>JAJEKV010000046.1:3099509-3422596 GCA_021234155.1 Isoetes taiwanensis
TATGGAGCGCAAAAAGTTTCCATCGAAGCCCTTTGAGTAATAGAGGATCAAACCTGACTTTAGCACGACCGGGAAACCGACCGAGGTACCTTGGCGACAGAAGCATCGGCGATAATCGAGGAACGGGATAATGCTCCAGCCGCGACGAGGATCGCCATGAAGATTGGCTTTCCGCATGAATCAATCAGAGGGCGAAGCGGTCGATGACTTTGCACGCCGGAGCCGATGTAACCAGGCAACCCGGCGGATCGGCCATTGGTACCGCACTTATTCCCGGTAATTTCAGTTGATATGTCTTTGGGGTCCCTCCGGTTCGGCAAATGCACCACGCATTCGATTCAACCAAAAGGTGTCGGTCGCTGATGTCATTATTTCTGCCCGCCTTCCGACATTTATGTTCTCGTCACTGTCTCCCCTTCATGATACTTTGAAGCTGTTTGAGGCGCTCTCAGGCCGCAGCGCTCATACTGGAAGTTGTTCTCTTTCGCAGCTGAGGATAGGATCGTTACCGCCTCTAAGCCACCACGGAGGGAACACCGAATAAGTAGTGGTGCAACTCCGGCGGGAGGCAATAAGTGGTAATTTATCAGTTCATTGGCAATTGTAATATGTGTTGGTATGCTTTTGCATATATGTTCCCTTGTTACTTTCCATACGAACAAACCCAAACGAAGAGAGCTCATCCAATTTGGGTGTGGGTGAAGTACCCAACATCAGCCAATTTTTCTGCAACTTATAACCTAATAAGACTGATGTGGCTGAGACGCCGATGGAGTCGCAGAGGCGTCAGTTTGTTCGGATAGAAAGTCGCCCTTAGCCGCCAGTTATCAAAGAAAGTTCAAGAAAAGATCTACGCCACCTTCGCTTTTGAAAGCGCGATGGAAGATTTCAAGTGACACAAATCATCAAAGACCAAAGAAGTGGTGAGGCTTCAACCCAACAAAGTCAACCTCAAGCATCAAGAGGTGACAGAGATCGAGGTATTTGAAGCGACGGAACGCTATCTTCGCTACTGCACGAGTGGATAGCTTTCAGCAAGTCGGGGAATTCCTGGCGTTACAATCGTAGGTTAAATGTACCATCTGCTGAACATCCATATTAGATCAGGCATTGCCTATTATTCTCCCAAAATATCGTCTCCAATATTCTGGAGTCGTCGGCGATTGAAGGCAAACGCGATAGTAGCTGACGTACCGAAAATAATCGCAACGTAATATCATCCAACGGCTGGAAATCGGTGAGATCGATCAACGCTGCTGGCGAACCGTATTACTGTATTTACCGTTTAATCATGCGCAAACTTTTAGGCACTCCGAAGAATTAATCCAAATCTAAAGAAGCACCCACCGTAAAGTCCACGCAATTGTCACGGATGACACCGCACCAATTTACAGGAATATTCACAGCTTTAAATAACTACCAGTGTAAATCTCGGTAACAGAATAGTGTTACGTGGGCAGGCGATTTTAAAATAAGAATCAGCAGACCAATAGTTCTGGCATGAAGAAATTGTCGCCACACCCAATGTAAAACCCGTGGTTGAACCGCTCTGTCCGGCGGGTAACCGGTAATCCATATTAAAACGAAACATACTTCCGCGGCGATATATCCATCTCAGATGAGCATGTTGAAGGCGGCCAGTGCCAAGCAGGCCATAACCCCATAGAATGATGGTGTTGATGGTTGGCAAAAGCGAACGCCGACAGCAAGTGCAGCATCATCTTCTTCAGCGCCATGGAGTGCAGCCAGAGCGCGATGACAGACCTTTAGTGCTCGAGGCCCCCAACGCGCATCCACCTGATAACAATCCACATCAAGTGGAGTGAAACAGAGAGCAAATGCAACCACCAAGTCATCTCCAAACACCCACGCCGCTCAAATGGGTGGATGCGCCCTAGCCTTAGGAAAGGTTTGCCCATGTGTAATAAGCTTTTAATGTGTCTTATTGACAAGTTAAATATAGATCCTAATAACCACATAGAATTTGTTGTACATATATGTATCATTAGGAAATAAGTTAAATAACAACCAAGAATGTGAGGTAGCATGTTAATTAATCCTTCAAGAAGGATGCAATTCTTCCAAGGATAGCTATATAACCCCGTCCTTATAAATATAAATAGAAAATAGAATTTTGGATATACTTAAGTGCATCTTAGGGATATACTTCCAAGGGTAATGCAAGACCCAAGGAAGAGAATAAGAAGCACATCTAATTCTTGTGTATGATAATTAAAACCTTGTCTATGTAACAATAGGTCTAAATCGGGTTATTGTTTAAATAATCGCAACACCTAAAAGTCTAAATATTGCAAAGCTAGAGTAAATATAATGGTAGGCCGATCGAATGTAATGTATCCAATACTATGATAATGTTAATTCATAAATATTACCTTTTAGAGTAATTATGTTAATCACATGCATTAAGAGAAGTCCCGTGAGGATCGCGCCCAAGACCCAAAGTACCATGTTTACTTAAAGACGTTAACGGATGCTAGCCTACATGCAACAGCTTGGTGGAGGAAGTAATCTCAAAGATATCCTCTCAAACAAGAGTTCTAGAATAGTTGTGATTTCTACCATTTAAACTAATCGCTTAAATTTTGTGTGAGATAGTAAGTATGTAATTATAGATATTGTAAAATTAATGCGGGATTTCAAGGTAAAAGACTTGCAACACAAATTTTTGTTATAACGTGTTGCAAGGGATGAAGAGTACCTTGGAAGTGTAAATTTTGTATGAACTTGATAAACTTTGATAAACTTAAATGTTGTATTAAGTAAGCTTTAGTAATTACCTTCCTGCTGATTAAGTTATGAAGCGATAAATGATTGGATAATGAAATAATACAATAATGTCTTAAACATTACCTTAGAGTAATTCTAATAATTATGTAACTATAATAATAATTGCATGCATCAAGTTGGTTGCGTGACGAAAAGATCCCAAGGTGGGGAGAACCTCGATGCCGCCGCGACAAAGATCATTTTGTTGGGGAGAATGTGACGCTCCAAAGATAACATACGAGGTATGAATACATATATTATAATCGACACGTCACTAGTACATGTCGACTCGGGCGATATGTACCCGACGATCGTAAAGGGTAGTACCCTAGGGTACGACCTTGTGAACCATTATATTGCACATGTTAAAGCAACATGTGAATATAATCCTTTTTGCCACGTGGCAATGACCCATTGACCAAAAGGACCAGCCCTAAATTGGTTAGGGGATAAAAGGGGCATAAACCCTAAAAAGGAGAACCCTTTCGGTTCTCACCCGAGTCTCTGATTGAGCAACGGAGGATGCATTTCCGCTTTGAGCGGGAGCATAGAAGTCGGATCTCCCGTGTTGCAGCTCGATCCAAGATCAGAAACCCGGTGATCAGCAAAGATGGACGCCGAGGAGGGGAGCCAGCCAAGATGGGGGTGGGTGGTTGATTCAATAGGTAGATCCGAAGTTATCGCCTCTTTCAAAGTGGGTTTAGCATCCATTCTTAGCTATAGGCGACCCCTACTGACCCTCAAGAATGATAGACACTAACAAAGGAACCTAAACCATGTATGATTAGGTAGATTAGGAATAGATGTATTCTATTATTTTTCCGGCGTTGTGATGATGTTTTGACATTCTATGCGCCACTCTTGTGTATTGGGAAGGGGTAGAGACCCGAGCCCAAGTAGTTGTATGATCCCTAGTTTTAGCCCATTAATTCCCACCACGCGGCACAGGCATAAGAGCCCACCTCGGGTGGCGGCGGAGCTAGACCGGCCGATAAGGGAGGGCTTGTCTAATCACTCTGTTGATCCCACGGGCGCAGAACGACGGTACGGGAACGGCGTGAAGCTAGGCCTAATACACCCGCCGCCGCGGGAGGGCGGGGGTATGGGCTCGACACTGGGGTGATGCGTCATCTTCCGGTGTCTTCAAGTCGATAATCTGGCGGTTGGCTCTAGCTCAGCCGCGGATTAGCATGAACCTTTACGGAGGAGAGTGATCTCCTCCCCGCCTCATCGGGACTGGGAGATGCAACCCGGAGTAGTAGCCCCTCCGCTATTCACCCGAAGCTACGGCACAGTTCCAATACTTTTTCGGCCTATCCGCAAAGTATGCACGGTGGAGGGGCGGATGGAGTGGACTACCCAACGACCATGTTCCTATGCCACCAAATCCATTTGCCATGAATTCTATGCCTTTGCTATCCGGAGACCCCAAACACGTCGATCTTTCCCCATGAGTCCGAGCCCGGGTAGGATTTCCCATGTTATGTTGATGTACCGGATGTGTTGTTGCGGCTTACGTGATATGGGTGGACCACCCTTCGAGGTGGGTATGTTATTGTTGATTGATGTCATGTGCTCATGTTTTGTTTACGCCTCAGCAGCCTAGGGTCGATCCTCGGTGGGAGACGGATGAACGACACGCCCATTCTTCCTCGGGTTCTTTGGCCACCATCAAGGGCCCGATGTTAGGTGGACGGCCTCATGTCGGCCGGCGCGATGCCGGTTTGAGGGATGATCTCCGTTTGTATACGATCGGGCATCGATATGAGCCGGGGCCGCCGCGAAGCACTCGGATCCACAAGTAGCGGTTATGTCCGGCCGGTCTTCGAGGGAAACCAAATGTGCCAAGGCTACCCGCAGAGTAGCAGTAACCCCACTTTGCCCCACGCCTCCCTCGCACAACCATTGAACACCCAAAAATGCCGGTACTGGCGGCAGGCGGGCACTGCGGGCCTGGTGTTCCCATGGAAGATGAGGTCCATGTCCACGGCTTCATCGAATTGAGGCTATCGCCCTTCCGCCCGCGGAAACCCCGATTCCTGCACCACCACCCGGAGGCACAATTCCTATTGAGCTGGCGGAGATGCTTGTGTAGTGTGTCACGATGGACCTCGAAGAAATGGAGCGCAACGAAGCTTATGGGGCGACACTGACAAGGTAGTTTTAGGCAAAGAGGGCAAAGATTTGGCCGAGCGGAGCGTACCGAAGCTGTAGGGCGCATCAGCGAGGATCGTGAGCTGGGGCGAGGGGTAGCATTTGGTCGGTAGGTGGTACCGCAAAGATTTGATCGATCACGCAAGGCCCTGGACCGGGCGAACCTCCCCGCGCCTCCCCTGCCAGACCGAGTAAGATCCCGCTCACATACGTAGGATGTGCCCTTCGCAAGAACTTGCCCCGCCGCAAAGATGGCCTTCTCGAACTTGTGCATCCGCGAATCGCGGAACATCTAATTTAATCTACCGGCCTGGCGCTGACTCCACAAATGGGCCGGCCACGTAACATGAACAGTCCTGACCAGAAACGCCATGCTCAAGCGATCCGTGTGTATCTTCCGTGAGATTCTCTACCAAATCTTCCCAAGTAGCCCTCAACTACCGTGTTGTGGTTCCGGGCCCCGCGCTCCACGGGAGCTCGGCCCGATGAGAACGGGCCACTCACAGCACAGTGACGCCGTGATAATGAATGCTTGGCGGCGGGCTGCAATTTCGCCCGTGCTCAAGGTTGACGGGTGACCGTTGGCGTCTTGCGGGTTGTTGGGCTTGGCGGCGGGGGTGTGTCATGTGCTGCGGCCGCTTTTTCTAAAGTCCGGGCTTCGGCTCTTGCAAGGCTTTGTCTGTCTTGCTATCTCCCGCGTGCGGTGCAGCCATTGTTCATCGCGCCTCTCGAGGCCCTTGCCTTGCTGGGCAACGACGGTCAGGCCTCTGCATTTCGATCCGTGCAAATCCTTCTCCGGAAGGCACCAGTCTTTGCACAGTTAATCTTCAAAGTGGCTGCAACCCTCTCTTCCTTGGTAGCCCCTCGGGGGTGGCCTCAGGCGCGTCGTGCCATGGCATTGGCCTCATCAACCTCGTCGCGGAGCTGAGGGCGCGTGATTGCAAAGTGTCTCGCGCTTCCTCGGTCCTTGTTACATCTCACGGTGTCCAGGGTATCCATGCGAGTCTGCGTGAAATGCGGCGAAAGCACCTGCCGTCTTTTGTCTCTCGAGTGCACCAAAAGCCCGGATCTTTGCCGTCCATCCGGTGCTTGGGTCTCCAACTTCGGTGATCTATTGTTTCGCTATCACCAACCGGTCCGCGAACACGGGATGTTGCGAACTCCATCTCGTCTCCAGACCCGCATCACGGTACTATTGGCCTCAACCCGACTTTGGATGGCGCCCAAAGGTTCTACCAATGGAGGGCCCCCTAGGGGGCCTGAAAATTAACTTCCGTTTCCAGAGCGGCCTGGTGGTGGGCCTTTGGCCCGAGCCTCCTTCTTCATCGAGGATGTCTCTCCCTTGCCCATCGCATCTGGACGGGGCCGCTTCCTTGGTGGCCCTTCTTGGTTTTCCTGTGCGGGCTTTCTCTGCTGCGAGGAGGTCAGCCAGGCCGCGGGGAGGGGTTGCCCGGGTGGGGGTGTCGTTGGTCCAGTGGGTAGCTCCCGCCTAGGGTGAGTCCGACACCGGCTGCCTCTGTGGCCATGACTAGGGGTATGGCATGTCAAGCAAGGTTTAGGCTATGGCAGGGGCTTGCCAGGTCTGGCAGGGCTAGGCAGGCTATGGCAGGGCTGTGGCCAGGCTAGGCAAGGCCAAGAGGCAGTTGGTTGGGCTATGACAATGTCAGGCAAATGTTGGAGCCTAGCTCAACATTATTCCGTGCGCTGAAACAACTGTACTTGTTCAAAATATCCTGCCATCCATAAGTACTCAATGTATTGTTCCAGAAATGCTATGGTCTAGAAAGACCCCTGAATATGATAGATTAAGAGCATATGGCTGCCTCGCATTTGTACACGTACCAGAGGAGCTAAGAAAGAAGCTTGATGATAGATCACTAATTACCTACATGGTAGGTTATGACGAGCAGTCAAAAGCATGCAGATTGTATGATCCTAGAGAGGAGGATTGTCATAAGTAGAGATGTTATTTTTGACAAAAACCAATATTACAAGGTTCTGCCTAAAGTAAACACAAACAATGAAGTTACTGAGACCAAACAAGAGGAGAACATTGAATGTACTAATTCAAGCAAAAATACTGATGCTTTTGATGAGTGTAATGATGCAGATGAGGAAGAAGATTCTAGAGCTAGATCAACATATGATAATGAAGATACTATGTATCAAGAACAAGAGGTGAGAAATGAAGTAGCAGATTCAACAAACTTGGAACCTGTTGAACCAAAGGTACCTAAGAGGAAGAGACTTACATAAATTCATAAGCTGCAGGAGGGTACAAACATTGACTCAAACCTCCATGGTCGAAGTGAACAAGGTAAGAGAAAAAGAATGCAGGAAAAGAGGTTGAGTTAAATAGTGTATTTGAGATATTAATGCACTTAGATCCTAAGGTCCCTAAATGCTATGATGGTGTTTTAACATCACATGAGAAAGATAAATGTCTTAAGGCAATGAATGATGCACTAGTATAGATAATCCTTGTTTGTCACGGTTTTTGTCATGCAAAATACACTACATTATTATATTATTAGTATCGTGACAAATAACTTTTCTCACTCGTGACAAACATGAAACCATTTGTCACGCGTGATATTTAAATAATTTTGTCACTCGTGACAAATACAGGTTTGTCACGCGTGATAAATAAATATATTTGTCACGCATGACAAATATTAGTTTGTCACGCGTGACAAAACCTTTACTTTTGTCACGCCTGTCAATTTTACTTTTGTCACGCATGACAAACTGATATTTAATAGGGAAATTTACCAAAATAACCTTAATTGTTGACTTATTTCCCAAAAAGCCCTTCGTATTTTGGAATTTCCCAAATTGCCCTTAATTCTTAGGTATTTTCCCAAGTAGCCCTTACTATGCTAAAAATTGTGGAAAGCAAAAGGCAATGAGAGAAAGCAACTGTGAAACAAGAATGTACAAGCAAATCAATTCATCTGTTCACAAAGCTATTGTAAATGGTATGTACTTACCTTTTCAATCATCATTTCAGCTCTGAATCTCCATCAAACCTCCTGTTTCAATCTTGACAGATCTGTGGCTCTTGTATACCTGTCAGCACTGTAGTAAAACAGATCAACAAAATTGTGATTACAGTGATCCCATGCATGGCAACACCATGAAAATACAGAGTGGACTAATCTGCAGAACTAATCCAACTCTATAACCTTGCAGGGTGAATTCATAGCTTTAGAAGATTAGAATTCACAGTATTAGAAGATCTAAATCTGGTAACCCTGGGGACTTCGAGATTCCTTACCAGGTAATTCAAGAGTTACAGTAATTCAACAAAGAAATAAGAGAGGCTAACAAAAAGATGTCTGAGCACTGCTGGATTGAATGGCAAATTAGACCGGAAAACTAGTTGCATGCAGATTCTAGTACAGAAATCAAAAGATTACCTGGGTATGGAGCAGCAGATCAGTCGACTTTGCATCAGCGGATCAGCTTTGCCTCAACGGATCAGTCGGCGCCGAAATTAGGAACGAAGCAAAAAATTAGATCAGGAAAAAAAAGCAAAGCTAGCGAAGGCCGTTTTGGATTTTCGCTTTTTTTTATTAAAGAATTTCGAAAATACAAAGGGTATTTTGGGAAATACATCAAAAATTAGGGTTATTTTGGTAAATTTCCCTATTTAATAATATTTATTTATTTGATTTTCTTCTACGTAATGTCTTTTATAATTTATTATTATTATTATATATAAGTTTTGCCACCCGTGACAAATTGTGTTTTGGGGGAAAAAAAACTTGTGGCAACTAGTTTTGATTGTCCCTGATTGGTTGCATATTGGCACATAAATATGAAATGAAATTGATATACATAAAAATTATATAAAGTACATATGCAAGTATACAAAATATAAGGATGCAAAGTCTATCAATACGCACAACTGCCACTGTCTCCGTCCCTGTCATCATGGCGTCGAGACATGTCGTCCCCCTCTACTCCATGTCTTGAAAAAATGGTCTGTCATCTGGGACATCGATGTCATAGTCTTCCTCCGCCAAATTCTGGCCCTTGCCTTCTTGGAGCATCCGTACAATCCTCTACAAAAAATAAGCAGCATTAGAAACTATGTTGATCAGTGGTATCTTCATTGGCTTCAAGTTAGTTACTGACCTCTCTATCGGCTTCATGAAGTGGCCATATGTTCTGTCCTGCCATGTATAACTCAAAGTCGGGCTGTAACATATGTTTTCTTACATCGCACTGGTCTGAGTGGGCGCAAATCCGTATTGCGCATACTAAAAATAAAGTAGCAGTTAGTATGCGAACGTGAAAGCCTCATATAAGACTACAGGCCATTACAAAAGACTCAAACACTTACAAAGTTAGCCTCGAATCCTGATTGGCCAGAACTACCAAACCGATGACCTACTGATTGTTGTGCAATTCTCGCACTGCACATGTAGAAAGTCTTAAAAGAGAAAATAAAATATTGCAAGCTAAAATAAAGTAAACTTACGATGTGGCATCCTTCTGCTGCGCATGTCTGTCTGGTTCTGCATCATCTGTCGCGATCTCTCAAAGGGCCCACTCCCATGCTTCGTCAGGGATATGTTTTCGCTTAGAAGTTCCCTCTTCTAGATGCTTCCTAACCTCTTTCTTCAGCTTAGAGCGATGGTTTCTGAGAAAACTAAGAGCCTTAATACAATAAGAATTTCAATGAAGATGGTTGAAGTTCAATAAAATTGAAGACAATAATAACACACCTATGGATCTCAGATAACTTGTGTCGTATAAAGGACTCCGAGACATCCCCATGTATTTTCTTAACCTCACGTATCACCTGCACTTAAGTATAAGTCAAACATATTAGTATATTATTTTAAATTATTATGGAAATGTGAAAAATATTTACCTGCACTTCTTCAAGTTCTATAGGTGGTATACCTCTACCTCGTTCCCCACGTCCACGCCCACGCCCACGCCCTGCAACATATAGCAAAATATGTATATAGTATATTTCTAAAAGAAACAAGGTTGAAATTTATACCTATAACTGACTCATGTGGAGCTGGAGCTGTAGGTGTCAGTGTAGGTGGTGTAGGTGCAGGTGCAAGTGGAGGTAGAGAAGGCAAGGGTGATCGATATGCGAGCGCCAGTGGCCTCCCCGCCTCGATCCGTCGATCAAAGGTTTTATTAAGGACCCTGGCCTCATTAATAGTCTCCTGAGGATTTTGGGCCCATTCATGAAACCTTTGTGGGGATCGCCACCAGTACCATATAGGTCCCGCAATATCACGATTGCTTGGTGCAACAGATCATCCAAGTTATCACCCATCTATCTGAATGTGAAATCAAACATTAGAAATAAAGCAAGCATAGCTCAGACAAAAATTTACAACCTAGTTGCCACATCTAGTGCAATCTGCATTCCAAGTTTAGCTACAACATTGAAAACATGCACATGCCAGTGATAGATATGATAGTTCCGTAAGGTTTGCCACTGCATAGGGTTCTTGGTGATACATACAAACAATTTGACAGGAACTATTCCAGATGAGTCGCTAATGACATAGCCCAAGCTTTATTACTTGGATATAAGTTCCAACAAGCTTAATAGAAGTGTCCCATCACGACTATCTACCATTAAGACCTTTAAATTCCTTTTTCTGGCAAAACAATGAGTCTGTAGGATATATCCAGCTATCAGACAACAAGTTATCTGGAAGCATACCAAGTGACTGGGGCGTTACTAAACTTTTCACACTTCTCTTCCTGTCAGAAAATCACTAAGCATACCAAGTGAAAATCACTAAGCATACCAAGTGACTGGGGCGTTAACTTTTCACACTTCTCTTCCTGTCAGAAAATCACTGGAAGGTGCTATTCTAGAAAAACTGAGCCAGCAAAAACTAAGACTATCAAAGGGCATTACTCCAACATGGCACTTTCACTAGGATTCTAAATAAGAACACTTCCTTGAGCAAGTCCCTCCAGTTCAGAGAACTGAAAAATATTAAACTAATGGGCTTAGTATTTTGTTGATCTTTGAGCAAATTGAAATTAAAACTTAAATTTGGCAAACAGATTCTCTCATATCATGCTTCATATATGCATGATAGATAACCTAGATGCAATACATCAATCAAGCTGATCCAGTTTCCAGTAATCTCCTTTTATATAGTTATGCTTGTGCATGGAATTTTACATGGATATAGATACGCACCTGTGATGTATTACCAAGGCCACTAAAGAAACCAACAACACCAATATCAGCTAACGTCTACGCCGGAATGATAACATGATGTACCTGCATTGAAAGTGGCATGAAATATAAGGATATATGCACGCATTCCATTGAATCTACCTGCATTTCAAAATGATAATGCTCAGGCACCACATTTCAAAAGCAATCAATTGCAAGTTTGGTGGCCGAACAATCAGAAGATACCTTAAAACCTTTAAGATATTCTTTGTATATGCTTTCTTTTGCTGGTTTGAAGGATTGTCCGTAAAAGCGCGCATCAGCTGGTTTGAAGGATTGTCCGTAAAAGCAAGCATCAGGTGCGTGTTTCCAGCATAAACAACGCATGCAATTAAGAGTCAAGGACATACTTCAGAATTTTTGTTTCGCAGTCTTGAAAACTGATCCAAAATTAGCAAAAAACGTTTCTCTGTCATCCCTGGCTAGGAAGGAGGATGTATCTCAGAAACCATTGTCCCAGCTTTCATTTGAGCACCATGGAGCAAGGAGGAAATCCCCTCAGCCTAGATCAAGTGGTCTAAAGCCTAGGAAACTTCAGTGGAGCCGATACTAAGTCATCTCACAGTCATAGCACCTACTGTAATGCTCCTTTTATACGGCTGCAACTATGTGATGATCTGTGGCAGGCATACAGCAATAGGAGACTTTCTATAGTGCCATTACCTATTTCACAGGACACCCTAATATTTCTATACGAACTGTTTGTGAATGAAAATTTTTCAAACAAACACTATCATACCTTTTTGTTTGCATTCCATATATATCGTCTAAGATTTGCAGCTCATTCTTCCTTAAAGATCTGAGGGTGCGGGTCCGTGGCAACCATTTAGCAAGGTCATCAGTAGAAATAGACACTGGTTCTACCTTATGAAGCAATGCCTGCAATAAACCATAATTAAAGCCATGATATTCAATTTCATCCATTGAAGGATTAGAAATACCTTATGAGACACATCGGATGATAATAGAACTCTAACCGAGAACAGAAAGTTAAGACAAGGACGCCACAAGCACAAAATGCTAGGCAAATAGATTGAACTGTCATCCAACCAGTTTTTACTCTAGACACTATTTCACTAACCTGTTATGGATGGTCAACTATTCTTTAAAGAACCTGGGTGTTGCTAATTTGCATATTTCGGGGTAAACTGTAAATGAATAGTGAAATTCAGCGCTATCTAGTTGCTGGGTTGAACAGATCGATTTATTAGGCTGACAATATATTTAGCAAAGAAGATATGGATATGCAAACTACTGTATGAACTGGGATGGATCTAAAACCATACCTGTACTGCAAGTCCTGAAGGCTTATTTATGACAATTATGTTATTGTCCTGAAACAGTAAAACATATCAGAATACTTGCTTATCCCAGATGTGCACAGTTTCCCCACAAATTGCAAGTTGCACTATAGATCCTTACCTTATAAAGAACTAATTCTCTGAGCCATTCTAGCTCAACTTTAGAAGCCTTATCAACTCTTTTCTTACTCTGGTCGACGCCTGGCTCCTTTCTGTCAACCCTTTCTTTGACAACACTATGGGGAATGTGCAAGATAGACCCCTCTTTCAACACTAATTTATCAGCGACCTAGAGAGAAAAGATAGATAAGACAAAGTTAATGAAATGTAGAAAGAAGCAGACATTTGCAAGCTACAGATGCTTTATGTTCACAACATTAGTTGCACATACAGAAAAGCAAAATAACCTTGTATTTTGAAAACAAGCTCAAACAGGAGCCTAGAGATAGAGGGATTGAACATAAGAAGTCAATAATTAAGACATTTGATATAAAGAAGTGTTGAACATGATAACAGTCATTGTAAAATACCCCAAGACAATGCACCTCTACATGGCAACTTCTCAAAGATCTCGTGTGCCTCCTTTAAATTCCCACATCTGAAATACATATAAACAAGGGCACTTCCCATCATATCATCCACTTGCAATTTGCTCTGCATGATTTCTTCATGAATGAGCCTGCCTTGTTCTACAGCTGCACATGATTTTAAGAGGTTTAGATATGTGATATCCGTTGGCTTGATTCCTTCCTGCTTCATCGTATTGTAGCAGTCCAAAGCAAGTTCACTTTCTTCCTGTTGGGAATATCCAGCAATTAGTGCACCCCATGACACTTCGTCTAACTTCAATATCCTACTGAACTTCTTGTGTGCTTCCTGAAGGCTCCCAGATTTGGCATACATGTCAATCAATGTACTTCCTAAAATGGCATCCATATCAAGCCCGCATTCAATTATTACCTGATGGATGGATCTACCATGATATATTGCACCCAGGCTTGCACATGCTTTCAAAACACTCAAAAAGGTACAAGGAGTTGGTTGCATACCTTCATATTGCATCTCAGCAAAGCATTCAAATGCAAGATAACATTCACCATGTTGTGCATACCCTGCAATCATCGCACCCCACAGCACTGTATCTTTGTTTTGCAAAGCAGCAAAAGCTTTATGCATCTCCACTAGCGAACCACATTTTGCATACATCTCAACAAGGGTGCTACCCAGGATAGAATCCAAGCCAAGTCCAGCTTTCAGAATCTTCTCGTGCATGGTTCTGCCTTGCACTATGGTCTTGATATCACCACAGGCTTTGATGGCAGACACAAACGTAATTCTGTCCGGTCTTATATCTTCTTGATGCATAACTTCATACAATTTTAGAGCAGGAGAGGATTGACTATGCTGGGTATGTCCTGTCATCAATGCATTCCAAGACACTACATCTCGGTTTAGCAAAGTGTCAAAAACCCTATGTGCCTCCTTTAAACTTCCAGATTTGGCATACATATCAATAACAGTATTCCCTATTATCACATCTGTTTGTAGTGCAGCACTTTTGACAATCAGAGAGTGGCAAAGTCTACCATGAGGAACATATAGCATTTTAGTGCATGACTTGAGGACAGCAATTTGGACATATTTGTCCCTTTTTATATCTAGTTGTAACAACATATGGTTTAACTCAAAGGCCATCTCTCCCTGTCTAAGCTTAGAACAAGCCAGCATAATTGCTCTCCATGTATAAACTGTTGGCTTAGCAATCCGATTAAATGAGTAATTTGCTTCCTACAAACTTCCATGATGGGCAAATAGTCGAATGAGATAATCCCCCAAAACAGAAACAAATTCAAGCCCATTGTTGGCCATGTACAAATATATTTTCATGGCTGCTTCTCATTGAAGGAACAGGATTTTGACTTTGTATTCTTTTCTTAACTTGAATATGTTTGTATCAATCTTCCCTGCAATCCTGGTCCTGGTATATTACTAATGGACATGGACATCATCATAAAGGTTCTTGGCACGTGTTATCAGAAGAACAAGGTTCACCTTCCTTCTGTAAACAAGGCTGTTGTGGTTCACGAAAATGTGCTAATAGTTTTCAGCATAAGAACAACAGCGCAAATGAAAATCTTGACAATAAGAAAAGAGAGAGAAGTACAGAATCTGCAACTCATGTGCATAAACACGGAGTTAGAAGTCAAAGCAAAAGAAGCTTTGGAAGTTTTGATCGAAGTTGGTCACCCCAAAGGAAGCATAAAAAGAGCAGATTTGTTGGGTCAAGGTGCCAGCTTGTTTCTATCTTGTTAATGCCTTAAACTCCTTTAAACGGGAGGAGCTTTATTATATGCAGGACGGTCATATCTGCATTGATAATTTGCTTGTCCCTCTGCCAAAAGGAGAGAGAACTGTCTGCTGTTTCATTATCTGATTAGTTGTTTGTTTTGAAGACGAGAAAGGTTTTCTTTCACGGCTGTTAATCCTGTATAGACCACACAGGCTTGTTTTGGGGGATTGAAACAATCAATAAGTATAATGTCGCTTCTCGAAGGACATTAGTAATCTTCACAATACTTTAGAGTTGGCTTAGTCAGACAGGCTGTAATAAAAGGAAAGTATGTGACTCTTTGCTTTTGCTACTTAAACTGTTCATAATTGTATATCCTTTACAGTTGAAATGTTGTTTTACAGCAGTCATTCACCTAGGAGCAGGAGCAGGACGCCACACAGGGCATTTGGATGGTATGAAGGCACTTTCAGCTAACCTGCTCAAAAGATGCATACAAAAATCTGTACATATAAAAAATAGCATTGTCTGATTGAGATGGAATAACACCTTGGTATTTGCTGCCAAATTTTTAGGATCTAAGATGGGAATTTGCTGCCAGGCTTGCTATCCAGGAAATCCTAAAGCATCCACTTTCAAACTTCTGAAGACAGAAAGACAGAAAATTATTAATGCCTACTCTACTTATAGTCACACCCGAGAGTTCTTTGCCCACCCCAGATTAGGCGCCGAAGAATGCAAGAGAAGCAAGAAGAATTTCCCGCTTCCACCGAGATTTGGATCATGCGTTCACTCACGACGAAATTTTATTTTGTCCCGGGTGACAATAGGAAATTTGTCACGACTGCACCAATATTCACGCGTGACAATGTTTTTTGTTTTTTTTTAATGGTCCATAGGCTACCATAGCCTAGATTATCTACTCTTATATAATTTATTCACACCAAGATTCGATTCTTTGATGCTCTTGATTCCCGAGTGGGGAAAAAAATAGGGGGAAAAAAAAAAAAAATTCTCCCCTCCGACAAATAAGCATTGCCTTACCTCTCCCTATAGCCATAGCCGCCGTTTTAGCTCTCTGGTGCCATAGCCCCGCCGCAAGCTTTATTCCGGGCTAGGTCGGGCCAGCCCTGCGAAGTTTCTTTGTGGTGATATGGCGCCGCTTTTTCCTCATTCTCCTAAAACAACTATTTTTTTGAGGGCACCGCCTTGAGAAAACCATGGCAACATGATCCGGTCCAGCATCAAGATTGCACAATCAAGCTCCACATGCTGGCTGGCAAGAAGGACAAGGGGTTGCACAAAAACAGGGCACGGATCTGCACGCCATGAGACATGCAGCCCTACTTTTGCTGCAATCTCCCTAATCACCCCCATTTCGTTTATCATTGGCATCTCAGGTTAGATTACTGAGCCCATCAGAAAGTTGCATCGAGCTTCTGTTTAAGAATTTCCGGGGAGGTGGCCATTGGACCAGGAGTTCTGAGGGAGTGGTTCTTCTTGGTATGCAGGGAAATTTTTAATCCACAAAACGCCCTCTTTCTCTCATGTCCAGCTGATTGCAGGAGGTTCTTTCCTAATCCAGGTATATGAGGTGTTTTATTGTTGTGTTGGTTACTGCATGATTGCTTGATCGATGTAGCAATAGGGGATTGCTCGAGTCCATTGGTGATAATGGCACAAGATACTGGTTTATCAGACACTAGCAAGCATGGAAGAATAGATTCGCGTTTCTATTCTTTTCGAAACTTTTAGAAACCAAGATGATCGATACGCCAGATTCTTTAAAGAGATAATCAAAAAAGCCAAAAAAAACAAAAAGCCAAAAAAACAAAAAGGTTAGTTCTAAAAAAGGAGTGGCCAAATCTAATTCTGTTGCATGAATCAAGAGAAGAGTAGCACAATCAAGAGTGGTGGATCAACCCAACTACTTTTGGCGCCAGATGGAAGCCGTTTTATACCATTTTCCGCTTATCTCTATCGCCATCTCTATTCTCTTGCTTTTCGATCCGAATTCTTCTTTCATCCATACTTCTTACGCAGGACCATACATCATGCCAAGGAGAGCAAGCTGCTTTGGGACCATACAAATTGTCCTTGACAAGGTTGGAAAAGGATGTGTGTCCTGTGAGTTGGAAGTGCAAATCTTTTTCCAATGTATTTATCTCCAGCACTACCAGAGTTAAAACCCATCTTACATTTGGTGGAAATGGCATTGGCAAATGTGTCAATGTGCCTCAGGATGTTAGAAGCCAGATCCTAGGAAATGAAGAAGCTTCATCTGTTGCAATTGCAGAGGATAATCCTCATGATAATCCTCATGCTAAACGGTCTAGAGTGGAAGAAGCTCCACAAGTTAGCATGCAAGGAGCACTTAAGCAGACCAAATTGGGAAAGGATAATGTTGGTTGGAGAAAAGCTAGAATAAAAGCTGCAAGAGTGGAGATCAGAAGATGCATTATTGAATGCAATTTAGCATTCAATGTCTTGAGAACTCCACAATGGAGGAAAATGGTAAATGCTATTGCCATGATTGGAGCACCTTACAAAGGATTGAACTATCAATCCTTGAGAACCAAAGAATTGGATTATGAGATCCAAGAAATTAACAAGCAGCTTCTCCCATTAAAAGAAAAGTGGAGGAAGTATGAATGCACCATCATATCCTCGATGGTTGGAGGACCGTGAGACAGGTCATATCATCAACATCATGATTTCTTCTTGTGTTGGTACTGTTTTCCATAAAGCTATTGATGTCTCAGCTGCATGAACAAAAGTATCTGGTCGTCTGATTGCCCGAGAGATAACTAAGGTAATACTTGAGATTGGTCCACAAAATGTTGTGCAGGTGATCACGGATAATGCATCAAATTGTAAGAAGGCAGGTAAGCTAATTGAAGAGGAGTTTCCAAGTGTTGTTTGGACACCTTGTGCTAGTCATTGCTTGGACCTGCTATTAGAAGATATTGGAGAGTTGCCATGGGTGAAAAAAGTGATTCGTGAAGCCAATGTGATTGTTAACTTCTTCACTACTAAACCATCTGCTCTCTCAATTTTTAGGAAGTACAGCAGATTGGAGCTCTTGAAACCAGCAAACACAAGGTTTGCTTATGTGTATATCACATTGGAACGCTTGCAAAAGGTCCATGATGCCTTCATGCGAGCTGTTGTTTCGGAGGAATGGCAAAATATGAATGGCAAAAATGAAGATTCAGCAATATTTGTGCAAGGACTTTGCCTAGGTGCACAGTCCAACTTTTGGACTGATGTGAATGCCATTGTGATAGGCATGAAGCCCATTTATAGTGTCATACACCTTGCTGATAGAGAAGGCTGCACATTGGGTTTGCTATATGAATTTGTGGACCGTATCACTGAAGTCCTTCACAAGTTTGCTGCATCAAATCAGGGACTCAATCAAGAAAGGTATTCCATTCATTTGAATCATTGCAATGATGAAGTTTTATATGTGCATTCATTTTTATTCATCTTCTCTCCATTCCACTCTATTTTCTCTCTACTGTAGCCAGAGGGACCATGAAGTTGAAAAGAAAGAGCGGGAAGGTTTTTAAATCCCTTAACGTACCATGAGGAAAAGTGGTAATAATAGGCCACATCTTTTGCATATTGGTTGGCTTTCCTGCTACTATAACCTGCAGTTTGAGTCTTAAAGTATATGATAGATATTGAAGCTAATATTATATGGCATGCATATCTATTAACATTCTGCATAGTGAGTAGAGAAACTGCCATACGCTCCATACTCCCAAGCAGCTGATTTCACAATGAAGAGCAGGACAAATAATGGATGAAATTTATACTCCAAGGTTCTCAAAAGCCTCCAAATTGGTTCAATTCTCTGATTTTGAAAGGGAACTTGGAACCTGTGTATGGAATCTCTGCTGCACATATCTTTGGCAGTTGATACCTTAATCTAGGAAGTCTTTGGCAGTTTGATTTCATGTGCATCCCATCGCATTTTGTTTTGCTAACTACTGATATTGTAGGGTACTTGAGTTCGAAGCTAATGAAGAGATGGTATTGGTTCCACAAACCAATCCATGCTCATCCTACATCCACTCTTCAGATCTGAAGAGAAATACGAATTTGAAGAGCTCAATAAAGGATGGTTAGAATACATCTCAAATGTTTATGACATTGAAGCTCAAGGTAGGTTACAGGAGCAGCTCCATACTTATCGTGATAGACTTGGTCTATTTGGTCTAGAAGCTGCAAATAGGAGAGAGGGCATGCTAAAACCAATTACTTGGTGGGAAGCGTATGGATCTAGCACACCAGATTTACAAAGACTAGCCTTTAGAGTATTATCTCAGGTATTTCTCTTCTTAAGCTTAATATTGAATGTGTTTTAGTTTTAGATTACTAAATTATGAAAATTGTAGGACTGTTCGTCAGGAGCTTGTGAGCGTAATTAAAGTTCTTACTCCTTGATTTATACAAAGATTCGAAACAAACTATCCACGGGACAGCTTGAGAGGCTTGTTTTTTGCAGGAAAAATCTGCGGATTCTTGAGAAATTTGGTCATTTGAACTTTGCAAAACAGATTAGTTAATGTTCCATAAAAAAAGAAAATATATTAATGCTTTATTTACTTACACATTGTATGCATTGTATACAGGTAAATCCAGATGAAATTGACATCTTCAAGCTCAAGGAAGGAACTCCAATTTCGGAACCAGCACATCAATATGTGTATCTTCAACTCTTGAATGAGAATGACAGTGCACATTCTATGATAACAAGAGCTAGAGGAAGAAGAACATCTGATCTGGATTTTGCAATTGAGAATGACAACAATAACACTGCTGGGATAGAAGATTCCAGCAGCGAGGAAGAGGATGGTGCAGAAATTCTAGGTGAAGAGTTCGAGATAGATCTTGATGATCTAATTGCGGAGTTGGATGAAGACGAGGACAATGAAGAAGAGTATGGATCAGATGATTCAGAAGGAGGGGACACAGAAATCTTAGAAGAGTAAACGACTGTATGAGTTTCAGCCAAAGCATTCTTGGATTGTTTTTATAGTGATCAGAATTGTAAGTTTTCTATCATGAATATAGGAGTTTCAGCCAAAGCATTCTTGAATTGTTTTTAGAGTGAATCAGAATTGTAAGTTTTCTATCATGAATATATGAGTTTCAGCCAAAGCATTCAATTGTTATGAATTGTGAAATTACGTTTCTTAAACAGTGACGTTTCTTAAAAAAATAAGAAACTGATAGAATCTGGTTTCTGAAAGTACAGTTTCTAATTGCGTTTCTTAAAAGTGTGCAACCATGCCAGCAAGTACTGTCCTATTAGAAAGGTATGCTAGCAACTTCAAATTTTATTCCTAGATATATTGTTGTATTGGAAACCTGTTTTATGACAGATATGGACGTGTTCAAACAGGTATTTTCTTGTCTGGAGGTGCAGCAAACGGTCTTCTGGAATTGGGCATGGAAGATATATCATTTACCCAACCTTCTTATTAAGACTGGCAAAATTGAGAATTCTTTCTTTCTGTGCTTTAGCAGTGACTCCACAGGAATGAGACAGAGGACAACATTATTTCTCAACAAGTACTTAACTATTTTATGCTACTTCAATCATTACTACCAGATTTGTTGTTCACACCATGGAACTGAAAGGGATGTTCATTATCTTAGTATAGATGGCATTCAAGTTGAAGGAACATTGATATAAGCCACGTGTAGTGCAATCTTCCATACAGGAACACCCCTGGGTTACTTGCTATTACCACTTCAGTAAGAAGTGCTTTGGTCTGTTTGATTTCGTCAGATCAGATCCTGTTGATTTATTGGTGATATGTTTGCAGTATTGGCGATATGTCTAGCAGTATTGGAGACAGATTCTGTGGCAACAATTGGCCATATGTATCTTCAAATTTATATCCAAAATTATGTAAATTAAGACAGGATACTGGTTTATCAGACACCAGCAAGTACTGTCTTATTTTGGGACCTTGTTGTGGACATGTTGTCTAGATTTTTAGTTTGTTTATGAGACAACATGAGAATGAAAATGATGAAGACATTGTTGCAAAATTGGAGTTGAGGCATGTGCTTGATGACTTATTGGATGAGAAAGAATTGCATGAGGAAGCTAAGGTGGAACATAATGTGCTTATCGATGGTAAGCAAATATGCAAAGCCACTCTTGTAAGCCAACTCAATGGCAACCCCTGGCTCTCAAAAGATAGATTGACAAGAGTGAAGAATCGGGTTTTTGCAATTGATTGCAAGAAGAAGTTGAATGCGACAACATTGCTTGGGATTGGATCAGATTGTGCGCTTTATTTTGAAATTGAAAATGAGACACAATGTTTTTAACTAGAAATATGAAAGGCAAAATGTCTCATATAAAAAGTTTGGTATTTGGGTAGAGTGTTAAGCATGAGAAGAAAGTTGGGAAATGCATGGAAGGAAACTTACGAACTAAAGTTGATCTAGATGTGACCGACCATCTTATAATGTTGAGCTAAACTTAGGTTGGTACAAAGAGCACGATCTATAAGAGGATCTATCTAAAATGGTTCACATATGATTTGACAGATAATCATCTGATATCTCTTGAGTCTATCATTGCACTTGCTTGCTTAACATATGAGCCATCCACAAATAGGTACACACTAGACGAATGACAAACTACAATTTGAAAAATTTGTTAATGATGAGTTGAAAGGTGCGGTTTTTTCTATCCTCAATATGTTTGTTTCTGTCTTGGCCTCCAAATACTCATTCAATTGTTCTACTTTTGCTAGAAAAAAAAAAGGAAAAAAACTTGTATGACTTGTTGCTTTGGCGATCGGGTTTCCTTTCAAACTTCAAGGATATTTTTAAACTTATGCCATGGAATCAAGATGTTAGAACATAATGGCTTTGATATTTTATGTTTTGGGCTTTAAGTTTGTGCTTTGCATTGTGGATCCAGTTTAAAAATGTGTCTTTTGGACAAACTCTTTGCTAATTGCTAAATGCATTTCTATCACCAAGTTCAAGTTTTTCAAATCATAAATATTTAGTTTTAATAAGGACAATAATAAGAATAAGAATGGAAAAAAAAACGTATACATAAGAAAAGGGTTGCTACATAATGTATTTTTTTAATTGTAAATGTATGATATAATGCATTTTCTTGCAATTAACTAGTCGATTACAAGGGGTTTTTATATAAATGTGTCGAATGTTCTAATAGGTTTTTGGCCAACACGAGAACGCATGGGCATATTCGCATGTAGTATAGGTGAACCCCCTTAAGATTAACCCATGGCCACCTTAACCCATTTTGGTTAATGTGGCCGTAGTTTTAGTCAACATACAATTACAACAATAATAGAGTTCAATAGTATGATATAATATATTTCAAAGGTAATACAAGGCTAATGGTAATTCAATCAAAAACAACTTGAACCATGAGAATTTGATGGCCTCTTGCACCGACGCCTTTAGGGTAACCGGGGCTCTTCCGGTAGCTCCCACCACAACATGTGGTGAGGACTTATACCTTGCATCAAACCCCTTATTTACATCTTTGCATATGAGACGGGATTCTCCAACTTGCGCGTGTCTCATAAGCTTTAACAAAATTGGGCTTCGGAGTGTTGCCTCGCCACGGCGAAGTCCAAAGCCGCAATTTCTTCAATGCCTTGGCTTTATAATCGCCATTTTCAACTCAGCTATCATTTTTTGCCTTTGGTCACTGCAGCCGGCCTATCATTGTCATCTATGTAATGCGGGGCTGGTTCAAGTTGATCTCACCTTTGTCCACTCTCTCGTATAAATAAAACGCGTGTAGCTACAATCAAATCACAACCACAAATAAACAATTCATATGAAGGAAAAAGCGGATGCTCACTTGTAAATGTGTGGATATCCTCTATCCTTTCGAAGAATTGTTCCAACGCCCTCCCCGGCCAATTCAAGTGAACCACGACATCTTCAATAGTGTGAACATTGGGGACACCGCAGACTCTTCGAAGTCGCTCAAAGTTGCACGGTCCTCACCATGTTTCTTCGATTGCTTGATCTCAACTCAATTGAAACCCAATGAATTGCCTTAAACCCTAACCCACTCCATCCCATATATACCCTAAACCCATGACCGCTGTAGTGACCGCTGTGGTGGACATTTTGAAAATCTATGGCCATATTAATCCCCTCGATTGATGGCCACATTAACCATGGGTGACCATGTGACATTACCCGAAATGGAAGTGAAATAAAATCGTCTAGTTAAGCTTGGTATGGCAACGTCGTGGCGGGCCAACTAAGTTGAAGGATAGAAAGCGATGATATGGATTCAACAACAGGGACCTCTTGAAAATGATTCGGTTCAAGGGACTTTTGTTAGACACATTTTGGCGTGTTGCGATTAATCGGATTTGGCATGGCATGGCAAGTAGCATGGGATATCCCGCATGGCTGCTCTCGCATGGCATCCTGCCCCATGAATGGGTTAATGCGGCGAGAACCCATGGCCATCAATCGGATGGATGGCGGGCATGGCAATGTAGTGGTTGATAACGGGAAATCTGGCCACATTAACCAGATCCCGCTTGAGATATACGGACTTCCTTCTCGGTAGTGGCATGGCTCCTCGTGCAAGGTATTGAGTTTTGTTAACTAATATGTTTTAAAGCTTTTGTTTACGGCAGCTTCAACAACAACAGTTTCGAATTCCTCTTGAAGGATCTGAAGTGTTTCAAGTTCCTGTTTGTTAGACCTGTTTGTTACGGCACGGCAGTTGCCATAGGCCTGAGTCTTTTACATCTGGAAAATTCCTTGTGATTGATCATTCTTTTTTCTTCCCATTTTCTCCAGGATCTGCTATGAGGAGTAAGCTATGGCAACTACTAGCATTTAAGCTGTGGAAGGAGAAACTGGCTGTCTGGCTGTGTTGTAGACATAACAATGATTTCGGTAAAAGCTTGCCTTAACTTTTGTTCGTGTTGGCCGATTTACTACAGAGCCAGTTTTCCAGTAGAGGTTTCCATTTCGCAGGCTTCTTCAGGCAATAGAACTGGCAGCTATGTAGATATTGCCATAGATATTTTGTTCATAGCTTTTAAATATAGACAAGGGTCGTTTTCATTAACCCATTCAGTGATTAAATTCGAACCCAACGCATCTTTGACTGGTTTTGGCTTTTGGGCTATGCCGGATTTGGGCGAATTTGCATAGGCCTACAGAAATCCAGAGCATGCAAGCAGATAGAAAAGTGCTTATACTTACTCGAAAGCAACTGGAATATATATTTGTTGATTGATTGGCATACAAAGGTGAACATGGCCCTGACGTTCCTTTTTTTGTATAAAATGCTTGGTGGCTTCCAATGATTTACAAGATTCAAAACGTTTCCAGTTTTGATGCTGAGGACTATTTGTCTGTGACATAACTTTTCTTTGAGAATTTGAATTTGCCATAGCAAAAAAGATGAATGTTGTGCAGAAAAAGGCCAGATTTTTCACATTTTTGCTTTTGGATTGGTTCCATTTTAGATAAATAGAGATCTGAAGACCGGATTTAGCACAAAGATGAAACCCTATCTGCGAATCTCTTTACCTGTATTTGAAGCCAATTCAAACAAAAAATGAACAGAATTTAATAGATTCGTGGATATAAATATTGAAGCATGTTTTTAGGAATAAGCTGAGCCAGCCAATCTTGCTTCAAGGTGCTTTGAATTCTTGATTAACTTTGACATCAACCGTGGAAATCCCATTAGATTTTGCCTTACGTTCTTGCTATTCATAAAGGCAAAGACCAAATACATGTATCTTCAACATTTCCACACGTTAAATTCCCCAAAATAAAATCATATTGCAAGTTTAGTACATGTATCTTCAACATTTCCAAACGTTAAATTCCTTAAGATAAAATCATATTGCAAGTTCTATTGCCCAAGTGGCCTTGCCACTCCATATGCCTATAATATTCTAAGCATTAGATGTATGTACTTGGTGTGTCCAATGTCAAACATATCCATATAGGTTAAAAATAAAAATTAGCACCATTCTTCATGCCCTTAAGAGTGACCAAATATAAATTGTTAAGTCATATGAATGTGAGAATGGTTAGTCATGGGATTCATGCAGGATAGCATATTCCCCAAATCCGTTCATCAGGGGCAAATTTGATGAAGTATCATTTGATTGAAAAATTGTGGACGAACAAATGGAATTTGCACCACTGCCTTCCTGTGTCAGATTCACCTGGCTACATGGCGATCCGCGAGGCATCAATCAAGTCGGGCCGCCAAATCAAGGCACATCGTGTTTCAGCAGATTCACTCTCTAAATCGGTGTTAATAAGCCACCCAGTTATCGGGTGCTCGCGCTTTACCATGAAAAGCTAAATTATTCTATCTATCTATCTATCTATCTATCTATCTATCTATCTATCTATCTATCTATCTATCTATCTATCTATCTATCTATCTATCTATCTATCTATCTATCTATCTATCTATCTATCTATCTATCTATCTATCTATCCTTAAGATAGATAGATAGATAGATAGTATTTTAACGTCACGCCACTAGGGAATAGCCTCGATGCCTACATGCATTAGACATTATTTTAAATACCTTTAAAGCAATAGATTAGCTACGGTTACGTAAATTATAGCTTAGAAGTTCTTGGAGCATATTGGAAGGTTTGAAAAGCTTCTCAATATGACAGTTGTTTTTTGTCTATGGTGTTCGAACTCATTCAAAATGCTTTCACAGAACATATTTTACAGATTCAATTGCAGCTTCATATAGTAATAACATCAAGTGCCACCATTCTTTCTGTCATTTAGAAGCCCACAGTGAACGTACATTTGGAGGCACAATGCCAAAAAATATTACCCCCTGTGTACCGAGCACTTCAGTTTTTTCAGTTTTTGAGGGCATATCCTGTGTACCGAGCTTTTTGCACTTCACTCATTTGGAGTATGAATCTAAAAAATATGCGCCTAGTATCTTTTATAGGTTGTTCTCTAGGCTTTTCAATATGTGCCTGTGTTTGAGAAATGGAGCTTCGTTGTTGATTGTTTAAACATGGTATCATGTGCCATATTCCAAAAATCAAGTATTTCAACTTAAAAATTTCAAAATGTCCTTTCAATGTTTGGCATTGCAACATACAAAGATAACTTTCGTAACAAACACCCTTCTTCATGCGTATATTGGAGCTTAAATAAAGTCGAGCAAAGATATGTAAGAATAAATTCAAGGTGACTATGAGGATTCTCGTCTTTGTCAGCATCAAGACCATAGGTTGCCATACAACATTTCAGCTATAATGGAATTCGGATTTATCAAGCAAATCCCCATGCAATTTGGCTTAAGATATAAAATGCATCATCCTTTGAAAAAATCGTAATTCTAAAAGAGACTTAGCAATGTCTTTTATAGGCTTTCACCCTACACCTCTCATGCGTCTTGGTTGCCGAGTGTTCCGGTACCTTTCAGTTTGGCACCTCAGGATTCATAGCTTACAATTTGTTTAATTGCACCTTTGGCTTTGGCTCCAGTGAGCGACAAACTTTATACAGAAAAAGGTAAATTTCCTACATAATTTAAGCTAGCATGAAGCATTAAGCAAAAAACTAGTTTCCAACCGGAAAATGTGAAGAATTCCATGGTTTTTTACCGGAAAACTTCCTGAGGATTTTTTTTTTATATCGGAAATTCTTGATTTCAACAGGTAGGCTGCAAGGGTTCCCCGGAATTTGTCGTTCACTGTTTGGCTCCTAAGGTGCATAACTTAACGTCTATAAATTCTCCTTAGCCTCAAAGGTCCTCAAGCCAACTGTGGCCACTAATCCCTATGGGGTAGATGAAAAAATAAAATCCACAGAAAGAGTGCCGCCTCTATAGTACTGGCAAACGATAGTTTAACACCCTTTCACTGTAAGAAACAACATAAGCCTTATGAACTTCAACATGCCAAGATAAGGTCAAACCCTTGAAATCCCCAATAGATCCTACAAAGGAATATTTGAGAATCTACAAAATTTAATAGAATCTAAAGGAATCTTCATAGAATATGCGAGAATCTCATAAAGCTCCGAGGGAATCTCCATAGAATCTACAGGGATCTCATAAAATCTGAGAGAATCTAAGGGAATCTGATAAAATTTAAGGTTGATGTTCAGAGAATCTAAGGGAATCTGAAGAATCTTGACGGCAACACTCAAGAGAATCTAGAGGAATCGGGCAAAAATCCTCGCAAATCTAAGGGAATCTCAAGAAAATCTCAAATAGATCCTACAAAGGAATATTTGAGAATCTATAAAATTTAATAGAATCTAAAGGAATCTTCATAGAATATGCGAGAATCTCATAAAGCTCCGAGGGAGTCTCCATAGAATCTACGGATCTCATAAAATCTGAGAGAATCTAAGGGAATCTGATAAAATTTAAGGTTGATGTTCAGAGAATCTAAGGGAATCTGAAGAATCTTGACGGCAACACTCAAGAGAATCTAGAGGAATCGGGCAAAAATCCTCGGAAATCTAAGGGAATCTCAAGAAAATCTCAAAATAATCTAAAAGAACATGCTGAAATATGCACCGACTAGAACTTGCATCATATCAACATGCTGAAACTGGAACAATGCGCCGTTGCTCATATTAAATTTCTTGTTGACATATGCTCATATATCTTTTCAACTTTGGCAGTATAACTAAGCAATGCATGAAGAAGAAGAAGAGATTTTAACGTCACGCATATAACATGGTCTAGACATAATATGGGACTCTGAAAGTTCAAAGTTAGTGCGCGCCCACCTCATATAGACCATTGATTTTGAAATCTCAACTCCCTCTCTAGATTCTGTAGTCACTTCTTACACGTTAGCCTTCTCAAGTGATATGAATGGACTTGGCATCTTATGGTCAAGTTCTCTCCAAGATATAATATATCTATTACTTTGGCAGTATGCGTTGTTATCGTAAGGATGACATGATCGTCCTGTCCAGTGTATTCTTCGTTCTCTGAGCTCCACGGTCATCTAATGGTAGCAAAATAAAAAGAAAACTCGTCACCTTGCTACATCTAATGGTAGCAAAATAAAAGGAAAAGTCGTCACCTTGCTAGTTATAAGAAATATATATGCACATATCCAAGCTCCAACTTTGGCGGCAACTATTTGCATTGAGATTATGGCTTGCCCATTCTCCATATGGTGTGAACAAATGAATAGCAACTGTTTGCAATGAGATTATGGCTTGCCCATTCTCCATATGGTGTGAACAAATGAATGTCGGTTAAGAAATTATATTTAAAAAGCAAATTGTTTGGTTTGATAATGGGTCAAGCCTAGTGCAATCTTATTTAAAAAGCAAATTGTTTACACTCTGGTTTGGTAATGGGTCAAGCCTAGTGCATTCTACGGACACTTTTACGCTGTTACTCTAACAGAAAATGTAAAGATTGGTTTTTTCAACTACGTCTAGTTTGAATTGAGAAACTTCACCTTAAAATGCTCTCCGTAGTAGTGGGTTTAGAACTGATACCAAGTTGGTAAAGAGAAATGTTCGCGGCGGCCTTGGCCGCCACGATAAATTTCTTGTAGCTATACATATGCTCCATAGCCTCCATTAGCTATAAATTAGCCTCCATTAGCCATAAACTAGCCTGCATTAGCTAGATTAGCTAGGCTACCATAACCTCGATTACCTATATTTTTTTGACGGTTGAAGTCAAGATTCCATCTCAACCGATTTTTCAGTGTGCACCTTTTATGGTTAGGTTTCCACCACTACCTTTCGTTTTATTCTGTATTTGTCAGGGTCAATTTTTGTATTTAACCAAGGTGGAGGTAAGAATCCCCCCATGGCTATGTTTTATGGTCGTTTTAATATAGTGTTTTATGGTGTTCTAGCTAGGTTTCCTCCTAAGGGTTGCTTTAAATGCATTTGAATCCCAAGGTGGAGGTATGAGTTCCCCCTAGCATATTTTTCTTATAAATGCCCTTAGCATCTTTTGAGATGCCCCCCCTTGCCTTAATGGTTGAGGGGTGCCATCTTAAGTTGTCGGTCATCTTGAGTTCAAGGGATCAAGCTCGTAGGGTAGTGCTTATTATATGGCCTTTTTAGTCATGGGAGTGTTCCGAGGGGCGTGCCCCAACTGCACATGGTCAAGGGTTCTAGCCCTTGTATTGTGCGCATGGTGGTGGTACGAGTCCCCCTTGAGAGACGTTTCATGGGACATGACCTACCATTTGAACGGTAGGATTAGCAGATGAAGCTGTTTTGGTGCCCCCGATCTTGTGATTTACCATCTGGATATTACGTATCATCCCGATCATTATACTCGTATGTACAAAAGATGGTCGTCACCGCGGATGCAAAAGGGTAGTTGCACAAGGCGGGTTTGAACTCGCAACCTTCCAGTTGCGAGTCACACACCCTTGCCAAGTGCGCCACCAATATTTGTTGAAGACATTCCTTCACGTCTTCCTCATATGTGGGACTATCTCCAGAAGGTTCTAGAATGTTCTAGAACCTAAATGCATCTTAGCGACACTTGGCGCGATCTCATCCATTGAGTAGCGCAATCACTTTGTTGGTCTAGATATATAAGGAGGCACCTCCTTCTTGTCAAACCATTCGGTTCAACGCCCGGTCTTGAGCCTTCTAGGCATTTGTCTTGTATTCTTGCTTGCCTTAGGGCTATTGTATTATTAATTCTGTTCATATATCGATTCTTTGCCGATCTTGGCGTATTTCTTCCGTATTTCTTTGCGTATTTTCCACATATTTTCCTTGTTTTGGAGTAGGTTCATGAGCCGGTTCAGGGGCCAGCTCTAAGTTGGTTTGCTCCTTTATTGGAGAAAGGAGCCCCGAGTTGCAAGATTTTGCTTTGCTTTCAACTGCGGGGGACTCGAAGCATGCTTTGGAGACCGTCGTCGTCGGTATACAATTAGATCCACAAAACTTTGCAACTTAAGGCAAGGCTCTCGCCCGGTTGATATATGCATCAGCATTTTAGATCAAATTGCATTAGATCTTTTGACAGGATGATATTGCACCGAGATTGTTTCGAGGGGGTTCACGAGAGGATGTCAAAGATATGTTGTTGTCTATGGAGGATCCCCGAAGTTTGGAAAAGCCATCAGATTTGCGGTTCGATGTGATAATCGGCTCTTGAACGTAGGCAAGAGAGACATAGTCGGGCCCTTTCCAATTACCTGGTGCCTGTAGAATCTAGCGGATCTGGACTGAGCCTATGCAGGGTTGATCCGGGCGATTCGAGGACCCTTATCGCGTGAGAAGCGGCGTCGGAGAGAGGCTAATCTTTGCCTCTACCGTGGAGGAAAGCTGGTCATATCGCTTTCGTGGATGCCCCGTGGCGCTTAAATCCCATTTCTTGGTCGGGGCGGTCCGAGTAGTAGGTCTCTCGTCGGTGGTGGCCTTTTCTTAGACTCCTTCCACATTTCACGACATGTTTATTCCATCCGGATAAATGGTCGACAAGGCATTCTTCATCCCTATATCATTGAAATCAAGTTGGAGAATTACAAGTGTTGGGCGCAACTTGATTGTGGTGCAAATGCTTGCTTTATGGATAGTGCATTCGCCAAGTAAAACCGCGCCATCCTAGAAGGGTGAGCATCCCGCCTGTTGAAGTGGATGGGCGGGAGATCTCACCGAGATGCGATCCGCGGGGAAATGTCTTCAGGTTTTGTTCGAGGGAGTTTCTTGTAGTATTTCCTTCAATCTCATTGCTAGCCCTCATGCGCCAATAGTCTTGGTGTACCCCTTGAGCTACATAACCCACAGATTGATTGGCGTACTAGATCATTCGATTTCTTGGCTCTAGCTCTAGTTCTAGTTCATCGGTAGTCAAAGGGACCCCCGTCGACATCAATCCCAGTGCGATGTCCCATGTGGGCCCATGACTCAGTCCTTAGATGTTTCCCGTATTACGAGCCTCAGCCTGCATCCGGTTCCTTACCCACCCTTGATCATATTCTTGATGATGTCAGACCCCAGCTCGAGTTTACGCTCCGGTTACGGTTCCTAGTTCTGCTCGGTTCTTGCTCGCACTAGGCAAGGAGGTGCTCCAAATCTTGATCCGTCCACTCATTTTACTGCTCCATCCCTTGATCGAGTTCATGCTCCACTTCATGTTCCAATTGCTCCCCTCCACGTTCTGTTCTCGATCATGTTCTTGATCACCGCTTTTGTAGAGGCTTCTTCATGCCCTCGCCAGATTATCAAAATTTCTCTTGAGTTCGATAAATCTAGAAGGCAAGATCAAGTTCGCCTTTTGCAATCGGGTTCAATTAGTCGGGTTTAGCTCGACACCATCGGGCTCTCCAATGCTCCCAGATAAATATGGCGATTTCTCGATGTGTTTGACAAAGTCAAGGCCATAAACTCGAGCAAAGTCCATATGATTGTCTTATTGATTTGTAGCGGACGGCACCGCCATATGGTCCGATATATGGTCTATCTCTGGCGAGTTGAAGGTTTTGCGGGATTATATTGAGGAGAATCTAGCCACCGGCTTTCATTCGCCATTCTCTACCCTGTTGAGCGCTTTATCTTCTTTGTCAAAAGAAGGATGATTCGGTGGCTAGTTTGGATTATCGCCCTCAACAAAATCACGGCAGACCGGTTCCAGATCCGGGCTTCCTCGATCCCGAGTTGTTGGAGCGACTTCAAGATGCGCATTATTTTACGAAGATTGATCTTTTGAAGTGCCTACAATCTTATTCGGATCCTGAGGGTGATGAGTGGAAAACAAATTTTAAAATTTCTCGGTATGGCCATTTTGAAAAACGTTATGCCGAGTTTGACTTTACCAATGCCCCTAGGTGTTCCAAATATGACCAATGATGTTTTTTGAGAGTTCTTAGACACTTTTTGTTATCATCTATCCGATGATATTCTTGTTTATTCTAAGACTCACCCACCATGAGAGGCATGTTCGACGGTCCTTCAAGCTTCGTGAGCATGGGTTATATGCCAAACTTGAGAAGTGTCGGTGGCGAGGATAATGTGGAGTTCCTTGGCTATCGCTCACTCCACATGGAGTCTCTATGGATCCTAAAAGGTCACCCCATTTCTTGAGTGGCAAACACCTTCATCCGCTCGCGTTGTTGTTCGTTTTCTTGGGTTTGCCAATTTCTATCTGTTTTCATCCGGGATTATTCGAGATTGCTTTCCTTTGACACGCCACCGCCAAGGACGCCATTCGAATGGACTGCGGAAGCGGAATCCGCTTTGCACGTTAAAAGCATGCTTTCACCACGGCGCCGATTCTTGCTCATGCATCCTTTATGCCCATATGTCGTTGAAGCGGATGCTTCTGATTTTTGGTGGATCCCGCCACGGGGAGGGGATGACCATGAATTGCATCCAACGCCTATCATTCACGAAAGTTTGTTCCGGCTGAAATCAACTATCCCATTTATGACAAGGAGTTGTTGGCGATAGTGGATTCTTTTCGGAGTGGAGACGTTTCGAGGGATCTCCTTATAAGGTCACAGGATCTACAGGATCACCGAAATCTCGAATATTTTCAGTTCTGCTTGAGTGCTCAACCGTCGCCAGCCCGTGGCATACTCAAGTATTATCCCGATTGATTTCGCGGATCAATGGTCACCGCCTTGGATCCCTCCAAGGAAAGCTTGATGTCTTGTCTCGACGCTCCTACCTTGAGCCCAAACTAGGTGATTCTGCATATGATCGAGAATCACAGAGTTATTTTTAGGGCCTGTCGGGACCGGCTTTTATGGCTCTCACTTTGTTCGAGGCCTCATGATACGACTTGAGTCCGTTCGAGCATCTTCGCCCTCCGATCCATTGGCTCAAGATGTATTCTCACACATTGGGCCCATTCTTCTCGGCGGATGGGATCGGACTATGATCGTTTTGAGGTTCGAGATGGACTCTGCTACGTGATGGGCTTCTATATGTGCGGATGGTGCCTAGGCTTCGGGTTCTTGAGGGCTTGCCATGTCTCTCACCTCTGGCGGACACTTTGAGTAGCCAAGACTCTTGAACTTATTAGTCGAGTATTGGTGGCCCCATTTCTTGGTCGTTGCCCCTCATTGAAGCTTTTATTCGATCTGTGACATCCGGCCGTCGAGCCAAGGTTCCTGGCATCTTCCTCATGGCCTTAGCTTCACCTTTACCGGTTCGATACTTCCTTGGAAGAGTATTTTTGTGGATTTTATTTTCCGAAGCCTCCATCCTCGAAGTGGCCATGACGCCATCCTTGTTGTTGTTGACCGTTTTTTCAAGATGGCATTTCATTCATGCACACTTCTATCTCTCGTTCTCTTGCTGCCAGAGGTGGTTAAAACTCCATGGCTTACCGGATAACATTGTCTTCCCCCTCAATTTGTTGCGGTTTTTGGAAGCGTCTATTGCAAATCTTGCATGTGGAATGTTAACTTTATTCCCGACATCATCTGGGACCAATGGACTCTGGGGCGCACTAATCAAACCCTTTGGCAAAGATTTGCGATGCTTCATCAATTATCGCCAGGATAAACCCTGATTAAATCTGCATTGCGTATTCTGTTATAATAATTGGCTCCATGCCTCCTCAGGCCCAAAACTCCATTCTTTATTAATTTCGGCATGCATCCCTCGCGGTCTTTGATTGCTCTGGATATGGCTTCGGTCAATCCCGGTCGCAAGGGAACAGCTCGAAGCTCGCATGCTCGAAGGATGATCTTGGCACCATCTTCTCCAGCCCATGCATCGGCATCGTTATCATGCGGATCAACACATCGTTGGGGCGCTCCTCATTTTGCGCCGGGTGATCTTGTACGGCTCTTGCCCTGATTTGCCGACAAATGGCCTTTGTAACAAGCTTGACTGAGAGGGGTCCACTTAGGTCCCTATCGGATCATTGACCGAAGTTGGTGATGCCGCCATTAAAGTGGAACTTCCGTCATCGATGGCTTCACCCGGTGTTCCATGTGTCTTTGTTAGAACCCTATATATGGCTGATCCATTTCGGATCGGCATTTTCTCCTTCCACCACCAAATCGAGATTGATGATCATGAGGGAGTTCGAGGTTCGAGAGATTCGGACTCAAGTTTCTCCATCGACGATTGTATTACTTTGTTGATTGGGAAGGTTACTGCGCCAAGAATAGAACACAGGAACTGGTGCCGAGTAATCCCTACTAATCTGTACAAAATTAGGAGTTTCACCAACGTTAAGGAACAAGCCAAGTTTGAGTACTCCCTAAAGTGGACTTCTCGGCCGTTTTTGGGAGGGGATGGTGTGACGACTATTCGATATTAAGTATCATCACGATCATTATTATACCTCATTGTGTAAAAGATGGTCGTCACACGGATGCAAAAGGGTAGTTGCACAAGACGAGGGGTTTGAACTTTTCGCAACCTTCGGGACATGCGAGTCACACACCTTGCCAAGTCGCTACCAATATTTGTTGAAGACATTCCTTAACGTCTTCCTCATATGTGGGACTATCTCCAGAAGGTTCTAGAATGTTCTAGAACCTAAATGCATGTGCAACGCTTGGCGCGATCTCATCCATTGGAGTGGCGCAATCCTGACTGTTGGTCTAGATATATAAGGAGGCACCTCCTTCTTGTCAAACCATTCCTGTTCAACGCCCGTCTTGAGCCTTCTAGGCATCCGTCTTGTATTCTTGCTTGCCTTCCAACTATTGTATTATTAATTCACCGTTCATATATCCAGATTCTTTAACATCTTGGCGTATTTCTTCCGTATTTCTTGCGTATTTTCCACGTATTTTCCTTGTTTTTCAAGTAGGTTCATGACAGATACTTAAACACTAGTAAATCTGTAGGGTTTAGGTTTTGGCAGCCTTCCCTGCCTCTGAAGTGGTCAATAGCTTGCAAGCATAGTCTCTAAAGTAGATTTGATGTTTTTGACTCATGCACAAAGTCAAAACCACATTCTGAGCTTGTTAGAGTGGTCGAACTGGAGGAACACCCCATTTCTTGGTCGTGCCCCTGCGTCGAGAAGGGGGGAATTTGGGGATCGGCACATCCGTGCGGTAGGTGTTCCTTTTTTCTTTTGAGAAACGTTTCATGGGACATGACCTACCATTTGAACGGTGGGATTAGCAAACGAAGCTGTTTTGATTGCCCCAATACTTAAACCCTACTAAATTTGTAGGGTTTAGGTTTTGGAAGCCTTCCCTGCCTCCAAAGTGGTCGAGAGCTTCTAAGCATAGTCTCTAAAATAAATTGGGTGTTTTTGACTCATGCACAAAGTTAAAAGCACATTTTGAGCTTGCTAGAGTGGTCGAACTGGAGGAACATCCCATTTCTTGGTCGTGCCCCTACATGGGAAAGGGGAAAATTTGGGAGTTGGCACATCCGTGCGGTAGGTGTTCATTTTTTCTTTTAAGAGAAGTTTCATGGGACATGACCTACTATTTGAATGGTGGGATTAGCAGATGAAGATGTTTTGGTGCCCCTATACTTAAACCCTATTAAATTAGTAGGGTTTAGGTTTTGGAAGTCTTCCGTGCCTCTGAAGTCGTCGAGAGCTTGCATGCATAGTCCGTAAAGTAAATTGGATGTTCTTGACTCATACACAAAGTTAAAAGCACATTCTGAACTTGGTAGGAGGGTGGTCGAACTGAAGGAACACCCCATTTCTTGGTGGTCATGCCCTTGCGTCGACGAGAAGGGGGAAATTTGGGGGTTGGTAGGTGTTCATTTTTTCTTTTGAGAGACGTTTAATGGGACATGACCTACCATTTGAACGATGGGATTAGCAAAGGAAGTTGTTTTGGTGCCCCGATACTTAAACCCTACTAAATTTGTAGGGTTTAGGTTTTGGAAGCCTTCCCTGCCTCCGAAGTGGTCGAGAGCTTGCAAGCATAGTCCCTAAAATAAATTGGATGTTTTTTACTCATGCACAAAGTTAAAAGCATATTCTAAGCTTGCTAGAGTGGTCGAACTGAAGAAACACCCCATTTCTTGGTCATGCCCTGCCCCTATGTGGGAAAGGGGGAAATTTGGGGGTTGGCACACCCATGCGGTAGGTGTTCATTTTTTTCTTTTAAGAGACGTTTCATAGGACATGTCCTACCATTTGAATGGTGGGATTAGCAGAGAAAGCTGTTTTGGTGCCTCGATATTTAAACCCTACTAAATTTGCAGGGTTTAGGTTTTGGAAGCCTTCCGTGCCTCTGAAGTCGTCGAGAGTTTGCTTGCATAGTCAGTAACGTAAATTGGATGTTTTTGACTCATGCACAAAGTTAAAAGCACATTCTGAGCTTGCTAGAGTACTCGAACTGGAAGAACACCCCATTTCTTGGTCGTGCCTCTACGTGGGAAAGGGTGAAATTTGAGGGTTGGCACATCCGCGCATTGGATTTCCAACTTTTATTTTTTGAGATGTTTCTTGGGACATGAACTCTTATTTGAACGATGGGATTAGCAAACGACGCGATTTTGGTGCCTAGGGTTCAGGTCTTGACAGCCTTCCCTACCTCAAAAATAGTCGAGAGCTTACGTGCACAGTTTCCTCAAGGGTCCGAAAAGAGGCCCCAAGAGTGAGAACAAAGAACCCCTTCCTAGGCATCGATTCCAAACTTGCGCCCTTCCGATGGCTCGTAACATGCTGGATATTGTGCAACCGGGCATGCTAGAAGGCAGAACATGACAGCTTCGCTCCGCCCTTGCATCTAGACGGCTAGAGTCACCCTTGAACACATGTTTGAGGAGTGGACAATCGATCAAACGTCGGGCTTGCCTAGTACATCCTATGCTTAGATTAATGCACTAGGCAAGGAGTGCATTGAATGAGAGGTCCACTAGTTGCTCATATCGAGTAGAGATTAGCTCTATTGGTCATGGAAGTTGGTCCCTAGAGTAACTTCGATGTTTTGAACTCATATGTGAAGTCAAAATTAGATTCCGAGCTCGATAGAGTGGCTGAATTAGGGGACCACACCATTTTCTCGCCGTGCCCCTACATCGAGAAGGGGAAAAATTGGAATTGGCACATTCGTACGGCAAGTTTTCAATTTTTCTTTTGAGAGATGTTTCATGGGACATGAGCTACTATTTCAACGGTGGGATTAGCAGATGACGCTGTTTTGATGCCCCGATACGTAAACCCTACTAAATCTGTAGGGTTTAGATTTTGGCAGCATTTCCTGCCTCTGAAGTGGTCGAGAGCTTGCAAGCATAGTCTCTAAAGTAGATTCGATGTTTTTGACTCATGCACAAAGTCAAAACCATATTCCGAGCTTGCTAGAGTGGTCGAACTGAAGGAACCCCATTTCTTGGTCGTGCCCCTACGTGGGAAAGGGGGAAATTTGGGGGTTGGCACATCGTGCATTGGATTTTCAACTTTTATTTTCGGAGATGTTTTTTGGGACATGAACTCTTATTTGTTTGAACGATGGGATTTGCAAACGACGTGATTTTGGTGCCTTGATACGTAAACCCTACTAAATCTGTAGGGTTTTGGTCTTGACAGACTTCCCTACCTCGGAAGTAGTCGAGAGCTTATGTGCACAGTTTCCTCAAGGGTCCAAAAAGAGGCCTCAAGAATGAGAACAAAGAACCCCTTCCTAGGCACCAGTTCCAAACTTGCGCCCTTGCAATGGCTCGTAACAAGCTAGACATTGTGCAACCGGGCATGCTAGAAGGCAGAACATGACAGCTTGGCTCCGCCCTTAGAGTCACCCTTGAACACATGTTTGAGGAGACAATCGATGAAACGCCGGGCTTGCCTAGTACATCCTATGCTTAGATTAGCGCACTAGATTGAATGAGAGGTCCACTAGTTGCTCATATCGAGTAGAGATTAGCTCTATTGGTCATGGAAGTTGGTCCCTAGAGTAACTTCAATGTTTTGAACTCATATGCGAAGTCAAAATTAGATTCCGAGCTCGATAGAGTGGCTGAATTAGGGGACCACGCCATTTTCTCGACGTGCCCCTACATCGAGAATGGAAAATTTGGGGATTGGCACATCTGTGCGGCAAGTGATCATTTTTTCTTTTGAGAGATGTTTCATGGGACATGAGCTACCATTTCAACGGTGGGATTAGCAGATGAAGCTGTTTTGGTGCCCCGATACTTAAACCCTACTAAATATGTAGGGTTTAGATTTTGGCAGCCTTTCCTGCCTCTGAAGTGGTCGAGAGCTTGCAAGCATAGTCTCTAAAGTAGATTCGATGTTTTTGACTCATGCACAGAGTCAAAACCATATTCCGAGCTTGCTAGAGTGGTCGAACTGAAGGAACCCCATTTCTTGGTCGTGCCCCTACGTGGGAAAGGGGGAAATTTGGGGGTTGGCACATTCGTGCGGTAGGTGTTGATTTTTTCTTTTGAGAGACGTTTCATGGGACATGACCTACCATTTGAACGATGGGATTAGCAGATGAAGCTGTTTTGGTGCCCCGATACTTAAACCCTACTAAATTTGTAGGGTTTAGGTTTTGGAAGCCTTCCCTGCCTCCGAAGTGGTTGAGAGCTTGCATGCATAGTTCCTAAAGTAAATTGGATGTTTTTGACTCATGCACAAAGCTAAAAGCACATTCTGAGCTTGCTAGAGTGGTCGAACTGGAGGAACACCCCATTTCTTGGTGTTCCCCCTACGTGGGAAAGGGGGAAATTTGGGGGTTGGCACATCCGTGCATTGGATTTCCAACTTTTATTTTCGGAGATGTTTTTGGGATATGAACTCTTATTTGAACGATGGGATTTGCAAACGACGTGATTTTGGTGCCTTGATACGTAAACCCTACTAAATCTGTAGGGTTTTGGTCTTGACAGACTTCCCTACCTCGGAAGTAGTCGAGAGCTTATGTGCACAGTTTCCTCAAGGGTCCAAAAAGAGGCCTCAAGAATGAGAACAAAGAACCCCTTCCTAGGCACCAGTTCCAAACTTGCGCCCTTGCAATGGCTCGTAACAAGCTAGACATTGTGCAACCGGGCATGCTAGAAGGCAGAACATGACAGATTGGCTCCGCCCTTGCATCTAGACGGCTAGAGTCACCCTTGAACACATGTTTGAGGAGTAGACAATCGATCAAACGCCGGGCTCGCCTAGATCCTATGCTTAGATTAGCGCACTAGGCAAGGAGTGCATTGAATGAGAGGTCCACTAGTTGCTCATATCGAGTAGAGATTAGCTCTATTGGTCATGAAAGTTGGTCCCTAGAGTAATTTTGATGTTTTGAACTCATATGCGAAGTCAAAATTAGATTCCAAGCTCGATAGAGTGGCTGAATTAGGGGACCACACCATTTTCTCACCGTGCCCCTACATCGAGAAGGGGAAAATTTGGGGATTGGCACATTCGTACAGCAAGTGTTCATTTTTTCTTTTGAGAGATGTTTCATGGGACATGAGCTACCATTTCAACGGTGGGATTAGTAGATGAAGCTATTTTGGTGCCCCGATATGTAAACCCTACTAAATCTGTAGGGTTTAGATTTTGGCAGCCTTTCCTGCCTCTGAAGTGGTCGAGAGCTTGCAAACATAGTCTCTAAAGTAGATTCGATGTTTTTGACTCATGCACAAAATCAAAACCACATTCCGAGCTTGCTAGAGTGGTCGAACTGAAGGAACCTCATTTCTTGGTCGTGCCCCTACGTGGGAAAGGGGGAAATTTGGGGGTTGGCAGATTCGTGCGGTAGGTGTTCATTTTTTCTTTTGAGAGACGTTTCATGGGATATGACCTACCATTTGAATGATGGGATTAGCAGATGAAGCTGTTTTAGTGCCCCGATACTTAAACCCTACTAAATTTGTAGGGTTTAGGTTTTGGAAGTCTTCCCTGCCTCCGAAGTGGTCGAGAGCTTGCATCATAGTTCCTGTAAATTGGATGTTTTTGACTCATGCACAAAGCTAAAAGCACATTCTGAGCTTGCTTACTACAAGAGAATGACTGTTTATTGTCAGAAAAGCGCCGACCGTTAGAGAGATTTTGCTCGACGCTTACGGCCGACGACTAAACCGACGATTATTTTTCTTCGACGCTTTTTCCGGACGATCTTACGTGGATATTGCGCCCCGATTAAGCGTCGAAAGTATAAGTCGGGCTATCGCGGCCACATAAATCGTCGAAAATGTAACGCCGTCGGAAAAAGCGTCCGACAAAGCATCGTAACAAAGCGCCGAAAAGACGTCAGAAAAAGCGTCGAAAATGTGTCGCAATAACATCGTAAAAAAGCCGATATTTCTTTTAGATTTTGTGTCGATTTAAGCCGAAGTGTGTCAGATAATTCGTCACAAGATAACACTATTACAATTTTAGTCATAACATTTCATCCAAGAGTATATTTTAGATGGAATTTGATGTTTTCAAAAGCTATATTCCCCAAAAACTTGTTGATCCCTAACTAAATCTGTAAATTTCCATCCCTAGCTAGTATTGTAGGTTTGAGCTGCAACACAAGGGCTAGATATAGCACTTCTGAAGCTCATGCTGTTATGAGAGGTCTAGAAGTCCCACATCACATGCTCAAAATACTAGAGTTGTATATTTTCTGGAGCTCTTTGCATAGCTCTGAAATCCTTTGAAAGCTACAATACGGTTCAAAAACTACACATGATCTTATACTTCTAAGGGGGTTCTTATTTTCCCTCAACTTTTTAGAAGCCAATGAGTGGGTATCATATAAAGTTTAAAATGGTGATATGCCTGAAAAACTAAATATTGGGTGCATAATTTGCCTAATATGCAAATGGCCATAATATGGGCTTGACTTTGAGAAATGATAAGACTTGAAAAGGATAATGGCATGCTCCAAATCAAGGCGAATTTATGCCAGTGTGCCATGGTGGCATCCATGTTTTTAGATTGCCTAAAATGCAGGGCACTAGCCATATTTGTTAGTAGCTAAAGGCTTAAGGGGCTAATTGGTGAAAATCTATAGATTTGAGAATGATACTAGAAATTATTATGATTTTATGCGAATAACTCGCTGTCCTTTGAACTAAGGGAAAATTACATGTATAGGTCATTCCATATAGCTTAAACTTGTCTGGAAGATGGCGAAATATTACTACAAACAGGCTCTTACATTATTTAATGATGCTATTTGTATTCAATGTCCGGTTGGGTTCTCAGGCTTACACTTAACCTTTATTATATTTGAGACTAGTGTGGCAGGAAATTATAGTATGGTGAACACTAGACTTAAAATTTCTAAAGGCATTTCTATTAATCGATGGGCCTGAGGGATGCTCCCTCAATGCCTAGAATGGGAGGAACCTTTGCAAAAACGGCTGGCTGCTCGGCTTCTATTCGGCTGTGCCAGATCATGACAAAATTTAGAAGCTTGGAGCAAAAAAACCAGGTCGGTCCTTATGGTTATACAATTTTACATTTGAGATTTAATTTATGATATAGAATGTGAAGCCTTTGCAAGATTATGTGCTTCATTGGAAAAAGAGATAAGGTTTTTGAAAGATGTTCTGAAAATAATCTTATATGCTCATAAATGGGCTGAACAGATACCCAAAAATGAGCCTGCCAGATCCAAGAATGATTCCATAGCTGTGGCAAATTGGAGTTGGCTTTTCTGGACTTAGTCCTCTGTTACAACTCTCTGCAGTGTGGATGCTCTAATGGCAGCAATATTAATTATTATTGTGGAGCGCATATATTCAGGTTAGCCTGTCATAATGTTTAGTTCCGACAATTTTAAGGTTGCTAGTATTCCTATTACGTTAAACTAATAAATACAGATGTCCTTGGATATGAGGCAAGAACAAGCTTTCATGCTTCTATTCAGGTTGAAAAGTGTTTTAAGTTTCATGGTAATGTTTCATGCCAATTTGAGTATACTTCCTAAGATATGAATGGTTTTGATTATCATGATAGAATTCCATGGAATGTAAGATAATAGAAATGCTGCTTTTATGGTTTCTTAAAGTGCCAAATGGATAATGGTAAATGCTGATAGACCGAGTTCTTGTTGAGCCCTGAAGCGTCATTTTCCCAGGCCAATGAAGGTTGTAAGGAATAAGATTTGTTCTCTTCACTTGCATTTCTACCATTTTTTAGTTTGTTATTCATATTAGAATATGGATATTTGGTGCTGAAGGTAAGAACCATTGATTCCCTTTGCTCTGCCAGAGTTGGGCATTTGATTCGACAGGCAACAATAAGGTACTTCTTTAAGGCTCATGTAAGTTTTAGTGACATATAAATTTTTTTGGCTATTGTTTGCTGGATTTTTGTTTTGTGTAGCCTGAGATCATGCCCAAATATGCTACAATGCCTACCAATCTACTTGTGGGCCAATTGTGGATTGTTTTTAGTTAAACCAAGCATGCAAGTTATCACAGATCTTATAATTTGTACAATTCCACGAAACTTTATACGATGCTCATTGGTATCTCTGTGAGGGAGGAAACTTGGTATCGCGCATGGAGTGGAAACTTTCAACACTTTGAACTCAAACTTCTTTTATTTCATGCTAGAGCATGCGTGAGCCTTTAAATTTATGCCATGTCCAACAATGGTAGCTCCCCTGATGCAGCATCTCAAAAACACTACAATCCTCAAGTAAGGTCTTCCTTGAAGAGTGCTAGTGGGTTATGGGCTCCAGAATACATTGGTCTACACTGGTCTGAGATGTCAGAAAGGTCTTTTAAGGGTCAAGACATTGATTGAATAAGCAACGATTGAAATGGTGGTTAAGGAAAGGTCAAGGTTTGGATGTCAATGAAGATGGCATTGTCCGAAATTCCAAAGGACCCTCTGGATTTGTGTGTTCCAAGTCTAGACAAGGATGCATGTGGGGTTGGCTTTGTAGCTGAGCTTTCAGCTCAACCAAGCCGTAAAATGGTAAGCTAATTTCCAATTTGTGATGGAAATGGATTGTTGTCTCAAAAATGTTGACTATATGATCTCTTTTGTTGTTTGCAGGTTGATGATGCTCTTGAGATGCTTGTGCGAATGACACATCGTGGATGTGTGGTTGCAAGATCAATAGGGGTGATGGTGCTGGAATTCTTGCATTACCGCTATTGTTTTTTGCAGTGGTAAATTCCTTCTGATGACTGCATTGTGTACCACGTTTTTCAGCTTCACCTACTGTTCTTTCCAGGTGGCCAATGAGGAATTAGGTGTTGATCTACCTCCTCCTTCTAAACATGATATAGGAATGCTTTTTTTTCCTGCATCAGAAACTAGGCGCATGGAGAGCAAGGACGTATTTATGCAGGTAAATATGCAACAGAGTGCTTTGACTGTTGTTTCCTCAGACAATTATCACTTTGCCATTGTCTTCTGGAGGTTGCAGAATGTTTAGGACATACCATTCTAGGATGGCGCGGAGTAAAGACCAACAACTTTGATTTGAGAGATTGTGCACTAAGACAGAACCTGTCGTTGAGCATGTCTTTTTAACTGCCGTCTTGGTACGTATGTTGCGGACTAGACCGTCTTACGCAGAGATGTAAGCAAAAGACATGTATTTAGTTTTGGAGATTTTGCGCTTATAGGCGCTTGTCTCATTTTTAACTGTGGAATATCTTTTTATGGCTCCAACATCAAATTTGTTTGGGTCTATTTCACAGCCATGGACATTTGGTCAGTCTCCATTTGGGCAGACTCCATTGTTTGGGCGACTGGCACTGCAAACATCATTGGGGCAGTCTTAGCTCATACACCTCCGTGTGGTCAACAGCCGTAAACCTAGTCTATTTGGGTGAGCAACACCGGCACAATTTGGTGAACTACAAACAAGTAGCATGCCCTTCGATGCAATATTTCATAACCTGTAGCAGTAGCAAATACATATCCGTGAGGAATTACATGTTGGTCCAATTTATCCAATCTGACTCTATTGACTAACATAGGGCGTCTCTATTGACTAACACAGGGCCAGCATAAGCATAAGCAGATTGAGACTGGATTTGCTGGATATGAGAAACTCAAGCAAAAGTATGAGCATTAAGCACAAAGTATGAGCATTACCTACAGTATCTCTGTTTGTGCTTTACACCTATGGTTTTTTCCTGGGCAATGGCAGCGGCATGTGATTTTTCCCTGGCTCTTTTGGAGGTAAATCTGTTCACACATATGTTGTTTAGATATGTATAAAGCATATGGACATTTCTGTCCTCAGGTTTTAAATTAAAAATCTGCAAATGATCGTGTGATGGCATGATCGAAGTGAACAGATCTATTGAAAAACACTAAATGGCATTTTGTTTGTATTCCAGGGAGTTTATTTGGCTGTTGTAAGCAATGTCGAGAAATGCTCAATCTACGAATAAGAGTTGTGTTGTAATGCCCAACCTGATGATATTCCTGGTACAATTTCATGTACTGGTTCCCTCTTGGTGGCATTTTAAAGATTGTGTGTACTTTGACATGTAACATTGACATGTAACAATTACTACTTGAATAAAGGATCTCAAAATTTTCATAATCTTGTCTATGAATTTGTAAAATATATTCATGTAAATTTAAGTATCATCATATCCTAAGAATGCAATTGTGAAATGCAATTAGATTCGGTTAGGAGTGCAAGTAAATCCAAAAGAATATGTGTGACTAATAACCTGACAAAAATGCTAGCAAAAATATTTTTGACGATTCTTTGACGGAAAATGTTGACAAAAAATTTGACAAATTTTCTCGACGCTTCCTCGACGCTTTTTCTCACGCTTTTTCTCTCGGACGCTTTTTTTTACACTTAATCGCCGAAGAACCGACGCTTTTTCGACACATAAGCCGCCGATTCTTCGACGCTTTTTCTGACACTTGCCGCCGAAGAACCGACGGTTTTTCTCGACGCTTTTTGACACTTAATCGCCGATAATAAGCGGCATGTGTAATTCGCCGGTCAAGAGGGTCCGGCAGTTGTCTATTTTAGGAAGACCATCCGACGCTTTTTCTAACAAAAATTGTCATTCTCTTTGTAGTAGATTGGTCGAATCGAGGAACACCCCCATTTCTTGGTCGTGTCTCCCTATGTGGGAAATGGGAAAATTTGGGGATTGGTACATCCGCGTATTGGATTTCCAACTTTTATTTTCAGAGATGTTTTTTGGGACATGAACTCTTATTTGAACGATGGGATTAGCAAACGACGTGATTTTGGTGTCTTGATACGTAAACCCTACTAAATCTGTAGGGTTCAAGTCTTGACAGCCTTCCCTACCTCGAAAATAGTCGAGAGCTTACGTGCACAGTTTCCTCAAGGGTCCGAAAAGAGGCCCCAAGAGTGAGAACAAAGAACCCCTTCCTAGGCATCGATTCCAAACTTGCGCCCTTGCGATGGCTCGTAACATGCTGGATATTGTGCAACCGGGCATGCTAGAAGGCAGGACATGACAGTTTGGCTCCGTCTTGCATCTAGATGGCTAGAGTCACCCTTGAACACATGTTTGAGGAGTAGACAATCGAGCGCACTAGGCAAGGAGTGCATTGAATGAGAGCTCCACTAGTTGCTCATATCAAGTAGAGATTAGCTCTATTGGTCATGGAAGTTAGTCCCTAGAGTAGCTTCGATGCAGATGAAGCTATTTTGGTCCCCCAATATTTAAACCCTACTAAATTTGTATAGGGTTTATGTATTGGAAACCCTAATAGCAAACGGAACCTTAATAGATTATATTGGACATAAACTCTTATTTGAACGATGGGATTAGCAAACGACGCGATTTTGGTGCCTTGATACGTAAACCATACTACATTACGACGCGATTTTGGTGCCTTGGGACATGAGCTCAGTAATTTCATGCAATACATCTACAACAATTCAGATCCGTACCTAATATTCACTGACCTTATTATATCTCCTATCTAGTCTATCAATTTGCCTCCTTGTCGAGCATGTCTTTCAATTGTACATTTAGCCATCATCTTCTACATTATCATTTTCATGTATTAGTTCTTGACACTCCTCCATGTTTACATACAAGTCGTGATCAATACAGATCTCTTGTTGTACTGGAGTATCATTCTCATCAATGTCGAGAAAAACAAATATCCCATCGTTACATTCTTTTTCCTCGTCAATAGGTTCACCATCATCTATTGTTGATGGAATCTCCATGTCATCGATGCCTCCTCCCTCAATGTCCATAGCCATGTCCCCTCCCTCAAAAACATCTAGACCTTCTCCTCCTCCTCCAACCATCCATGCCTTCTCCCTCAATGTACATAGCCATGCCCCCTCCCTCAACATTGACGCCTTCTCTTCCTTCATCTTCTACATCCTCTGCAAGAGAAGGCACTACCTCATAATTTTTTATCTGTCGTAGGTTGACCTGCATGAAAGTACCCAGATCAATAGCCTATGAAAGAAACTAGCATTTTCAACCTGCATCACGTATAACCAATCTCGATCATTAGGTGCAAGGTGCAGATATACTTGTTGACACTTCTCTAGAAAAATGTAAGGGTCATTGTCTTCTGGAATCAAACGTGTAGACTTGACTTGAACTAAACCACTAGAACTGTGACGAAATGTGGCATTCCTGCCTCTTAATTGTGCATCAAACCATCTAACTCGAAACAGGACTTTGGTGGTGAATTGCCGAAAATCAAGTTCCAAAATTTGTTGTATTTTACAACATATTCAATCTCAGCTTCTATCAGGTTCGTGTCCCTTGAACTAGCGCGACTTGCAACTGTAAAAGTAGATATCACACCACAATCAAAAGTGACACAACCTTCATCCCTTTTCTGAACCCAAAAGTGGCGCTCATTGCAACTGCAAAATCGAGTAAAGATTGACATAATGTAAACAAGTACAAGCAAAGACAAAGGCAATTTCTCTTTCCTCATAAGTTACAGAGCTGGGTTCCACTCTCTTTGATGCTAAGACTGTCTTTAATATCCAATCTTCGGGCATAGTATCTGGTAGTGTTCATAGCTCAGGAGGGTATTGTGACGTTCCAACACGCGATAATCACGGTCCCGGGGCATATCGCATTGTTCTACACGCCAGCGTTACCGCCACTCCAACCGACGATGTAATGCCGTGTAGCCAGTGAGTAGCCCTAGGGGGCAACTTGCTAGGTATGTGCATTTCTTATTAATGTGCACATGCACATTTATTAAGGTGCACACATTTCCATGTGGGCACATTTAGGTGCACACATTTCCATGTAGGCACATTTGGCCACCTAGCCATTAAAGGCAAGTGGGCCCATTTCCAATTATCCCACATGCCTAAAGGGATAATTGGAAACCCTAAGCCCCAACCCTTGCCTATTTAAGTAGAAAACCCTAACTTGCCATTTTTCGTCCCTAGGGTTTTAGAGCTCGCTTTTGGCTGCTCTATGAGTCAAAACCGCCTCCCGGACTTAAATCACGAGAGAATGGCACCATTAGTTTCCCTTGATTCGGCGGTTCGTGGGATGATGGGGGCTTCGGTCGAGGAGGAGCAACTCATGGATCGGGTATGTAGTCGATTTAATGGTCTAAAACCGTTTTCCATCATTGTATCAAGAGGTTTAGCCTATTAAATCGCCTTTTTAGCAGCTATCTAGATCTCTAGATGAGTAGATGCCAGGACTCTAACTAAAGAACCTAACTCTATGATATAAATTAGATCTATGTTCTTTTAGTTCTTCCGTGATGTCTATGGATGATGTATCTCTGTGAACTCCTTGTATTGGGAAGGGGTAGAGACTTCAAGCTTGGTAGTAGATGCTCCTAGATTAGCCTCTCTAGCACACCATAGATTCGCCTTTGGTACAAGAACCACACCGGTTGTGGGTGAAGGGGCGAGGCGGGCTAAGAAGGAGGTTAGTGTTCTCGACTCTTGAAATCGATCCCTCCGGTGTGTAAGGCCTACCGGGATCATTGTGACTAGGTCTAATGGCTTACCACCGAGTGTGGGTAAGGCATGGGCTCGACACCCGTGAAGTGGTGTTCATGACTTTCCAAAGGTTCAATCGAATCACGGGCGGTGGCCCTCTAGTCACCTTGAGTCGGCATGTAGATCTCTGGGGGAGTGATCCCTACCTGCCCCCATCGAATCGGGATGATGACCGGGGAGTAGCCCTTTGGCTATGCATCCCGCGGCTCTGGTCGTCCCCTTGCACTTTTTCAGCCTACTCTCGCAAAGTGTGCGCAATGGAGGGGCGGATGGAGTGGACAACCCTATGCCATGTTCTTATGCCAGCCAAATCCATTGCCATGAATTCGCCCCAATGAACTCTCTGGAGACCCAAGCCGTCCGGGTCATCCCTTTGAGTCCGAGCCTTGGGTAGGATTCCCTATGTGATGTGCTGATCTTTTGTCTATGCAGATATGTGGAGGACCATCCCGTGATGGTCATATGATGTTGATGTATGTACTACTGACATGTATGTTTACGCTTCGCAGCTAGGTAGGCCACGAGGGAGACGTGGTAAAGGACCCCTTCATTCTTCCCACCCTGGAACTCTTCAAGGTTGCGGTGATACGTGGAGGGCCCTATATTAGCATGGAGTCTGGTATGGGGATGAACTCTGTTTGTATACCTGGGTGAGTGCACCGTGATATGAGGGGACGCCACAGTAGTGCTGCGTGATTGTTGTCGCCATTGTCGTCGTTCTAGTTCCCTGGCTTGCTTTAGCTCATCATACTTTCGAACCCATTTCTCCATGCATTGCTCATTATGCAGTATGTAAAATTTGATTGCACTAAGCTCATCGTGCTTTAGTTTGTAATTGCGCCCTTTGCTATGTAGCTTATCCAAGCTTTGTTCATGTTGTAGGAACAACACTGCTTCCTTATCAACTTTCTTAAGATATGTTGATATGGCAAATTTGCAATCCTCGCCAACCCATCCTTCAGACATGCTCCTTTCAGGCTTAGCAAATTGCCTCACAAAGTCCTTAAGGACTTTCATGAATTGCTCAAGAAAAAACATCCAACGATAGGATAGCAGAGGTCAATAAACTATATGACATATATACTCATATTATAAGAACTTACTGTTAACATCTTGTGGTAGTCATGGGAATCCGGTTAACTTATTGCCCTTCTTTGCCCAACACCTTTTAAAAGAGGAGCAGTACCCAGTTGGCATCTTCACTTCTTTAATAAACTTTTGCACAATATCCAAGTTCTTTTTAGTCAAAACCTATGGCGGACGAGATTTTGGATTCTTTAGACTTGCATTGCGGCGGGGCTCTAATAATAAACAATCTTATCGAGAAGCAACACTATCTTTATCCCTCGTGATATGCTGCCATAGAGAATCCGAAATATTTTTCATGATATGCATTAGATCCAATAAAGCCGTGTACTTCAACTCCCGCCTTTATGGTAACTCAAATAGTATAGATAATCGTTTCATGCCATTTGGAGGAGTGACAATGATGTCATCAGGACCTTCATAAACATCGCTTGCATGTTCAGCCTCTTTCCATGCCTTGTCTTCTGCACGTTCCCATTGATCGAGCCAATCTCTTGTGGTCATGCACTTTGGAGTGTCTATTTTTGCTAGGGCCCCCCTACGTAATGGATGATCCATTGGTAAAAATCTTTCATGGCCCTCGTATACATGTTTCTTCAATGAACCCGAGTATCTTGATGTGATTTGGTCACCACAACGTACGCAAGTATATTGACCTTTAGTTTGTAGACCTATAGATATAAAAACAATTTTTATTATCGATGCAATTTTCATATAAAAAATGCCCTCAAAATAAATAAAAAGAACAAGAAGATACCGTTACATATGCTAAGACCAGGATCGTCATGCATTGTCCACATTAATATAGCTTTCAGTGTAAATCTTTGCTCCCTAGATATTCTCTTAGAGATATCTACCATGGGAACACCACTCCATAGAGTTTTCAAGCCGTCAATTAAGGGTGATAGATATACATCAAAATTTTTAGGTTGTGAAGGGCCTGCAATATCAAGACTCAGCATGGTTAAAGACTCCCACTACATTTTATATAAAAAAAAAAAAATTCCTAATATGACTAAATGAATTGTACAAACCTAGAATTATCATGCTCAAGATGATATGACCCCGTTTGATGGGCTCATGTGGAGGGATGTTGTAGTTTACAAGCATGAGTGGCCATGTGGATCAGGAGGCTGTCCGTTGCGAAAAAGGATTGAAACCATCTGTTGCGAGACCAAAGTGAATATGTCTTGGTTCATTTTGAAATTCGGGCCATCTGTTATTTATAAATCTCCATGCCGCCGAATCAGCGGGAATGCGCATAACTCCATCAGAACTACAGTTATTTACATGCCAACCCATCAAGGCAGCAATCTCCTTTGTCCTAAACATATGTTTAAGTCTAGGAATTATAGGAAAATACTGCAATACCTTGCATGGAATGGTCGAGCCTTGGACATCTTTATGGTACCTCGACTCATTACATTTTGGACAATGAACCATATTCTTGGTGTCCTTATAATATAAGGTACACTCATTTGGACATACATGGATATTCTCCTGCTCAAAACCAAGCGCCTTTATGAGCTTACATGCTTCAGAACGACTAGAAGGAACCTTGTTTTCAAGAGGCAATATTTTGCAAATAACTCTGCATACACAAATATATGATGATTAAGCCAATAAAGATAAACAATAAAAGTTCTTATGTTCGAGATTAAGAGTTAGAAAGGGAAGGAATAACCTTAATATTGCATCAACTGCAACATTTGATATCTTATATTGCCCTTGCAAGTTGAGGAGGCATAGGTTAAATGTCAATCTCGATATTTTGCAGCCCTTGTATAATTTTGTTTTGGCATCCTGGATTACCTGATCATCAAGGTATTCAGCTGGATCTACCTCAATGACTTCATCAACCTCAGAGGCGTGCATATCTTGTTTGTCAATGTCATTATCAATGCCTTGCATGAGAAACTCAAATTGAGCATGCTCGTATAACAAATCTTGAGTCGTCTCATCATAAGCTTGATCAATGTTTTGTTCCACATTCCCATTAACTATAGGATTTTCTCGTGCAATCTTTTCCATATTATCACGGTGGAACTTTGATATACGAGGAGCATCTAGTACCTACACCAAAAGAACCGTTTATCTAATATGTCAAGAATACCCTTACTTTTAAGCCATTAACCATTTTTTCAAGCATTATAATAAATGTTTGAAATCTAACCACTAGGTATAAAGTTGCCAAGTAAGCACGACAATAAGTAGGAGCACATAAATTGAATAAATAAAGAAAGGAAAAATGAAAGAAACATAATGCACTTTGAATAGCATTAAGTGTTGCATATAGAATCTAAGCATTACACTTGATGGTGTTAAGTATGCACAACATTAAGCATGAGTACATGATTGAAAAAATAAAGCAAAGGGAAATGAAACAAGAACAATAATATTCAGATTTAGAAAGATAAGTATCATTAATATCAAGTAGCGATTTATTAAAAATAAAAGTTTGTTTTAAATAACTAAAAGTTTTTATCTCTACAAAAACCGATCAGGTACAGTCTCATGGAATTCATAGTCCAAAAATAACTCGTCGCCCTCTCTGAGGCTCTTGATAGCAACAACCATAACAAAGTGCTTACAGATTCTTATCATGTACTCCTCGCGATCATTACTTCGTTCTTCAAACATGCAATTGATGATATTTTTATTGGCATCACAGCTGTTGATCAGCCCCGCTATATTGCCATGTTCTTCTACACGACCATCAATGTAAGATCTCTTGTCCTCATTGTACGCTGATCTCATTTCCATAGTGCATGCATTACTGTTGCAACCGTATACCATCATAGAAAATGAATAATATATTAATGCCTCCCACTCGGATGCACTACACTCTGGACCTCCATAGATCATCAAAGAGACAACATAATTATATATCCAACACGAAGATTTTGGGTAGTGAATAATCCCCTTCCAGATCCAGGGAGCGTAGACTTCTTTATTACATACCGACGACCCCAAAAAAGTGAATATGTCACCTAAATTGGGCAATGGACCACTAATAGACCTAATCTTCGTGGTTTAATAATCTTCTACAGGTTTTAATAATCTCTCAATGTGACGCGGCATTGGGTAAATCAAGTATGTCACACCCCACAACTTGGTAACTACTTCTACTATGTGCATTTATGTGGCTTGATCCACAGGTTCTATAGTGGGATGCACTTTGTGCAGAATCTATTTCATCATCATCTCCAACATGTCTCCAAACTCCCCTCGAAAAATTGATTATGGCTCGTTGTGTTGAGTTCTGTTTAACCATAGAATGTTTTTTGAATAAAAGACTATGTATTAACTAAAATACAACTATTTACCCCAACATGCTAGAAAATAAAATAAACCTATAACAAATCAAATCATTTACTAACCTGTCCATCTAGTGGTATTAGGTTGTAGGGCACGCCAAAACGCCCACAAAAGCTTTGCCCCAATAAGTACCATTTGAATGCAAATGCTGCTCAATCACCGTAGCCAACCGGTTGTGCTGCCCTACACATGACTGACACCAACAAGGTTCAAACTCACCAGCATGGTGTCCTCGACGTGTCTCAGCTGCGTTGGCTGGGAGCAAACCTGCATCTATCAACTCTTTTATCCTCCTCCTCTTAGTACTAGGAGGCAGATTGTTAAAAAGGTTGGGATCCATACCAAGCGCCCAAAAGAGCGCCTAGGAGAAGAGGAGCATAAGAAGGGAGCTGAAAAACAGATTTAAAATTAAAATAAACGGCTATATTATTAGTCACGCGTGACAAAAGCTATTAAGGTTTTGTCATGCATGACAAATATTTGCCACGCATGATGAATTTTTGTCACGCGTGACAAAAGCTATCAAGCATTGTCACTCATGACAAATATTTGTCATGCGTATCAAATTTTAGTCTTTTGTCACGGTTTTTGAGTTTGAATTTTTGTCAGGAGTTGCAAAAAAAGATTTGCCTTTGTCACGAGTGGCAAAATTAAAATACGTGACAAACTTTATTGGCATGACAAATTTGCCCGTGACAAAAGACCTTTGTGCCTTGTAGAGATGAACTGTCATCATTTGAAAGCACAGACACGTTTGAGCTTACTGACAGACCTGAGGGTAAAAACATAGTGGGAAACAAGTGGTTATTTAAGATTAAAACAGGGCCAGAAGGGAAGACATCTAGATACAAGGCTAGGCTAGTAGCACAAGGGTTCTCGCAAAGGAAAGGTCAAGGCTATGAGGAGAACTTCGCGCCTCTGGTCAAATTAAATAGTTTAAGAATGCTCCTGGCTATAGCTAATGATTGTGACCTTGAGATCCATCATATGGATGTCAATACTGCTTTTTTGAATGCGAAACTCGAAGAAGAAATCTTCATGAAGCAGCCACCAGGGTTTGAACAAGAGCCTTTGCCTAATTTGCAAGATAGTAATCCCCAAGCTCCATCTAGCTTTAGTTTATCATCTTCTGCACCACCCTACATTGACAATGATGACGTCTCTCAAGTATAACTATGTGCAATTAGTATGAGGAGCTAATAATATGTTTAATCCTTTCAACATGTGTGATTTGTTCTCAGACTTAACAAAATGTGGTTTTCATCTAGTTGAGGTGGAGCAAATTTTCCATGGCATAGCATGAAAATAAACACTTTAAATTATGCAAGGCGATAGGAATGTTATTCTATTCTTGAACTGGACAATAATAGATATAATAAGATCTCAAAATCATTAGGCAAGTTGTCTTCCTTAGTAAGTAAGAATAAGAATGTGTCATCAACAAATTGAGATACCTTTCCTAGGTTTGCCAATGAGGGCAAAGGGTTAGTTGTCCATCTTAACTGGTAGGCAACAAATGATGAGTTGCATCATAAAAAAATTATGATCAAGTGGAGAAACCCTAGAAAATTGCGAAACAAGAGTAATGCGACATTACGATTCTAGCATCATCGGAAGTCCAACTTGATCTAATGATTTTATGATGCAACTTATATCATATTGCCTACCGGTAAAGATGGACAACTAACCCTTTGCCCCTCATTGGCAAACCTAGAAAGGTATCTCAAGAATGACAATCTTATTCTTACTTACTAAGGAAGACAACTTGCCTAATGATTTTGAAATAATTTATATCTATTTACTCCAAAGTTTTACAATGTTCCAGTATTAACATTCTATGCATAATTTAAATGTTTATTTTCATGCTATGCCATGGAAAATTTGCTCCACCTCAACTAGATGAAAACCACATTTTGTTAAGTCTGAGAACAAATCACACATGTTGAAAGGATTAAACATATTATTAGCTCCTCATACTAATTGCACATAGTTATACTTGAGAGACGTCATCATTGTCAATGTAGGGTGGTGCAGAAGATGATAAACTAAAGCTAGATGGAGCTTGGGGATTACTATCTTGCAAATTAGGCAAAGGTTCTTCATAAGGTATGGAAGTTAAAGAGGGTTGTCTATGGTCTTAAGCAGTTACCAAGAGAGTGGTACAAATGTACGGATGGATATTTAAGAGAACAAGGATTCATAAAGCTCAAAAATGATGGGAATCTGTATAAATATAAAGATGGAGAATAGAATAGAATAGAATAGATGGAGATGAATGGTGCATAATAGCCCTTTATGTTGATGACAACATAATGGTAGCGAAGAGCACAAAATATTTAGAACACTGCAAACGTCTGTTGAACAGGAGATTCCAAATGTCAGATCTGGATGAATTAACTAAATTCCTTAGTAATGAAGTTAGCAGAGATAGAATCAACAAAAGCATAACTCTGACCCAGAAAGGATAGATTGAAGGCAATACTAGGAAAACACCAGCAGCACCAGGACACAAGCTGCAAACAAGCTGTCTGAACAAATGTGTCCACAAAATGAGAGTGAGAGGGAAGGAATGAGGTAAACTCCCTACAGATCATTGATTCGTTGTCTCTCATATGTGCCAGACCTGATATTGCACATATTGTCAACATGTCGAGTATATATAACCATAATCCTGGCAAGGATCATTGGACTGCAGCAAAAAGGGTCCTGAGATATCTAAAGGGGACAATGGATGAAGGTGTAACATACTCTACATAAGATCTACAATTGAAAGCATACTGTGATGCTAATTGGGGTGGGACCTTGACATGAGGAAGTCCACATCAGGGTATCTCATATTCTTAGGTGGAGCTCCAATTGCTTGAAAATGCAAAGGACAAAGTGCAATTGCAATGTCAAGTGCTGAGGCTGAATATCCGGCAGCCACTTTGTGCGCAAAGGAGTTAATATGGGAAAGAAGACTAATATGTGAGTTGGAATATGAACAACCTCAGGCTACGACTGTGTTATATGACAGTACCAGCTGCATTGCAATGTCAAAGGATCCAGTGCTCCATGAGAGATCTAAGTACATAGAACTGGAAATGCATTTCATTAGGGAGGCAGTTGAAAAAGGCCTGGTCAGAATGGTGTATATTAATACAGTAGCTCAACTAGCAGATATACTAACCAAAGTGTTATCTGAGAACAGGTTCCTTGAACTGGAGAAGCAGATACAAGTTCTGGATATTACATGAAGTGGAATGATAATTATTATCATGAATATCAAAACTTGTATTATGATGCAGAGATAGTGCCAGTATCTAACTTAAGGTTGAGATTCATAGGTGCAAGGGAATCACATGCAGAAAGTATGCACAAGGAATATAGGTCCCAAGGGATAATGGTTTGTAGCAATGTGAACGTTATCCCTAGGGTTCAATGAAATTCAGTGTAATATCATTGTGGTAAGTTAGTAGCTTAAATAGTAGTTTAAAAACGTGTCTAGAGTTGATTGAAGCTTGCCAAGGAGGGAACTGAATTCAAACCAGTCGGTCGGTACAGCGGCTGGATCGACCTGAATAAATCAAACTGAAGCTGTTTGTAATTTGCATCTTATATAATGCGGATGATTTAAGTGCCCTTTGATCATGCCTGGGTTGGTCGAGGAAAGTCAATGATGATATAGTAATTGGTCATAACGAAATGAGCAGTAAACATTACTGTAGCAACTTAATGGTGATATTGCAATTTTTGTGATTGAAGATGTCTTGTTTATTACTTGCAATACTAATTTAGAAGACGATGTCTAGAGTTGTATAGTGGTTTCTAGTAATTAACCTTGAATACTCTATTAGATTCTTTCAGTCAACACATAAGCCAATGGCAAACCATTGCAATGGTCTTCAAATGCAATCAATGTAAAAAGATAGAACCTGCACGCAAAGATCAAGTTAGATCTACAATTATCCCAAGCACTAACTATTTTAAAGGGAATACCTCTTGTCATTGGTTTTGAAAGTGGAGTCCATGCATATTGCTCTATCCTTGCCAAACCTCAACATATTCTCTCTTTGAATTGGAGTCATAACTCCCAATTAAAACAAGTCCCCTTATTGATAGAGGAACATGAATTCTTGATGTTGTTGCACCCACATGTTGATGCTAGTAGGAAGGTCTTCATGTAACTTCCACGTGTTTTGGATCACGTGCTTTTCAATATTGTAAACCTCTCTAATTTTGAGAGTGTCATCCCTATTCATACTCTCCATTCCATGCACATCAAGTTTCAATCTCCACCTCTCCTCCTGTATATTCATGACATTATGTGGTGTATGCCAATGCACAAGCTTCTCTCAAACCCATTCCTTCATTTCTTGGGAGATGGTCCATATTCAACCACGTGACTGCTTGATATCTTATCTTGAGGTCCATATGTGCACCAATACCTGAATTATGCATTACAAGTTAGTGTGTAAAGCATCTCGCACTAAGGCTAGAGAAAAAACAGCAGCAATGCTTATCCAAGCTATTGGAAATGTAACACTGATTTCTACCATAAATATTGCAACCTGCTCAATGAAGGGGTTATATTGAATTGAGAGAACTTACAAACATACTCTTCTTGTTGGTCTTGTTAATACTCTTTCGGGATTATAACTCCTCAAGTAAAAACTACAAGGTGCCTCACAATTTTGTTGCCCTCCAAGAATGAAATCCTCAACCCGGTTAGTAGGGATGTAGCATGTCCATACTAGCATATGTCCACCTCCTTGAAGAGTGAGAACTTGATGCTCTTCAGGGAACCAATGGACATTGCTATAATCATATAAGCTTTCAGGTGGGGATTTAGCGGTATTTCAACTCAGAGCTTCTAAAAGATAGTTCAGATTTGATAATCATATAGGAAAGGTGCATGCATTGCTTACCTGCTCTATCTTATCCTCCAAATTGTTCATGGCGCAGCCTGGCGTGACCCCTTCACTACTGTTTCGATATGCAGCAGGAGAATGGAAGAAATCTGTGAGACCAGGGGATTTCGGAGCATGGTCTCATGCATTACGGACGTCAAAATTCTATTGGTTGGGCCATGCATGGTACTGCATATTCAAACGGGATCGCCCGATGGGTCCACGCTCTATCATGGATCGTCCATTCATTAAGGTGATTCCCCCCTCCGGAATCACCAATGTACAATCTATGGTCAGCCATGGATACGGGATTTCGGAGGTCGGGATCACTATGGCTGATAACGATCGGGGGATCCGGGAGGCCGGGATAACCGTGGCTGATAACGGATGTGTGATCCCGGAGGGGGGGATCACGTAGGAACACTGTGGCCGATGATGTGGTGTGTCGGCCAGGTCAGCCACAGATGCGAGATTCCGGAGGGCGTGATCACGCAGGAACACCGTGGCTGATGGAGTAGCATGTCGGCCAAGTCACCACATGGGGGGATCCCGGAGGGGGGGATTACGCGATCCCGTTAGGTGATCCCAGAGACGGGGATCACGGGGGCGGATAACGGGATAGGATCCCAGAGACATGGACCAGCCTCAATGGCTAATAACGGAGTCGTCGCCATGCGGGATCTCAGAGGCGAGGATCACAACCGTTCTGTGGACGTGATCCCGGAGGCAGGGATCACCATGATTGATATTGAGAGAGGCTAACAGCCAGGCCTTAGGGGGCCACGATGACAGTACCTGACCGGTGTTAGCACCCGAAATGGGGGTCCACAAACGGATCTCGTCGAGAATGGCTCGGGATTCCAGAGGATGGGATTACCAGCTCCAGGATCCCCGAACCCAGGGTAAAAATATCTTCACCCCTCGGACGTGGGTTGCCCTTGTGAAAGCCAAACGCTCGGTGAAACCCAAACGCTCGGACGTGGCCATGTTTAAGCCAACCAAAAAATCCATTGTCCACAAAACAGTGTGTATTATTTTTTGTGATATGGCTATAATATGTCAAAGACCCTCATATACCACGGATATACCCGTGGTTTAAACATGACGTCGTCCGATATATACAATGTTCGTGGTGCAAGGGTTTAGGCATATTTCTAAAAGATGAAGGCACATAACTACATATTGGCGGGAGGGGAATTGTTATTCAGGAGGCATTTTGTGAAAAATTCCATTATGGTCAAATTATCTTCGAAGTCTACCTAAAAGCTTTATCAGATTATAGTACATATGAAAGGCAACTTTCTTCCCATGCTTCGTGGGATGATGTGAGAATTGAATAAATTGGATTGAGAGAAATTAGATAGCACTCTTGATGAAGAAGACACAGGTTATATACATGACTTTGCCACTACAAAGTCTTCATACTATAGATTTACTTTTCTAAAGACGAAAAGGACTGAAGCTCAAAGGTATCGGCATGAACTTCACATGAATAAATGTTTTGAAGGTTTAATAAGGTCTTGGGGATGCAAAAGATTGTATGTGCATGAACTTCACATAAATAAAGGTTTTGAAGGTTTTATAAGGTCTTTGGGATGCAAAAGATTGTATTGCTTTGAATAATAGATGTTTTTATAGGGCATATAACCGAAATTTGGATACTAAGAAGTTTTATGCAATAGGAAAGAATTGACATGGGTCAAAAACTAGAGCTTGGTGCTTCTAATAAACTCAACAATGCTGACCATTCATCTCATGCCATGTTTCTGCTTAAGATATGTACATCAATTTCTTGTCCATTTTAAGAAATGTACATCAACTTCTTGTTCATATTGTCAAAACACGTTTAAGAAATGTACATCAACTTCTTGTCCATATTGTTTAATACGTGCTCACAATGAGGCAGGTGACCAATGCGGATGATGCTCTTCTATCAATAAATCTACTTTTCTTTCTCCAACTCTATCGTTTTAGGCATTGTCTACATTTGATAAATGGAAGCAAATCTACTTTCCTTACGAAGGTCAACTTATTTCCTCAAATTTGAACATAATGAATATTGATCCCAATATCCATATAACATTGGAAACAACCCATCTATGGTCCCAATAGCAACAAGAATAGAATAAAATTTCCTACATTACCCAATTATTCATGATGTCTTATTTGCAAGTTAAATGCTTCAATTGAATAAGCATGCACCTGCTAGATCTTCCTGCAGGGAGTAACAGGTTTCTAAACAGTAGAAACATGGGCTAACATGAACTATATCTGGTGTCCACCACATGCATCTATGTTGCTTAGGCACAACTTGTGCTGCTCCCATGCAAAGAGGTAAATGCCATGATTTGCAAACTTTTCTAGAATCTGGCTCTCGATAGCAATTTGCACCAAGATCTAGTTTTTGCGAATTGAGGGTTTAAGGCTATTCAGCTTCCAGTCATTCCATCTAGAAATACCATACTGTGACTTTGTAAATTTACTCCAAAATTTTAATGGCAACATATAAGTCTAAATATAAACATGTTAAACCATATGCCAAAATTCTCTGTCATAACATCGATATACCTCTGATAATTTTCAACTAGAGCATAGTATCTGCCTTAAAGTATACATTTAAATTCTACATAGCACTCCCTACAATATAAAAGTGTATAGGTTGCCCAGATATATTGCATGGTTGTGCGATCTGGCATATGCTATTGGAAAGTATCAACTCGCAGCTGCACGACTGCATGTGTGAAATGGTCCATTGTATGCTAACTTCTTAGTGAGAAACACTTCCATAAAATGGTCGCAAAATTAATGGGTAACCTCATAAACCAAGAATATCTCAAATTGCCACCAATCAGGAACTTCTATAAACAAATACATTGCAGAAACCATGTTATAGTCTTAAATTGGCCGCATAGAGTTGGTATTGATCTAGCATAGTATATAATAATATGTAGCATAATAACAGGGGGTTTTCTTTGTGTTTCTGTACGCTTTTCACTAAGGTTTTCCTATGATTTCGTGATGTATTCAAATGGATGTACGAATGCGTACATCTAGAGTGCACCATTTCTGAGCCATTGATTTTAGCCTTTTTTTTCAATGGTCAACAACCAATGGCTCACAACAAAAGCTCTTTTTTCGTGCGTGTGGTACATAATGGGCACATGAAGGGCCATTGATTTTAGCCTTTTTTTCCAATGGTCAACAACCAATGGCTCATAACAAAAGCCCTCTTTTTGTGTGTGTGGTGCATAATGGGCACATGAAGGGCTTGAAGGGCGCATGTAGTGCGATTTCCCGTACGCAACACATTTCTTATCATAACTTTTGATCCGCAGCTCTGTTTGAGATGATTTTTATTGCGTTGGAAAGCTCTCTTCGAGATCTTTTTGATAGTGTATGATATGGATATGTTTGGTTAAGTTATCTATGCTAAAACAGCAATTTTGCGGCCGGGCTTGGTAGGCTTTCACATCCTACCAGCTGATTAATACAGGATTGCGCTATTGGATATTGTTTTATGGCTCATTCGAATGAAGCTTGCAAAAAAATTACCATGCATTTTAGATTTTGAGGCAGTTATTAAGCAAATTCCAAGGCTTCTAGATCCTTGTGCTAACAAGCAGAAAAGTTTCCCACTTTGGTTTCTCACCACAAGAATCCATGGAGGCCAAAGGCTGCTATTAAATTCTAGTTGAAAAATATTTGTATATGGGTGTTGCAAACTTTATGACTTTCAAAATAATGGGATCAATCTGCTCTATCTTTATGGTAACTTTTACTTATGTTCTATTTGTTTTATTGTGATCAAATTCAAAAGCTACAATTGATGAAAGCCTTAAATGAATTCTAGTTTTTTTCTCTGTTTGAATTCTAAAATTGTTATCACACCGGGGAGGGGGAGTCCTAAGGCCCCGAAGGGGGCAAAATTTTTTTTTTGCAACACAAACCATTAACATCCAACATATAAAAATTAAATCCCCCAACACATAACAACCAACACATAACAACCATTGCTTGTATTTGTACTTTTTGTATTCTATTTCTAGATATTACCGTCTGGGTTTATTATGGGTTTAAAATGCCTACTGGTAACTATTGTATACGGTATAAATGTATGCCCTACAAACAGGTAATTTACTACCATGCCTTTCTCATACATGACATGAGGCAGTTAATATCTCCTGCCATTGGTTTGGTGCCATTGGTTTAAGTGAAACCCAACTGCTTTGTCTTTTAGTTTTTTAATTCTTCTGTTTGTCTAAAACATTAGAGACACAGCAGGGTCTGGATTCGGAAGAAGATCTCAGAAGAGTCTTAATGTACGACCATAATGATAGAGTATCTATTATGACAAACGGTAAGGAAAAGAAACTAGTTTTACACCTTACCTATGTTTCCAAGCTTATGGACGCCGTCAGATTTAGAGACATCCTTGAACATGTAATCCCTTTGTTCTGTGGAGAGAAAGGGGTGGAAGCATTAAGCAAAACATTACTGGGTTGGAGATATCTCCCCAAGCTGGTGCATATGGTTTACAAGCCTTTCAGAATCATTGTGGACAAACGTATGCCCAAGTGCCCGTGTAAAAGACATAACTTCAGGAACTTCATTGACCCCAAGCACAAACATGTGCTGACCATGATATGAATTAAGGGTTCTTGAAGATATTGACCACTTAAATCAACAGTTAAATAGACAGAAACAGAAGAGATAACACCTTGAGTTCTATAACAGCTCTTTTCAAGAGCAATTATACATGGTTTCCACAACCAAGAATGGAGCATCCAGTTTCCACCCAACCGGATCCAGGGATTAAGACAATTTCCAAGGGCTTTAGGGCGAAAGGAATTGATCAAGGCCTACTTTCCCTCAGCTCGAGATCAATCAGTTTTACAGTGGTTTTGGATTTAGACGTGTTTGCTCACAACTGCCAATGGAATGAATAGAACCGGTCTTGGATTTTACTTGCAGATATGGATCCTTTTACAAGAACCGAATCCCTGGCACCAGTCAGATACATGCAGATAGTATCGAATCTGAGCACCACCTGCAGGATCCGGACCTCTGGAATCAAAATCGAAGTAACCCAGCTCAGGTCGGTTAGCAGGTGCCGGATTTGCTGAACCGGGTAAGCTTCGACCCTCTCTGCTCTGTGTCTTCCGGATTTGGGCCGACAGACGTCAGTTGCTAGTGCCCAACTCAGTAACAAGAATCTCCCTTTTTTATCTGTTCTACGCTGATGGCTTTTCTTCCAATAAAAGTTCGACCTTTTCTGCATGTTCACCCTATTTTGGTACATCAAATCGCCCCTTTTTAATAAAAATCGTTGCATGAGCCTTTCTTTATCCTTTATTCTAAAATATCATCTCCCTTTAGCAAATATAGTTGCATGAAGCGTATTTTGCCTTATTCTTTTGCTTGTAATGGTTACTTATGATACAATCTCTTGCCTCTTTTATCAATTACTATAACCATTGGTTTCCTTTTGCCCCATTGCCTTAATCCCTTGCATTTGGATCACTCCCCCTAGCATGCTCCATATCAATTCCATCCCTTCTTAAAGAAGATCGTCCGCGATCTTTCAAATGCACTTGAGATTGCTCGCGAATCAAATTACTTCGATGATCCTGCAAACTTAAGAAACAGTTATGGATATCCGCGTACGTCCGCAGTACGATATATCCTTGTACCTCCGCGGTACTACTTAATTGTATCTCCATGATACAGTATCTCCACGATACCCAATCATTGTATCTCCGCGATACTGATGTAAATTTTGTCAGGTCTATTGCTACAACTACAATTACCATTCTTCAAAATTTATATCCAATGCACCATGCTTACTTAATAATTTAAATTTCATTCCACACGAAATTCAACATACAAATCAAATCTTGCAAATCAAATCTTGCAAATCTTATCCTAAAGACATAAATTTTAACTATGTTTACCCCATAGTTCTCATTTGGAGCCAATTGCGTTCTTTGGCATTAACCTTTGCCCGTTCCTCATCTTGGAAGCTTACACCTTTCTTTCGCTCGTCAGCAGCTTTAGAGGTCTCAGGTATATCCTCCAGTTTTGGACCTTCAATAGCATGCATTTGTGCACCCCTTTGTGATTTAGGTGTCTCAACCTTTGTGATCCCCCCTTCTCCAAACGGACAATCCCTTAAGTAATGTTTTCCTCCGCATCTATAACAACCTCCCTTTGGTTCCCTAATTTCCTTCCTCGGTCTACCTTGACTTCCCTCTTCCCGCTTCTTTTCAGAACCATTACCGTTGCCATTATTTTTCTTCTTTTTGAAGCTTCTGGAAGATTCCTTACTTCCATTCTTCTCTTTGTGACTCTTTTTATCCTCTTGATCATCTGAAGTGTCTTCATCCCAAAAATCAAATTTCCTAGTTTTGGGATCTATTTTCCGTTCCACTGCAGATGCTAGTTTTATGGCTTCATTTAAATCTTTGGGGTGAAATATCTCCATCTCCGCATAGATATCATCCCTACATCCGCTGACATATTTTCTCAAAAGTTCCTTCCCATCCAGATTCCTTATTAACGCTGCTAAATGTGTGAATTTGGAAGTGTAAGACTGAATACCCTCAGTTTCCCCCTGTTTCAGACGATCCCATTCCCTACGCAGCTCACTGTGATAGTTAGAGGGTAGATAATGCGCTTCAAATGCCGTTTTGAAACTTTCCCAATCACTGATCTTGGGATCACATTCTCGTCTGCCTTGCCACCATGCTTGAGCTTGATCTTTTAAGTAAGTATCCATGGCTTGCAGTCTTTCCACATCTGTCGCCTGTACACGCTCAAAAAACTTTTCCCACTGGCTGACAAAACTGACAACCTTAACAGGCTTTGTCTTTCCCCCTTTGAAAGACGGCATGTCTGCTTTCTCTAACCACTTTCTCAGCTTAGGTGGCGGTGGAGGAGTTACTGGTGGAGGATCATTAGGCAAAGGAGGTTGCGAGGGCTGCAGATAAATATCTGGTAAGAAGCGGTACAGAATAGACAGCAATTCCACTTGCCTGTCATACTCTTGCTGACTGCTAGGCATAGGCAATGCTAGCTGGGATGCAATATAGCTGGCGTTGGACAAGGCTTGCTGATATTGTGCTTCAGTAACATTGAAGCGTTGGGCCATTGATCAGGTAGGAGGATCGACTCGCTCTGATACCACTTGATATGAATTAAGGGTTCTTGAAGATATTGACCACTTAAATCAACAGTTAAATAGACAGAAACAGAAGAGATAACACCTTGAGTTCTATAACAGCTCTTTTCAAGAGCAATTATACATGGTTTCCACAACCAAGAATGGAGCATCCAGTTTCCACCCAACCGGATCCAGGGATTAAGACAATTTCCAAGGGCTTTAGGGTGAAAGGAATTGATCAAGGCCTACTTTCCCTCAGCTCGAGATCAATCAGTTTTACAGTGGTTTTGGATTTAGACGTGTTTGCTCACAACTGCCAATGGAATGAATAGAACCGGTCTTGGATTTTACTTGCAGATATGGATCCTTTTACAAGAACCGAATCCACGGCACGGTCGGATACATGCGGATAGTATCGAATCGAAAGCACCACCGCGGGATCCGGGACCTCGGAATCAAAATCGGCAACCCGGCTCGAATTCGGTTAACCCGGATTTCTTTGGCGGGGCGGATTTGGCTGATGCGGATTTGATTTGGCAACCGGTAACCGACCCTCTCTCGCTTCGTGTCTTCCTGTTTGGGCGGCGACGCGTGGTTGCTAGTGCCCAACTCAGTAACAAGAATCTCCCTTTTTTATCTGTTCTACGCTGATGGCTTTTCTTCCAATAAAAGTTCGACCTTTTCTGCATGTTCACCCTATTTTGGTACATCAAATCGCCCCTTTTTAATAAAAATCGTTGCATGAGCCTTTCTTTATCCTTTATTCTAAAATATCATCTCCCTTTAGCAAATATAGTTGCATGAAGCGTATTTTGCCTTATTCTTTTGCTTGTAATGGTTACTTATGATACAATCTCTTGCCTCTTTTATCAATTACTATAACCATTGGTTTCCTTTTGCCCCATTGCCTTAATCCCTTGCATTTGGATCACTCCCCCTAGCATGCTCCATATCAGACCACTGATCCTGGCATATCTTGGAAAACTTTTTTTGAAAGGTCTTAATCATATTCCTCATAGAAAACCGGAGATGAATGAGTGCATGAAATCAGTGATGAATGGATTAAGTGACTTTTTCTCCCTGCATAGGTTTAACATTGAACCTATTGACACCTTTCGATTTAAGTTCATACAGACTGCTGCCAGAGAACAGGCCTATGGTATGATGAAATCGTACCTTAACAATGCAGATGGCAGAATTAGGCATTACATTCTGGATGAAGATATAAAAGCACTTGATGATTTAGAATGGATCAAACATAATTTGTACATAGCTGGTGTAGATAAAGCCGCCAACAACCCCAGCTTCATGTGCCCCCTTCTAGCAAAGAATCTGGCCCTTGAAAGACTGAATGGCCCTGATTTTTGCCAATAAAACTAACACTGAAGTTCTTGACTATATTGCTATGGGAATTCAGGATTTCTGGGATTTTGAGATGGATTGTCTTAAAGACCTACTATTACCTTATCTGTTATGCATATATAAGGCACACAAGAACAGTTTCCGTTGGATTACGAATGCCGACAATTCCATTTTCTCGGAAATTGCTGAATTGGTATCACATGGCTTACAAGCCATTATCAAGTTATGGCCGGAATTATCAAAAGATTTATGTGCTGGTATTGACTTGTTTTGTAGACATGAGTTTAGTCCTAATTGGATGGTAAATTCTAGTTACGATGTTATGCTAAACCTGCCTAGCAAAATCTATAATGTCTTCGTAGCTGATATCAGTAAATGTTACGAATCCATCCCTCTAGAAGGTGAAAATGGCCTTTTGTGAAGTAATGGAAAAGATTATTAACCTGACATTTCAGTTTCAAAAGAAAACCAAGAAAAACTATAAGTTGTGGTTTAAAAAAGTTAGCAGCTTTAATGGAGGTTTTGCAACAAAGTGGGACACTAAAGCTAAACAGCCTGAGTGCTGGAAGGAAATGACATGCCAGAATCTGATTAATATTAATATCTGGTTACTTAAAAATTGTTGGCTATGCAATGATGAAAAAACGTGGAGACAGATCTGCGGCATTCCCATGGGCTTCTCCTGCTCCCCCAACTGGTGCAACATCTATTTAGCTTGGTATGAAGTCAATTTCATAATCAGACTGGCCAGGGAAGGCCGCTATTCAAGCACTCCTTTAGATATATGGATGACCTTTTACTCATTAACTGTGGCAACCCCAAAGAATTTTTCGACAAAAATGGTGATGTTTGGCTCTATGATCTCAACTTTATTCAGATCAAAGAAGAGACTAAAGACTTCATTGGATATCCCATCGATCCGAGACATCGGATCGCCATTCTAGAATGGGACGAGCATGCATGTTTTGCATGCATCGCGAGCGGCGCATGCCCGCCCGATTGGGAGTTCGCTATTTTAGGCGTTTTCGCCTGACTTCTCATCGGGCCCTCTTCTCTCTCTCGCCAGCATCCTTTATTCTCTTTGAACCCACCCTCCCCTTCTTTGTTATTGTATTTTTATCGCGTGCGGCACGCTACAGAATCAGCCCTCCACTCGAGGTTTGTTTTGTCTTGTTGTTTTGTTGGTGATGTGCGTACGTGTTAGCGAAGCGGCATCTGCTTCGACTTTTCCATTCGTGGGTTTTGGGAGCGATTTTTATGCCTTACGCTTGTCCAGCCCCGTCTTGGGAGGCTTATCACTAGGGTTTTTCCTCGAAAACCCGAAAGGGCGGGTTTTTAATCCTGTGATAAGCTTTTCGGCAATACACTAGCCCAATTCTCTTAGCATTGTATTTTGTTGGGGTCCAAATGATATAATTGGATTTTCCCTTTATTTTTTATGGGTAGTTCGCATGTGTGTGGCTACCCACTATCCACCATTGTAGAAAATCTGCTAAGATGAATGAGAAGCAAGTATGAAGATTGCAACAAAATTGGTATCTCGGCTAATTTTTTGAATATGCATATCAGAACTTTGAATGTATCTTCAGGAAGCTACTGTACTTCTAAGTATGACAAAAGGGATGCCTTGCCATTTAAGGCGAAGAAATTTATTATGGCCGAGAGCTGCAGACCATACTTTCAAGCATGCAAGGTCATATGTTCTCAAGTAATGCCGTGTTTGTATATAAACAGCAACCATGTCAGTGCTGCTACGGATCTGAATAATATCATTTCCCAATTTATTGACAATGGATTTGATAAGAAAACACTTGTGAGAAATGTCTGTAAGATTCTGAGTCAAGACTTTCCCGGACTTGCATACGACAGCAAGGATGTCATCAAACATCTAAGTCACATGTATTTTACTTTCATAACATGCTTAATGTCTTTTGCTGTCCGTCAGGCTTTGTTACTTGACCTTTTGGATAGTTTGTCTATACGTCTATTTTTACTTGCTGAGTAGGGTCCTTGCAGCAATGCTAGGTACCCTACTCAGCCTAGCATCTGCTCTCAAATCTTGGACCCTCCTGGCATGTGGCAGGAGGTAGGTTTATTTTTTTGAAGGGTCGGCTTCACACACTCCCTCATAAAGTTGGTGTTTTTGACGATCTGAATAATTGGGTTCTTGATGATAATTTGCTTTGGGACTGGAATTTACTCTTGCCTTTTTTAATTGACTTCTATTACTAGGGGATAACATGCTCATGTATGAGGCATATTGTAATAGGTTCTACTGTACACCATGATTTTGGTCCCCTTTAGCTTGAGCCAACATTGGATGCTATGGTATGAGATCCCTGATTGCACTCAGTTTGTGGTATGTCTGACCAATTCCTGGCAATATACTGAGATTTGTGGTGGCTAGACTTAATACATATTTGCATAAGTTGGATTCACCTATTTTCTAAGGTTAGTTCAACCCTTGTTGAATTGATGCCAATAGGGCAAACTGAACCCTTGTTGATTTAACATTTATGCAGGCCTTTTATTTAGCAAAATAATTTGGTCCATTTCGGTAGAGACCCGCATACAGATATCTGACACTACTAAATCATGGTGGTTTTTCCCTTTCCACTACACTTGTCATTCAACTGATTTAGGGTCATCATGCAGCCAAATAACAATTTAGGCTTCCTAGCAAACTTGCAATATTGGTTTTCTCTGGGTATTAATTAATAATTCTCGTGTGGATCCTCTTTAATCTACTTCTTACTTAACAAAGACCATGGTCTTGCCAACTTAGGGCAGTGGTTTGGTTTTTGTGACCATTTGATTAATTTGGTCCTGGGTGTTAAACAACTTTGGCACTTGAATTTACTCTTGAATTTTATAACTGACTACCACTAATGGTTAACCTGCTCCAGTATGAGATAATTGGTTATAGGTTTCAATATGCACCAATACTTTGGACCCTAATTGCTTGGGCCAACACCGTTGGCATGGTATGAGATTCCCCGTAGCACGCAAATCGATATAGGCCTAACTAATTTCTTTTACTATACTGGAAAATGTTGTAGCTAGACATGATACATATTGGCAATAATTGGACTCACTAAATGTATAGGGGTAGTTCAACCCATGCTGAATTGATGCCAATAGGGCATGATGAACCTTCGTTGTTATAACATTTAAGCGGACTCCGATTTTTGCATGATTATTTGGTCCACTTCCTTTTACGAGACCTAGACCGGATATCTGACACAATCAAATTAATGTCGTTCTGCATTCCTTTCCACTACACTTGTCATGCAGCAGATCTAGGGTCAACATACAGCCAAATAGAGATTTATGCTACCTGGCAAAAATGCATTACTAGTTTGGTTAACTCTTTCGGTATTAATAATTAATTATTTTGTTGATCTCCTTTAATTTACTTCCTACTTGACAATGACCATGGTCCTGTTAACTTAGGGCAGAGGTTCCAATACACATTGAACTATGAAGTCACGTGTGTGTTTTACCCTTTTGCATGAACTTCGTGTAAAGCTGAATTCCTAAGTTAGTAGTATGGCTACCACTAAGTATGACACTATAGATTCAAGGGACAGTATATCTCTGAACATAGTACACCCCACATGATTTTGGGTAGATATTACTTTAATGACTGTACTTTAAGCGGGAAGTCCATATGGAAGCATATCAACTGCTCTGCTTTCTCAAAAAAATTTACTATCCCATGATATCAGAACATTTGAGACATTTTTGACCGCCCTTTGTGTCTTCCTATCTTGTACGAGCATGGGTCCTAAACGAGGTCCGGGGCGTCCTCCTGGCTCAAGAAATTTGCGGGGTAGAGGAACTCCTCTTGCACCAAGAAGAATGTCTCAGCCTAACCAGAATAGAAATGCACATGCTGCCAACATTATCAAAAGGTGTTTGATACGAAATGCTGCAATGCATGGCTCCGACCGTTGAACCGGTTTACAACAATCCAGCTTTGTTTGACATAAATGCCAACTCTGAGGCCATGACTAACTTCGATGGCGATCAAAATGAGGTCACTCTTCACCTATGACTGTTTGATTCTTATTTCTGGACCTTCCTTATAATGTGTGGGGCACAGTAAACCTAGTAGGGTTTCTGAATCTATAATGAAATAACAGTTCATGTTTCTTATAAATAGGCTTAAGACTTTCATCTTTTTGCTGATTTTTAATGAACAGTATCAAGGATTATGTTAGTTTATGGTAAGCTTGGTACCAGAACATTCTGGTTATAATGCTTACAGCCGTTGTTATGCCTATACTTCATCCTTTTGCTGATATTACCCATGATTAATGGATTATCCAGTTATGTCACTACTTAATTGGACATGATTATAACTATAATTATGGATGGACGGTTTAACAAATCAGTTTTTGTGTCTTGTATCTGAGTCGCTCGTTATACATTACTAAGGTTTAAGAAGATGTATAATGGGCTACATTTTAAGCTATTATGCTACCAGGTTGTTTCCAAAGCCTCATGTTTTTACTATTTTTAGTCTCACCTCCATTTGATACTTGTATTCTGGTTGATAAAGGGAGTGGGCCTATTATGATACTTTTATAGTTATATTGCTCTAACTCTAAGGAAAAGGATAAAAACATGGTTTGTTTTCGCTTACCTGCTAGCTGCTTCATGCTTACCCTCTTTCAGGCTAACATATGATTGGTTTGGCTGCAGGTAACACGACAAACCTACCTTTGTTGTTTGTGAGCTTTACAAAATGGTGGAATATTACTGAAATATGGAGCAGATCAGACTGTCTGCACCTCGAAACTTTTTTCTTTATTATGCTGATCAGCTTAAATCTCTTTACTCTACTTAGTATTTTAGTCTGTTTTTGGAAATGGTGAATACTTTATTATTACACTAGTACAGGCTTTTTCTACACAGCATTTTATCTTGATCTTGGCTTGACCATCTAGATACTTATCTATATCCACTGGAAATGTGGTATGTTTCAAAAATTAAAAAGCTAAAAACAATTTTGAAAACATTGTCTCGGTCTGAATAGGTAATTGCTTTTATTTCCATGATTGTTCACATTACACAATCTCTGGTTTCTAGCTCCATCAAATAAATTGACCTTTGTCATTTGAATGCTTGCATTGGTGACTTTATGCTACTGATTTGGCTTGGTTCAATCATAACTAAGTACACTACGAGTTTAAGATTTATAAGGCTCTACTTATGCTGCTCCCGATTGTAGACTTTATTTTGTCTTACCTGGTTAAACAGATCAAGCAGCCCATCATCGGAATCAGTGCCGGATTTGGGGTTTCCCATTTCGGCCTCTATGGTTAACCCTGGTATGTCTTCCTCAGTTGTTATTTCTTCTGTCAATTCTGCTTCCATGGCTTTCTCTTCTGTTTATGCCTCCCCTATGCAATCTAGTGCTTCTGTAATTCCCCCTTCCTTGCTTGCTAACTCACGTCTCAATCCTCTTGCTTTTGCACATCCTTCTGCTAGTGCATCCACTACTTTGCAACAATTTCCGCCTCTCACTGCTTCCTCATCTGCTGCAATTGCGGGTCCTAATTCTCATGTACATCCTAGTCCTCGTGCTTCCCATTCTCCATCTGCCTCTGTTGGATTTTTGCCTTCTACTCCTTCCTCTTCTGCGGGTCTTCTGCCTACTCCTGCCTCTGCTCCTGCTCCTTGGACCTCTAGTGATACAATTGCTCGTGTGTCACGTGCATGCTTTAGTGATTGGATAAAGCGTGATATGACATCTGGTATACGCTCTGCTCGTGTTACGGCTGCTGTGAATATTATGATGGAGAATAATAAGAAGGAAGTGTCTGCATACTTGAAGGAGTTACAGGCTGCGGAAGATAAGATGGACATTCAACTCCCTTCAGAGAGTGTCTTTTATGAGACTAATGAGTGCACCAATGCTTTCACACAGGCGGGGCTTCCTGTTGTTGAGATTGATCACGGGGTACATTTACGATTGTATTCGAGAATCTTGTCTCTCATCTTTGTTGTGTGTCACTTTCTTGGGTCGGTTTAATCGATCTTAGAAGGATGGGCTTTTGGTTAAAAGCGGCATCTGAGAGATTGGGTCTACCCCAACATGAGTCTTTGAAGGTCCTTGATAAGGAAAACAATTATTTCCTAATCATGTTTGGGTCTCCCATAGCGGTTGATAAGCTGGTGGAGCGGGGAGTAGATCCTTTATGGGGGCACTATCTTTTGTATCAGGTATACACTCCTGGCTTTTTGCCTAGCAGGACTAGTGCACTTCGGATGCCATGCTGGTTTGCCTTGGAAGATTTTCCTATTGAGTTGCAAGTTCCGGAGTTCATGATGGCTATTGCTAGTGGCTTGGGTCTCCATCTTGCTCACTCTATTGTGAATGGTCCTCGTATTTGTGTCTCTCTTCCAGCTGATGCATCTCTTCCAAAATCTGTTGTGGTCAAAAGTGGTCCACTGTTCTTCAAATATGGTTTGTCACTATTTAATGGTCCTGAGCTTGCAGACATGTTTCCCCGATCTTTGAGGCATTCTCTAGTTTTTGCATTAGAAGAACACCTTCCTTTGCTCCTGCAACATCTGCAGCCCATGGCCAAGTGTCTCCATCTTCCTTTGATCCCTCTCCAGTCTTGGCAGCTTCGGGTCCTAGCCAGCCTGCTTCTGCTCCTGTGTCTATTCCTGCCCCTTTTTCTCCCTCTCCTCCCTCCTCCTCTGCGTCCCAAGCTGCTCTTCCTGATGAGCAACGTGAGAGGCTTGCAGTCATTGCTTTCATAAGCGAGGAACGACCGGGAAGCATCTCGAGGTGAGTGGTCCATCCCTCATATGAAGAGAGTTGCCCGTCGGAGAAACACTATTGCACCACAATCTCTTCCTGTTGAGTGTGCTACTCCAGCTGAACCAGTAGTGGCTACCATTGTTACAACCCTTCCTGCATCCTCTGGACTGACCTGGGCTGATCAGGTGGAAGTATCATCTGCTAATAGTGACTCCATGGATTTGGAACACCGTCCACCAGACCCCCCTGCATTATGAAGCTGGTTTCTTGGAATGTTCGGGGTGTTGCTTCCTCCCCAACTAAAAGGAGCAGACTTTCCATGGCTCTTGCTAGAATGAATTCAGATTTCTATTGTCTACAAGAGCACAAGTGCAAAAAAGAGGATGTGCAAAAGGTAGCTTCTGTGATCGGTAGGAAATATAACGTCTTGGTGGCTGCAGCAGACTCGGCAAAAGCGGGGGTTCTTACAGCATGGAGACATGATATAGCAGTCACATTCAGTCATGCTGACAGATTTGGTCGCTGGATCATTATCAAGTGGTTTGATAAGGGTCAAGAGTGGGGACTAGTGAATGTGTATGCACACAATAGACCTCGTCAGAGAGGTGCACTCTGGGCTGCTTTGAGATCCAAACTAGTTCGACTGGGGGCTCATGTTGCATGGTTGCTGGTGGGTGACTTCAATATGGTGGAGTTGGAAGTTGATCGGTGCGGCAGAGGATCAGAAGTCATTCAAGGCTTTGAACGTGAACAATGGCAGCGCTTGATACATGATTGTGGCTTGGTAGAGGTGGATGGCGATGGAACCTTCACTTGGTGCAATGGCTGGCTTGGGGCTGGTAGAGCATATGCACGTCATGACAGGGGCTATTATAATGCATTGGCAGCTACATATTTGCATAATTTCTCTCGCCAAAACATGCTTGGCAGACTCTATTTCGGATCACAATCCATAATATTTCTCTTGTTCTCGGGGATGGGGCATAGCAGGACCAAGACTTATTTCAAGTTAAACACTTTATACTTGAAGGATGAGGAGTTTAAAGATGGATGCAAGCAAGCCTGGTCCTCTGCATTTGTGAGAAGGAAAGGAATGGCTGGGATTGTTGATGCTCTAGCTGCCGTGAAGTCCTTTGCTAAGAATTGGGGTCGTCGTCGGAAGTTCTTTACTAATCGAGGGATTTTGATTGCTTTGTACCAACAATTAGTGGCTTGCGGTCTGTTGTACCATCGGATGCCCAGCCAGAGAAGCGATTTTGGCCAAGCATTAGACGGATGGAAGTTGAGCAAGTTCATCACGCCGAAAGTTAAAGTGGGCTGCAATGGTTCAAAGAGGGGATCGTTGCCTGAGGCTTCTTTTTAGAGCTGCAAAAATTTGGAGACAAGCTTCTGCGATGGTGTCTCTCCAAGTTCAAGATGGGCCTCTCATCTCTGATCCTCAGCAACTTAAGTTCTTTCTGCATGGTCACTTTTCTTCCTTTTTTGCTGCTCGTCGTCTTCCCTTCCAATCAGATTTTCAGGAGGCATTACTGGCAAAGATACATCCTATTATATCTGAGGAACAAAGAGCTACTCTAGAAGCAGAGATTACGGTGAATGATTTAGCAGATGCTACCTTCCTTTTGAAGAAAGGAAAGTGTCCTGGAATTGATGGTATTCCTGTGGAGTTCTTTCAGGAGTTATGGGATTGTGTTGGCGATGATGTGTACGACGCGTTTCAGGATTTCAAGAGGCAAAGGCGTCTAGACAAAATTCTCAACTCGGGCTGCATTTCTCTTATTCCTAAGTGTAAGGAACCTTCAACAATTTCGGACTGGCGCCCTATCACCTTACTATCTTCTGTGTACAAGATTTTTGCCAAAGCTTATGCACAAAAGCTTCGGGATATTCTTGTTGATTCTATATCCTCTACACAGTCAGGATTTCTGCCATGACGATGCATATTAAACAATGTAGCTGCTGCCTATGAAGGTATTTATTGGGCTCGACTTCAGGGCCATGAAATTGTATATTTGAAGCTGGACTTTGCAAAAGCATATGACGATGTTGGATTTGGGCCTTCTTAGAGAAATGTCTCTTACGCTTTGGTTTTGGTGCACAATTCACAGCTGATGTCATGAGGCTTCATTATTCTGCTCGCTCTTCTATTCTCTTCCAAGGGGAACCCTCAACATTCTTTCAGGTGGGTCGTGGCATCCGTCAGGGCTGCCCTTTAGCTCCATTGTTATTTACAGTTGTGGTAGAGGTCCTTGCCGGGTCTTCTCTCTTGCCGCACAGGAGGGAATCTTGCATGGACTTCCTATGAACAATGGGTCGCAGGAGATCTCAGAATCAATATCGCGGATGACACTTTCCTTTTCCGAGGGCAGATGAGCAAAATTTGCAGAATGCCATTTCCTTGTTGGATTCCTTTTCCCTAGCATCTGGTATTTTTGTGGGTTGGCAGAAGTGTACAGCACTATGGGCTTTGGACTCTCCAGTTCCACCATGTGTAGCTACCTTTCCATGGAAGATCCTTCCCCATGGTAAAGCAACCAAACTTCTCGGTATCCCTGTAGGTGTTCATATCTCATCAGGAGATGCATGGGAGGCAGTGATTAAGGGCTTGAAAAAGCACCTTTTTGGTGATCCACAAATGAAGCTTTCCATGGCAGGACGAATTGTTGTGGCTAAGTCAGTTTTAAGCAGCACTCATGTGTATATGGCTTCGTTCATGTTGGCTCCACAATCAAAGATACAACTTCTCGTCATGGTTGTCAGGAACTTCATCTGGGGAAACGAGGAGGGTGTCTTCTGTCAAAGTCAGTTGGGAAAAGTGCATGTTGCCAAAGCATTTTGGTGGCCTTGGAATGATTAATTTTCTTTTGCAGAGCAAGGTGATGATTTCTAAGTTCATTTGGAGAATTTTGAATAATGTGGATGAGTCCCCGGGTTCCCGCCTTGTTTATCAGTCTTTGCAAATGTGCATTTCTTTTGGGTCTCGGTCTCTTAGGCCACTTTTCCCCTGGGCTCTGTTCTATCCACTGACGGCATACCCTAATGCATCCCCATTTCTTAGAGGATTGCTAGTTGCATGGGAGACTGTACAATCTCTGTTTCATTTTCACCATCTTGCGCACACTAGCATGACTGCAAGTTGTTGGTGGATTCCATTGGATGGTGGTCCTCTGGTTGCTTCAGTCCACCCATTGACGCAGCGTCGATGGAGAGCAGCAGGTGTGCATATGATATCCGATTGGTATAATAATCAAAGGCAGTTGCTGACATGGGAGGAGTTTAGAGCTAAGTTCCTCCTTTTAAGGTGGGATCGAGCTATTTGGCAGAAGGTGTCTTCAATTCTTCCCCCAGTAGCACAAGTGGATGACCCCCAGCCGTGGGTAATTCATGAGCATGTCAAAGCAGATAAGTTGGTGAATTCCATGTACAAGGTCTTGCTTGATGCTGACGTCTTGCCTCCTTCGTCCAAGTGGCCTTTGGTCATTCCGGGGATCGGCGGCGCAAAGTGGAAGTGGGTATGGGATAAACTACTCCATCCCAAAGTATCTGTTTTATGGTGGCAAGTCACTCATCGTTGTCTGCGCGTTAATATTCTGGTGCACAGATTTCGTCCAGAGGTGTCTGCACTTTGTCCCTTATGTGCACAGGCCTCTTTCATTGCAATTTGAATAGCCAGCAGGTGTTATTAGCAGTTTATCCAAGTAGGTGGGATAATTTGGCAAAAAGGGCCTTTCATTTGGCTTTTTGCATGGATCATCTGGTCCATTTGGAAAAGAAGGAATCTTCTCATATTCAAAGGTCTTGCTTGTTCAGATGCACGTGTCCTTCTTGATGCCCAACAAATGAATTGTCAAAGCATTCAGTGCTCATCAATTGCTAATGAGGTGAAGAGTCAGTATTTGGGAGCACTATCTTGATTCATACTTACTTATGAGTTTTTGCTTGCTCTTCATATTGTTTAGATGTTGTATTTGAGTGGGGTGGTTTTGCTCGTGGACATTCTCTCCAATCGAGTTATTAGTCCCCATTATACTCTAGAACCTTCTCTCGATAATAAAGGCTCAAGTCCTTCAAAAAAAAAAAAAAGACTTAATGATGGGCAGTCCTATGTTTGTTCTTTTATCTCTACTAGACATGTAAATTTTTCATTGGGATATTCATAGACAGGATAGTACAACTCTACAGAGGGGACATGTACTCTGAGGTTTGAATTCTCAACCTCCTTGTTTATGGTACCAATGTTGGTTGTACATAAATCCATAGAGTCTCTATAAAATTTATGTTGGTCTTTAAATGATGACAACAGGGTTTTTGGGGTTTGATATTTCAGCTCCCTACCTTGAACACCATTTACTGATCCATAATTAAGCTTGATTTAAACTTTGATACCTCTGTTTATACTTTGGCCAGTGTTAAGATATGGGCCTGGATATTACCAGGACAGACAACCTCTCAATTTCTAACTAGGTTTAGTTCTTGAAGTATAGTATCAAGTATTTTGTAAAAAAAAATTTGCAACACAAACCATTAACATCCAACATATAAAAATTAAATCCCCCAACACATAACAACCAACACATAACAACCATTGATATTAGCAACCAACACATAACTACCATTGACATTAATTAACACAACCATTGGGTCCAACACATTTAAATTAAAATCCCCCTTAAACCCCTTGGTTTGGGTGCATATTCACACGGGTGACGAGGGCAAAGAGCCCTCATAATTGTATTTTGCACGCATTTTAAATCAAAACCATATAGTATTCCGCTTGAAATCTTATAGTATTTTGCGAATCTTGTTATACAGTATAGCAAATTTTGTACTTGCATACCCCACAAATGAGGAACTTTACGTACGGTGTAGATTAAGGAATAAGGGGTGAATATACCTATCCAACAGCTCTCGTTGCTCGGTCACATGAATTTATTAAGAGACTAGATCTTTTGTAGAACATCATGCACATAGAGCTTCTCCATGCTACAAAGATATGAGAATTCGTGTGGAAGCATACATGAAACTGATAGAGAAGCTTGCACTAGTTAGGAAAAAACCAACCGGCTGAATAAAGCACCAGAACCAAATCAAATGAACATATCAATATTAAGTTACATCATATCCTACCTTGATGATTGTTGCTCCTTCACAAGCTATATCGTAATCATGACCCTAGTAAAGCAATGACAAATTATTTTAGACTACAACAAAGGAATTATTGCCTCCTGAAAACTTGGCATAGATACAGAAACATTTGCATCCTCAGAATTGATTCCAGACATATAGATTGTTGTGGCTTATTTTCCTTGCATGCTCAGAACTTATATATTCATGGTGCTTTCACTCCAGAAAAGCCACAGTTCTTTGCAAGTAAAAAGGGTCGTTCCGGATCTTTGTGGCATGCAATATCATCTTTACCCAACCTGCAATTTTCTTGGGCCATGGTTGCAAAATTCAAATAAATCCTTAAGAATGCCTAGCAACATCGACCTACATTTCAAGCTCCACACACCTTGTTAGTCTCTGCAATTATCCAAAACTCTATGCATTTTTATTCACTAGCAACCATAACCTTGGCAAGGAAAATATTCTATCCAAAGTGCCAACTTTAGCTACAACAAAGTTTGTCATGTATCAGAAGATGTCTAACCCTTTATCACCATGTTTTCTAAGCAACAATCTAGCCTTTGTGCCATTCTTCTATTGGCACTCTGTGCAAGACCAACGTGTTTGGATTTACAACATAATTTAATATTAATGTACATGTTATAGAAGTTCACAGCCCTTGCATATCTATACACTCCACTTCATTTCTAATAATTGACATCCTTGCTAGTAATACTTATCTCCAATTCGTGGTAAAGAATGCTCTAGATTCATCTATCTATTTTGAAAGCATATTCTACGGTCTATCTTCCATACTTCCGTTTTCACTATTCTAGTTATGAGCTCACTCCATCCTCCAGTTGTTATGGCTTGTCTGCAAATCCAACTAGATTCACAGTATGGTCCAGTAAATCATTGCTATACTACTTCATTGTGCTATCCAGCTAGATTCCAGTCATTCCATCTGGAAATACCATACTGTGCTTAGGGGCATTATATTCCTCCTCAAAACCTAGGGCCTATAGTAGCCAGGTTGAAAGATATCCTTCTAGATGGTTATCAGTCATGGTTTCAGCACATTCATGTCTGTAAACCAGTTTATTGCCTTCAGAAATAGTTATCATTTTTATCTGGGTAGATTCGTGGCAGAAGGGACTCATGCATTTGTTGAGATAAACTTCCATTTCCTTTGGCTAATTGTTTACCTCTATAGTTGGAATGATATCCCTAGGCAAAATCTCCCATGCCTATTGGAGCTTGGTCATGGTAACATTTGAGATGAGCGTATATACTATAGTTCCAGGATGAAGAAGTCTAAGAAGGATAATCGGTTCGTAGTTGGCTCGAGGTTGCTATTTTGTGGTATGAAGGTGCTATTGTACATACATCAACAAATTTTGTTAATTATAGTGTTCTTCTATGACTTTGCAAGTATTTTGTCAAGGGGCACCATCGGGCTAGGTTTCTATCCAAGACTTATTCAGTTTAATCTATTTCATGGTTGCAATTATAGTTATATAGTCTCGAACCTTGTTTTCTTAGTATCTCAAGCTTTCAGTACTTGTCCTTTCTTTTTCCATATATTGTCAAAGGTAATTCTACTTTGACTTACATTATACTACTTTCTATTGAATAATTAAAAGTCCCCTTTCATAAAAAAAGAAACTAGCAGTAATGCAGGCTTGGAAAATGGGTTAGGTCTGTTGCAATTAGTTTATGAAGCTAGAGTGGACAAGAAAGACATTTAAATTAGTGTTTATTAGAATAGAAGGAAGAAGAGTAGTTTTTATGTGGTGTTGTTTAATACTTGTCTTAAATGTGTTGGCTCGGCAAAATCGACATATTACAAATTACTAAGTATAATGTGAATAAAGTTGCCGAGAGCGATGACAATGACCACGACCACGACGTTGTTGTTGTTGTTGCTATTGCTGTTGTTGATGCTGCTACTATACAACTTGCAATCTTCTATCTCAACTTTTGCATCTTGTCACTTTTCTACAAGTATGTATATGGAAAATCATTCTCAACACTCCTTTCTACTTGAATCCTAATAAGCATGTCAAAGTTTTTGCAAGTTTTCTCCCCTTCATTTTTGCAAGTTTTTGTAGGATTAGGCATCTAAGAGCCCTTAGTTTGACGGATCTCTAACATGGAAGCATCATGGCTGTAATTTTTTATGATGCATCTGTTGTTCTTACTATATTCATGCTTCAATTAATTTTAACAAAATAGCTTCAGCTTTTAATCTACAAATTTGCCTAAATAAAAAGTAGAATCTCTCATTTTATAACTTCTGATAGTAATATCATAATTTTATTGTTTACCTTGAATTCAGCTTTGGTTAAAAGAAGACAGCTTAGAAAGATGTACTAAACATGAGGCGATATAAGCGATTCATAGATTGTCTATAAAGGGGCTGAATAAGGGGCTCACAAATTGAAGTTATCTACTTATAGAGGCATTATCAAGTAATAGATATTGGCCAAAGAAATACATAACTCACTAAATCATTGGAAAACCCATTTAAACATTAGGGAGAGCGCCCAAAATAAGTTACTTGCTCACCGATTGCATTCATCCTCAACTAAGATAAAGCTTCACATACTCCAAGAGGAACTAAAGTCTCTTTCTAGTTATAATCCATCATGATTTGCATACATTCCACTTGTTTCAACCAAGTGAGGAACTAAAAGCATCTTATTAATTGAAATCCATCATGATTTTTTTTTAAGGACGAAAGCCAAAAGGTTTATTAATCAGAGATAAAAAGTACAAAATTTATATCTCTCATCTAACTGTATAAGCACAAAAAAGATGCCACAGGAGCACGAGCATAGAGCATAATATACTTACTCCAGAATAGGAGACTAACGATAAGAATTAATTTGAAGATACTGAATCCAAATACGTTCCATCATTTCTGACTCAAATGAGGAACACTGGTAAGCTGTCATTATCTCCTTTCGGGCCACCATAATAACACCATGTGCAGATGAATAAATGCCCTGAAAAATGTGGCATTTGTGACGCTCCCATATCGACTACATGAGCCAACCAGAACCAAGATGGAATGCCCTCTGTTAAGCTGGGAACCATGCATTGGGATAGGATGCCAAGAGAATGCATCAGCAGTCCAATGCACTGTTAAACAAACCTTGTAGCCAGGACCACGCCGGCTAACCTCTGGACAATAGAAAAGACAGTGCTCAAGAGTCTCAATGTCTGAAAGGCAGAGCGGGCATGTTGTAGATATGTGAGGATCATAACGATGTCGGAAGGCATTAATATGCAGGCACATGTGAATAACCTGCCACCAAAGTACAGAACCTTTAGGGTGGAGCAACTTATCCCAAAGCCATTGCCATGTGCGATGCAGAGTGAGTTGTGGAACCTGTAGATGCCACCCATCTGGCAATGGGAGGGGTTGTGGTGCTATTGCACGTGTTTTAAAAAAGTTTATGTTGGTTGTTTTCTAATAGTGATATTAGCATCAATTTCTTCCTTAGAATTGTAGTAAAGAGCTCATCCTCAACATTTGCCACAATACGATAAAGGGTTCCATTTTTATGCTCAAATAAACCTATTTTAATCTCGATAATCAATCTAGACAGGTATCCAAAGATAGATTATGCCCTTCTTTTCATTGCCCACAATGATATAAACTAGCAAGTTCCTTAGTTTGATACATAGCAATGCCAAGTGGAATGGAAAAAGACGCTAAAAAAAGCATCAAGATGTGACAGGAAATCGAATTTGTCAACCTATAAATGCTAAAAGCTCTTACCAGTCAACCAATCCAATTACAGTTCAGAAGATTATAGATAAATAGATAGATAGATAGTAGTTTTAACGTCACGCCTCTAGGCAGCATCCAACTGGACATGTGACCACACACCACACTACATTGCTTGGTTGGGCCCTGCCCCCAACCACCTTACATTGCGCCTGTTGAGATTTGACCTCAATCAGCATCGAAAAGCGATTAGGTCTCGAACTCGAGACCACATTGCTAAGGAACTAGTGTGTTACCACTAGACCAAACGCCCAGACGCACGTATAACATTTGTTGTGAAGGGAAAAAGTGGCATTAGCATAGTAGAGTAATGATGAGTATGGTTGCCAGTACAATATTTGATCCTGCCAGCTTGCAACTAGCACCAAAATTTACTGCTGATCATGCTAGTGCACCTGGATAGCAGACATTGAACGATTTATTTTTGGCAATTATAGTTCTGGAGGTTATGTATAGTATTAAGTCGTGTGATTCTATGTCTTGGTATAGAACCTAACTGAACTACAAATGTCGATACTTATGTTTAGAGGCAACTATATGATGTAATGGTCATTGCATCCATTTAAATTTGGGGTAGTACTCTTAACGTTAACACCATAGATATAACAACAAAAATCAAAATTAACCTAAAGGAATCTTCATAGAATCTAAGGGATCCCAAGAGAACCTACATAGAATCGTGGGGAATCTAAGTGAATCTTTGGACAACCTCTGAGAATCTAAAAGAATCTCAAGAGAATCTTAGCAAATCTATAGGCATCTCTAGAAAATCTTTGAGAATCTAGGGGAATCCAAGAGAATCTTCATAATCTCTTCGAGAATATAGGAGAATCTTTATAAAATCTAAATGGATATTTGGGAATCTAGAGAAATATTTATAGAATCTAAAAAATCTAGAGGAATCTTCCACATTGGTGTGTTTTGCAGGGTCGACTTCATGCAGTCCTTCATAGTACACACACTTGTATATATATAGAAATATATTGGATGGGGGGCATCATTTTTTGTTGGTATATAGACATTAATCCTGGCCCTCCAAAGTTTGAGGTGGCACAATTATGGCCATCAGATTTGATAGGGGCATGCACGGGCATGCATGGGGGCATGCACCACATCCCCGGACCGTTAGATCAAAAGGGGAGGATAAATCCTGGCCCTTGATTTTTGTGAGGAAGGTACCAAAAAATGAATTTGGTGTAGCAGATCTTAACCGTTAGATCAAAAGGTGAGCATAAATCCTAGCCATTAACTTTTTATTATTAAATTGATTTTTTTTTTAGGTGAGGTGGCACCCTCATTAATAAAAGGGTAATGAGGTGGCAAAATATTTATGAATGAACTTTCTAGAAAGCTTCCTTCTATTTGATCGCCTTCAAAGCATAGTTACCCGGAACGGGAACTTTTTGGAAACTTTGACCCAAAATCTGGAACGGGAACGGGAACGGATGGGAACGGGAACGACCAACATTCAAATTTTTCAATTTTGAAAATGGATTTGAAGTTCCCTTTGCTTAAAGAACATCTTAGAATACTTAAAATTAAAAAATGTTTCAAGGGGAGAGAGTTGCAAGCCTAAACATGTATAGCTACTCCGTAACAATAATATTAGAACTTTAAACAACATTTTCCCATTTAGAACGTACTTTTTTAAGTTAATATATTGCCATTTATCAAAACATACAAGTTGAAATATTTATATAGCATAAAGAATATAAGTCACACAATATAATAAGTTCTTATAATTTCAAATCTTCTATTTTCATGGCCTTCATCAACCTGCAAAGCAGAATCAAGACATGTTTTAAATCACATAATAGCTAGAAAGTAGGAAATAGTACATATGTGAAATAAAAAAGGAATATTACTATTACCTTCATTTTGTTCCCCAAACCCTCAACCTCTTCATCTACTAAATCTTTTGCATTTTCATGACTTGTGTCTACTCCATTTTCATCCCCATCTTCTTCCACAAGCGAAACTGATAAGTAAAACTTAAAACTAATAATAAAACTCAAAAAGCTTACTGATTGTGGTCCTTAGTCAAAAGAGTCCTTTTTTTAATGCAGCCGTGGCTGCCATATTTGCCTACAATCCACGAGCAGCAAGGTCCTATATCTTAGTGAAGCTTTTGTGCAAGATGAATTCAACAAATAAAAACAGGCTGATCGAATGTCTTAGTGAAGCTTCTGTGCAAGATGAATGCAAAGAAAAAAATAGGTCACTTGGAATGTTATATGGGGAACATCCCCAATAGTTCCCGGAACGTCCGAAATGAACTAGTTCGAACGGAACGAAGTTCAACTTAGTTCCCTGTGAACTATGCTTCCAAAGGCACGAGTTTTGGCAAGAGAGGGGCTCTGGATGAAGGTGGGACTCATCGCCATTAGATTCCTCTTGTCGAGAGCTTTCAAATGAGTAGTGCTTTGGCCAATGTGTTCGAATACTAAGAATCTTTTTGGAATCTTCAAGTTTCAAGGAATCTATGGTAAGTTGAGGGAATCTAGGAGAATCTTTATAGGATCTTAGGGAATCCAGAGGAATATCATGAGAATCTTAGAGAATCTATGGGAATCCCAAGAGAACATGTTTGAGAATGTAAGGGAATCTAAGGGAATCTTGATAAAATCTTCAAGAACCTAGAGGAATCTTGATGGAATCTTGGGGAGTCTAGGGGAATCTTCATAGAATGTATGGGATCTAGAGAAATCTCAAGAGAATCTTTAGGAATCTCAAGCACTTCTTTGGGAATCTAGGGGAATCTTGATAAAATCTCTAAGAACCTGGAGGAATCTTAATGGAATCTTAGAGAATGTAGAAGAATCTAGGAGAATCTTGATAGAATCTTGGAGAATCTAGAGGAATCTTGGGGTATTCTTTTGGAATCTAGGGGAATCTTTAGAGAATCTTAGGGAGTCTCAAATAAATATTTGGGAATCTAGGAGAATCTAAAGGAATCTTCATAAAATCTTTAAGAATCTATGGTAATCCAGATGGAATTTTGGAGAATCTTGGGAAATCTTAATAAAATCTAGGGGAATCTCCGTAGAATCTTAAGAATCTAAGAGAATCTTTGGGAATCTAGGAGAATCTCAAGAGAATCTTTGGGAGTCTAGGGGAATCTTGCTAAAATTTTTGGGAATCTAAGGGAATCTTGATGGAATCTTAGAGAATCTAATAGAATCTTCATAGAATCTTGAAGAATCTAGGAGAATCTTCATAGAATCTTTGGGAACCTAGAGGAACCATGAGATAATCTTTGGAAATCTAGGTGAATCTTAGGGAATCTTAAGAGAATCTATGGAAATCTAGAGGAATCTAAGGAAATTGTCATAAAATCTTTAAGAATATATGGGAATGTAGATAGAATTTTGGAGAATCTACGGGAATCTTAATAAAATTTAGGGGAATCTCCATAGAATCTTGATAATCTAGGAGAATCTTTGTAGAATCTTAAGAAATCTAAGAGGAAATCTAAGGGTATCTACAGGAATCTTGGTGTAATTTTGGAAAATCTAGGGGAATCTTCATAGGATCTTAGAGAATCTAGAGGAATCTCAAGATAATCTTAGGTATTCTAGGGAATCTTTATAGAATCTTGGAAAATCTAAGAGAATCTATTTTTGTTTATTTATATTAAGTGTAGGTTAAATATACCAAAAGACTTTTTTCAAGGGAAGTGTAACCCTATATCAGATTTAGAAACTTTTCTAGAGATTTAAGTATCTGAAAAAGCATAGTCTCTTATGAACAGTATCAGGTAAAAACTAGTGAACTCCTTTGAGGTGCAGATTCGTCCTCTTCCTTGCTTTCCCCTTCATGATCAGATGGAAGGTGCAATAGGTGCATCTACAGTTGCCCGCCTTGGCCATGTTGAACCTTCCTTTGGCATCTTTGGCCTCGCATATCAAATCTCTTCGGATGTTGAAGTTTTGGTCACAGCAGCAACCACAAAAGCAGATGGCTTCGACATGTGCAGAGGTATCAACTGGGCCGAAGAATTTGATCCATTCCTTTTCGTGCTCGGCTTTATTCTTTTTCCATTTGAGCCTCCTAGTCATCAGGAACAGAGTATCTGCATAGGATCCAATTGATATCATACAATACCTGTTTTAAAATCCCTTCCGGGGAAATGATTTCATAATCAAAGATAAAGGCATTTCTCCCTTTCCAAATTCTCCATAGGAGGATATAAATTCTCCAGTCCGTAGGGTTGTTAGGCATGAAGAAATGCTTCTGATTCAGGGTGACTAGATTTTGGCCAAGGATCTCAGAGGCCAGTTCCAGAACCCATTCTGACCATAGGCAAGATTTGAATAGATGGTTTTCATCTTCCTTGTGAGCTAGACATCTGTCACAAATATCAGAGTTCGTCATTGAAAGCTTAAATCTCTTACAGTTAGTAGCCAATCCCTTATGCCAGAGCTGCCACATAAAGGCTTTGATTTTCGGATTAATTGGGCTGCTCCACATAAATCTGAGATTCCGTCTAGCCGTATCCGAGGAAACTCCCCATTTTAGGTGAATGGTAACAGTCTGATTTCTCATAAGAAATTTGTAGGCGGAATTGACCTTGTAACCAATTACACCATTATTCTTCCAAGAGTCCGGGGAGTGGGACCATCTACCATTCATCACTGTACATATAATGGCTTCATAAAGCATCTGTGTTTGCTGACCTTCCCCTGCAAGGACTGAGTTATGAAATAAAATAATCCCATTATTATCATAGAGATCTCTGATCATGGTAATCCCTTTTTGCTTCCAAAGTTTCGCTTGATCAGGGAAGCCTAAAAACCTACAATACATGTACAAAATTAACACCATTAAGTATATACCCTCAAACCTTATAGTATTTTGCAAACTTTAATATACAATATATGAAAAAATGTACAGGCATACCCCACAAACGAGGATCGCTATATACGGTCCAGATCGAGGAATAAAGGGCAAATATGCCCATCCAACAGCTCTCGATGCCCGGAGTAACCCCCTGTGTGAATATGCACCCAAACCAAAGGGGGTTTCAAGGGGGATTTTAATTTAAATGCGTTAGATGCAATGGTTTGTGTTAATTATCGATAATAGTAGTTATTGTTGATTATTACATCAAAAAAAATTTTGGGCCCTTCGGGCCCTAACAAACAAACAAATAAGAAACCCACGAGGGAAAAACAAGCCAGTACAATTTCACCATGTTGAGTATATTGCATTCCATGAAATGATATTCTGATCTAATATTTTTTCATATATTTCATGTGCGTCTTTAAGGCTACCACCATTTGCATACATATCAATTATGGCACTTCTAGTGGTGACATCCATGTTCAGAAATCTGTTTGTGAATAAGCTTACCTTGCTCTATGGCCCCTACACTAGCACATACTTTTAGGGCACTAAAAAATATAACATTGAATGCCTTCTTGCATGATCTTCTTGTAAAGAAACTGGCCTTGTTCAATATTTCCTTTGGCAACACAGCCTTTAGAATGATAAATATGTAACCTTATTTGGTTTTAAACCATCCCGTGCATTCTCGTGAAGAACTCCAAAGGTAAGATGCCTTCTCCATGTTGTGCATATCCTCCAATGATGGTATTCCATAATACCACATCCGGATATGGCAATGTGTTACACACTATACATGCTTGTAACAAGCATCCGTGCATTTACAATACATATCAACAAGATTACTCGCCAAGGATGATATCAAAGTTGACTCCACTTTTAACTATCTGCCATGGATGAGCTTTCCTTCCCTATAAATCCTACACAAGTTGCATGTTCAAAAATGTTTAAAAATGTCACTTGATTTGCTTTTATTCCTTTCTTTTGCATACTCCAAAAACAATCAAAAGCTTGGTCACTCTTACCATGTGAACATACGATCGACCATCATACTCCAAGCATCCGTGTCACCCCTTTGTGTCGATGGACCTTTCGTGGCCATATCGCCATGCACCACAAAGTCCGAGGCTTGCAACTCAAAACATCTTGCATGTGTCCTCCAAAGTCCCACATTGAGCATACATAAAGAACAGACTAATTCTAAGGACTTTTTATTATTTGATCATGGAAATTTTTTCCCTGCTCCAAATCCAATTTCACCCCGCAAGCTTTCAAGACAAGAAGATAGACAAATTTGTTGCTCTTTACACTTGGATGTACTCCATCTCTCTACAATTCTAGTGCAACATCACAATATCCAAGGTCAAAGATGAGCTGATATTATTGCTTTCCATGGATATACAGTTGGATGTTAACCGCTTTTAAAAGCCTTCTTTGCTTCGGGCAAATTTTTGAAGGAAGAATAGAGACGAATAAGGTGGTCACCCAAAATAGAAATTGAATTAAGTCTGTTTTGCTCCAAGCTACCGATCTCCTCGATCACCCAACTCCACAAAGGCGCCATAATCCGCAAACCACATAACCAAGAGCAATACCCGGGGAAAAGATAGAGCAGAACCATTCCTCGTGAGCAACATGCCCCTTGATGCATGGGACATGAACCCAAGGGTCGCAAACAAGATGGTGACAACTACCATACCCAAGATCTACACTCCATTGCCAACCATCATGCAGAGTACCGTGGGATGTGAAGGTGCACGAAACACATCTCCCACTACTAGTTTCCACCCGAAAGCTCCTCTCAGTGCTGTGCTTCCTTGTCTAGCTCCTCATATTTAGTCAGATCTCTCCCGAAATGATCTAAGAATCCCTAAGAAAACAAAATCGAAAAGAGGGGAAAACCAAGATCCGCACTCCATTGCCAACCATCATGCAGAGGCAAAATGTGGATGTGAAGGTGCCTGAAACACACCTCCCACTACTAGTTTCCACCCCGAAAGCTCCCTCAGGCTCTGCCCTTCCTTGTCTAGCTCCTCATATTTAGTCGATCTCTCCCGAAATGATCAAAGAATCCCTAAGAAGGCAAAATCGGGATGTGCCTTGATGATTTGGGCTGGATTCTATGGCCAATTATCCAAAATGAGAGCGGGATTCCAGAAAATGGATTGATCCATGGATAAACCCTTTTCCCAGCTGTACATCTGTCTAACTTCAAGCCAAGCCTTTATCCACTTTTTAATGAGACTTGGAGTAGTAGCTGGAACAGAGAATGGAAAAAAAATAGAGTGGGGCAGGTCCATCTTTAGGTTTCTACAACCATAAGGGTGGCATTTACTAATGTAATGCCTGATCAGAATAGAGATGGGGTGCTTAATCTTATCATAAGAAGCTTTATGAAAATATTTTGCTGCCAAAGCCAATCCTTGCTTCCTGATATTAATAGTTCCAAGTCCACCTTCTGCCTTTGACTTGTAGCACTCTTCCATGGAAACCGGGTGCCAGCATCTTCTGTTTTGGCCACAAGAGATAAACCTGCCAATAATACTTTGAAGCTTGTTAGTAACTATTTTGGGAGCTAAAACAATGGAAGATTGGTAGACCTGCGAGGAGGAGATCATAAAATTGGCTATAATAGCTCTGCCATTTTTGGAGAGATATTTGAAGTTCAGGGTATCAACTTTTTTATAAAATTTATCAGTTATATCATTCCACAAATCAGAGGCATTACTTCTAATAGCAAAGGGAATACCCAGAATTTTAGCCTTAGTGCATGGAGAGTTATACTTACAACCAAAAAGGTCAGCTACATGGGTGCCCTTGTCCATGTCCCTGGCTTGAATAGCTGATTTAAGGGGGTTAATTCTGCACCCAGAAGTTTGACCAAAATCCTGAAGGATTTGCTGAGTGTTGATGATTGAACCCTGATCCATGGATGTCAATATAAAGGTATCATCAGCAAAGTGCCCGTTGAGAATTTGATCCACCTGAGAATTATCTGGGAGTTGAAGGCCTTTGATAGAATTATCATTCTTGGCAGTTTCCAATCTGCTGTGCAAGGCTTCCATGACAATTAAAAACAAGAAAGGGGCCAAAGGACATCCTTGTTTGACACCTCTTCTAAGAGCAAAGAAGGGGCTGCATTCACCATTGACAAGCACTGCTGATTTAGAATTACTCAAAATGGCTTCAAACATACCTATACTTCCCTCGTTGAACCCGACCTGGAGCAGCCGGACCAAGTGCACAAGCCCCCTAAGTACCCGACTTGGGGACCGAACAAATGACCCACGACCACCTGCCCGAGTCCTATGTCACGGACCCGCCAAGATCTATGAAAGGAAGATGAGGGAACATGAGGCGTACATGAAGAAGTGGGAGGCTTACAACTCCTACTATCAGGAGAACATGGTACGGACCGTCGAGGGCTTAACATCCAACGAAGAGCCGCATTAACTAAGGCCACCACCACCAAAGCCCAAGGCCCCTAAGAAGCCAGCCAAGAAGAAGCCCAGCAGGAAGGAGACCGAGAGAAGAGCACTAAGAGAGATTAGGCACTTCCAGCGCAGTTACGGCCTCCTAATTTCCCGTGCCCCCTTTGCTCGTTTAGTTAGAGAAGTCATGCAGGACTTCAACACTGGCATGAGAGTCACAGACTTAGATGTCTGGCACTGGGCAGAAGTGAAGCGGCGAGGATAGTGCAACATTTTGAAGACTCGACGGCTTGCAATCGTTCATGCGCTTTAGAAAGTAACCCTCATGAGGAAGGACATGCAATTAGCTAGTTTAATTAAGGGAGATTCCAAATAAACATTTTGTAAATAATAAAAAATTTTGTAATATAAATCAATTTTGAGTACTTTATGTGTCTAAACTTGTTTAATTAGGACAAGTTAGCAAGTAGTAGCTTTTGTTTTAGTAAAATAGCACATTTTCAGACCAAAAAGTGTGATGTCTCACACGTCGCGCTACCGTAAAGAAACTAAAGTTTAGTTTTTAGACGAGCGCCACTCAGAGACCTTGCCCAAATTTGCCCAAAACAGCTCCAAATTGACCAAGTAAGGGGTCAATCTGCCTAATTTGATGAGTCTGTCATCCTTACACCCTTATTTTACCCAAATTGGACATGTTTTGATCAAAATGGGACTGATGTCTCACACGTCGCGCCTGGTCAAGAAACTAAAGTGTAGCTTTTGAACGAGGCGCTACCTGTGAGACCTCCTACCATTTCTTCACCATAACTTGTCCAAATGATCTCCAACTTGTTATATTAGGATCTTTAGGTAACCCAATCATGGTCAAACCCTTAAATTAGTCTTCCAATTCCCATTTAGACCTCAATATAGGCTAGAATTACCCAACTCCAAGAATTTTCCAAGTCACCCAAAAATTAGGGTTTCCCCCTTTTTCTATAAATAGGTCCCTCATTTCTTACGTAGCACCCTACGAAATTGCTCCTACCCCCTTAACCGATTTCCCAGCTCCCTGAGGCGCTCTTGCATCCGTTTGCTAGTCTCTTCCTCGCTAGACTCATGGCAACCTCTGATTTCAGGCGATGGTACAGCGCCAGCGCTCATGCTGCCGAGGCTGACGTCGACGAGATTTTCTGGGTCTTCCGGAAAGAAATAGATGTCCAAGCAACCTTGCACGCAACCCCAGCATATAGCAGAGTCCTGTCTGAATTCCAAGCTAGGGTAGAGCCATCTTTAGTGCAGCTCCCACCTTGCATAGGCTACTTTGTTCCTAGGCAATCCCTTCAAACAATCTTAAGCGATGTTCCAAACATTGCCAAGTATTCACAAACAAGGCCCAAATAAGATGCTCGAGCCAATGGTCCTCGACCACAACAGACCAAGTACTTTTTTCAACGCCTTTTAGCAATTTTTCTTACCCACTGCAGCCGAGAACCCCATGGGAGAAACCTCCATTCCCCCCATGGACGTGGACCCATTAGCTACAGCAGCAACACAATAGCTCCTTTCGCAGTACGAACAGGAGCAAGAAGGAAAAGAAGAAGACGAGGAGCCAGAAGAAGAGGATGAGGACTACGCCGAGCTCGACCACCGGAAGAAGAGCGGGTAGCAGCGTAACAAGAGTTGCAGGAATTCGAAGAAGCCGGCAAAACCTCGTGATCGCAAGCATTCCCCTTGGGCTAGGCATCACAAGCCTAGCCCCCATCATCGTCGAGGGCGAAGAGTATTTGCTCCTAAGCGACATCCAAACCTCCCTGAAAGGGGAAAGGGAGTATCGACTGACGAAGTTGCTGCACCAACTCCCGGAGAAACGGTTGACGACTTCATCGGTCTGAGGAACCTCAGACTTCCCACTCCAAGTAAGGGAAGCCGACACTTACATGGGAGAGTCGACCTCCGATATTCAAGCCTACGGCAACATCGCATCATGGAGGCGGCAACTACCAACGGAGGAAGAGTTCCTTTGCTCTACAGAAGAGATGGGGATCCGCCACAAGACCTCGAACATCTTAACGACAAGTTCTTTTCACAACACCCTCCCTCGAGAGAAGAGGCGAAGTTCCTCAGGAGAGCTTCAAAGCAAGTCAAAGACTACGAGGAGCTCACCACCTGTGGAGGTCGGCGACTATGCCGCCAGACACGAGTTGGAGGCCGAGGAGGCGAGGACTCCGCCACGCAACGGCAGTGTCGCTATGTATTACCTTCCCCGCCGATGGACGGAAGAATAGCGTAATTCATAAATTCACCCCTGGGGTGAGGAAGGAGTATCGATGCTAATTGCGCTCTCAGGCTTTGGCCGGCATGCTCGGCTAGCTCCCAACACTGAGTATGCCATCCTGGTGAAGAGAGCAGTAGCACTCGATATTTTTGACTTCGCATACCTTACTGCATTTTCGTGGAAGACCGGCAAAGGACCGCACCTATACCTCCGAAATGCAGGATAGAAGATTTGGCGAGAGCTTTGCAGGGTGGATCTTCAATCAACGTCCTTAGGAACTTGGGTCATTCAGTAGGAACGGCCCAAGTGAAGAAGTTCCTAGAGGATAATCCATCATACCGGCGATTTCAAGAATAGTTAGACTCTTGATCCCGGAAGCCTTTTTGTATTAACATATTATATAATATGAATATAATTTCTTTTGCACTTTAAATGTTTTGTTGATGTATTTTTGTTCCGCAACTATACCAACAACACATATAATGCAAGAGAACAAATAAAACTAACCGTACAGCCATGACCAACTATGTATGCAGATAGGGAACAACGAACGGTCGAGCAAAATAGGAGGCTCGACAAAGATGAAAGGACCCCCGATAGACAACATATCCCAAGGAACCTGTTCGAACAATACGGTCCCCTGACTCCAGAAGAGGAGATGTCACAAATGAGGACGGAGCTGGACCAGATTAAGGCTCTACTAGCGGCCAGGCATCATTGGGGCCGCAAACAACACCCCGAAAGTCGGGAACAGACAAGAAGAGGAGTAAGAGAAGGAGGTCCCCCAGCACGGAAACCTCCGACTCAAGCTCGCTCTCGGACTCTGAGTCCGAGAAAGAGGCCGAGCAGGTGCCGGACCGTAGAGACGACAGAAAGAAAGATACTAAGGCCCTGGATTACCAGAAGAAGGTAGACTCGGCACTGGGCAATGTATGGAAGGCCCGGAAACTCGAACAATTCTCGGGGGAGAACAGGTCAGGATTAGAAGCAGAGGCATGGCTGGACGAAATGAGTGAGTACGGCAATGCCTATGGCATGAAGGACAAGGACAAAGGCAGGGTGGCAACCGCCAACTTGAAGGGAGCCGCATCGACCGGTGGAAGGGCTTGAGAGATCGGTGCAAGGAAGAAGAAGTTCTCAAAAGCCTTCAAGTGCCACTTTCATGTTCCTCGAGAACACAAGTCAAATATGATGCAAATAGTTTCACGATTGCAAAGAAGGCTACAAGACGGTCGCGTATACAATCAAGAGTTTATGAGACTAAGGTCAGAGCAGCCGGGCCGAAGAAACACGCAGCGGAAAGCTACATAGAAGGGCTGAACGAGGAAATCAGGAAACTCGTAAGGGCAATAGACCCCAAAAATAGTGTCCAAGGCAATTAGTTTGAATCCAAGGCAATTAGTTTGCAAGGGAGGCAAAGCAACAGGAAGTTACAGCCCTAGGGCAGCCAGCCCAAGTCCAGCAAAGTCCCCATACAATAGCAACCAGGGGAAACAGAAGGAAAGAAAGCAGGTGTCCTTCAAGGACAAACAGAAGGTTCCAACTACTCAAAGCAAAGACGGTCCTTCTTACAGCGATGCCCAAGGAGAAAAGGCAGGAATGCATGGAGAAGCAGCTCTGCTTTAGATGTTTCCAGCCGGGCCACCGAACGGCGAACTGCCCATTTGTTTTGGGCGGATGGGACACTCCGTCAGATGAGGACGGCAAGGCAGCACGCGATTACACTCAGGGTGAGTGCCACATCTTCGCTGCTATAGATACAGAACATGCAGAGACCCAGTATAAGGTAATCTCCACAGTAGGGAAGGCAAAGGCCAAGTCTTTCATAGTCTTGATAAGACTCCGGAAGTAGCCATAACTTTGCATCCCCGAGGATGGTTGAAATGTTGAAATTGAAACCCCTAAAGTCCAAACCAAGACCCGTAATCTTGGCAAGCAGAGCAGTAAGACATACAGCTGGGAAAAGGATCAATTTCGACATTGACTTACCGGGAATAAATATCCCGATGGGAGCAGAAGTGATGGGCATTGGCAAGTACGACCTCATAATAGGAATGGAGTACCTTGGGCCAGCAGGAGCCATAATTGACTGTGGAAAGTGGAAGGTGACCCTCACAACGCCAGACGGCAAAGTCATTGAGATCACAGTAAAGAAGTTACTCCCATCATTCAAGTTGTATGTTCATAAGAAGCCGCTCAAGTCTATAAAGAGCGAAAGCGTAGCATACATCTTCAAACTCGAGGTTGAGGAACCCGAAGCCTGAGGGAAGCAAAGAAGACAAGTGCTCAGCAAGTTGCCCAAGCAAATCGCCAACTTGATCAACACAGAGTTCCACGATCTCTTCCGATGAGATCGAAAGCAGCCTTCCTCCTTACAGGGGAGTAGAGTGTGAGATAGCATTCAACCGTGGACCAAGCCGACAAAGCAAGGCCCCATATAGAATGACCACACAGAACTCACTGAGCTAAAGAAGTAGTTACAAGAATTGCTCGATCTAGGCTTCATCAGCCTAAGCTGCCTCACCATTTGGGGCACCCATCCTCTTTGTCAAGAAGAAGGATAGAAGCTTGAGGATGTGCATAGATTACGTGCAATTGAACAAGCACACCATCAAGAACAAGTACGCACTCCCAGATCGGACGACTTGATGGATCACCTCAAGGGGCAAAGGTCTTCCCAAGATCGACCTAAGGTCGTGTTATCACCAGATCGAATAAAAGAAGAGGACATCCACAAAACGGCTTTCAGAATCAGTGTATGGGCATTACGAAGTTCACCGTAATGCCATTTGGGCTATCCAACGCCCAGCACGCTCATGAGACTCATGAATCTTCGAGAATTCTTGGACACCTTTGTGATAGTATTCTTCGACGATATTCTCGTGTACAGCAAATCCATTGAAGAGCATGCACAACACGAAGAAAGGTACTCGAGAAGTTAAGGAGGCATCGCTTGTATTTTGCCAAGTTGCAATACTTAAGTGCCACATCGCAAAATTGCAGAAGGTGGAATACCTCGTCACAAACGATTTCAAAGCAGTATGAATCTCTTCCGAGGCCCAGCATCCGCCAAGATTGAAGCAAAAAATCCAATGGCCGCACCAAAGAACGCCCATGAGGTCAGAAGTTTCCTTGGCCTAGCAGTGGGTATTACGTAAAGTTCGTGAAGAACTTCAAGAAAGATAGCAGCCCCAATCGACAGACTTGACAAAGGCGGAGAAAGTGAAAAATTGGGCGACCATTGGCTCAAGAAAGCCCAAGCCCGGATTTGAATTGTTGAAGGAAGCTTTGACAACCGCCTCGCCTTTAACCCCGCCGCACTGAAAAGGACAAGTTAGTGGCGACACGACGCAAGCAAGATAGCCACGCGCGCGCGGTTCGGTGCAAGAGGAGCGGGTAATAGCGCATTTTACTGCTGGAAGATGAACGACGCCGAAACGCTGCTACCCGGCGCACGACCAAGAGCTGCTAGCAGCTTGTCGTATGCTGAGAATCGGAGGCATTACCTCTTAGGGAGGAAGTTCCAGCCGGACACCGATCACTAGAGCCTCCAAGACGTATTCACGCAAACCACATCTCAACTGAGGCAATGAAGGGGATGGAGTTTCTCGAGGAGTACGACTTTGATATAGTCTACAAGCCCGAGAAACTTAATGCGGTAGCGATGCGCTTTCAAGACATCACGACAACCGTGGTGCACGCAACGCAATCTCGACGCTCTTCAAATTTTCGAAAAGATAGAAGAAACCTTGCCAACAGATATGGACTTCAAGGAAGTATGGGCAAGCTTGTGCAAGGAAGCGAACGGATAAGGAGAGGGAAACCTTCAAAAATTTTAAGAAGGAAGGTAACCTCCTATACCATAAGAACAAGTTGTGCGTATGTAATCATCCGGAGTAAGAAAGTTGATCCTCCACGACACCCAATAACAGCCCAATAGCCGCCACGCAGATTCATGAAGACATACTTTTAAAGTGCGTGAGGCAGCACTATTGGCCAGAATGAAGAAGCGATAGCCCGCCACATCAATGAGTGTCACCTATGCCAAAGCAAACGAAGGCGTAACAACTTCGAATACTGTGGGTATTGAACCATTAGCGTGCCAAACGCCAAGTGGGAGGTCGCCAAGATGGACTTTATAACAGATCGCCAAGGACAAGAAGAGGTAAGGATGCCTTTGATGGTCGTAGTCGACAAGTTGTCGAACATGGCCCATTTTGTGGCCTTGCAGACCACGGACACAAATGGATACGCAAAGCTCTTCACCAAAGAGATCTTCGACTCCATGGCATGCCAAGGAAATTATCTCCACCGAGATCCGAAGTTCATCGCGCCTTCCTCGCGGGATCTCTTCACAACGATTGAACGGCTATCCATGAGCACGGGCCTATCATCCACGCACGGATGGGCAAACGGAGCGATCAACAGAATATTGAAGACATGTTCAACCTATGTCCGAACAAGCAAGGTATGTGGGAGGAATTTATTCACTTGGTGGAGTTTGCATACAATAGCACCAAGCAGAATCATCCCAAATGTCGCCGCTCATGATCAACTACGGCTACTAATGCCTAACTCCGCATTAATTGGCACAATCCCGTCAAAAGTGGAAGTTTCGCAAAGAAATGTCGAGCTTATTACGCAAAGCCTTGTGGAAGAAGTTCGAGAGTACCTTCTAGCAAAGAAGGAGTCGGCGAAGAGCATTGCCGACAAACATCTGGACCGAGAAGAATTCCAAGTTGAGATGATGTATGGCTCAAGATCAATGTAAAGCGTGCTAAGCTCCACATCGAAATAAGGTGGGCTGACCCTTCGAATAATCAAGAGAGGGGTAACCAATCCTACAAGTTAGACTTGCCAACAAGACCTAAAAATCCAAAAAGTCTTCCACGTGAGTTTGGTCAAGAAGCACACCCCAATCCGCATGAAGTCCTGACACCCCAACGATGTTGGAAATGACAAGAGCAGATAGAAATAGTTCCAATTAATTTGATAAAGCATTCAAGAAAACAAGGAGATCTGAGTTTCTCCAATACTTGGTCAAGTGGAAACACTTGCCGGAAGACGCGACATGGGTACTTAAAAGAGATCCGGAAAAATAGCACCCACGCTTTATGGAGCAATGGGACGGCAAGGTCATCTCCAAGAAATCGCCTCGCATGTCGATTTGTGTAGATTAATAGCTTGCCTAGTTAGTTATAATCCACGATGCAACCTATGAGGTAAGGGTTGCATGCGTTGTTACCGGCGATGAGATTACCACGGTGATCTCTAGGACGTGGTGTAATGGCAATGTAGGCATGGACCAGCTGTGCCGCTTTGAAAGTCTATCAGTCCCACGGAGTAGACGACCTCGAGAGATAAGAGGTCATTCAGAAAATGCATTGATAGGGAAAGCACCTCTTCAATGCCTATGGGGAGGACTCTATCCTTCACGCTCCATATACGAGAAGGACCCTATTCTCCACGCTGGGCAACTAAAAGTGTAGGCATGAGCGCCATATAGGCATGATAGAGCGTTGTCTCCACGGCCACGATCGAAGAAGCATCATCTTCCTACGCCGGGAGATGAGCCATGCATTCATGTAGATAGATGGGGTGGTCCCCTTATAACCAAACTTATAAATAATTAAAATGGTACTAACGTAGTGTTGACCTCGCAGACCAATAGAGCGCCGAAGGCCGAGGTCGAACTATTAAGACTTGCAACACAATTTTGTTGTAATGTGTTGCAAGGAATAAAAGAGTACCCTCAAGAATAATTGTATATATAATGATAAACCGAAACATTAGGAGTTATTGTTGTAACGACATAAGTGATAACTATTGGATTAATGTTCTATAAATATTACCTTGAGGTAATCCTATTAAAAGTACAACTATAATAATAAGTATGTCGATGCATGAGGTTGATTGCAGGTTAAGAAGATCCCAAGGTGGAGACCTACCATGATGTCATGCGGACAAAGATCAATTCAAGGTGGGGAGAATGTGACGCTCCAAGACGATATACGGTCCCAACGGCGTATACCAGATCAAGACCGCCACGCCATTATCGCCGGGCCAATCGACGCAGTCGCCGACGATACCCAAGGGCGGCTCTAGGGGGCAATCTTTAGAAGGGTGCGCACACTTAACAATGTATGCATTTAAGACCTTTAACCCATTAAAGGTAGACCAAGGGTCATGGAAACCCTAACCCTAACTGGGAGCCTATGTAGGGTAACCAAACCCTAACTTTCCCTTTTTCGCCCACAAACCTTCCGTGTTCCAATTCGCGCGCCTAAGGAGTCAATTCCAACTCCCACGATCTGCCCGTGCGCCCCAGCTTGTCAGATCACTCTTCAGACCGCATCCCGAAGCAGAACAGAGACATGGACGCCTTCGGATCGAGAGGAGTGAACCAGGGATTAGGTATTTGGTCGATTGAATAGCCTAAACATTATTCCAGCCTTCGAACCAGTAGGTTTAGCCTATTAAATCACCCTTAGTAGCCAAGTTGATCCTGAGATTGACTCTAACTAAAGAACCTAACTCTATGAGATAGATTAGTTCTTATTACTTATGTTGATATGATGGACGGATGCATTCTGTGGACTCATTATATTGGGAAGGGGGGTAGAGACTTAAAGCTTAGTAGATGATGCTCCTAGCTAGTCCCTCTTAGTGCATTACTAGATTTCGGCCTGTGCATAGGAGCCACACCTGGTTGTGGGTGAAGGGGCCGACCGGGCTGATAAAGAGGTTCGTGTTCGACCCTTGAATCCATCCCTCCGTGTGTAAGGCCTACCGGGATCATTGTGACTAGGTCTAATGGCTTACCACCGTGCGGTAAGGCATGGGCTCGACAATCTGGGGGGGGTTCACCTTCCAAAGGGGTTCAAGTCGAATATGGGCAAGGGGCCCTCTAGTCACCTTGGGTCAAGATGTAGATCTCTCGGAGGGAGTGATCCCTACCCCCCCATCGGACCGGGAGATGCAACCCAGAATAGCCCCTTTGGCTATGCACCCGGGCTGGCTACAAATGTCCCAACATTTTTCAGCCTACTCAAAAAGTGTGCACAGGAGGGGCGGATGGAGTGGACAACCCTAAGCCATGTTCTTATGCGATACCAAATCCATTGCCATGAATTCTATCTCGCAATGAACTTTCGAGACCCAAGCCGCCACCATCCCTTTGAGTCTGAGCCTTGGGTAGGATTTCCCATATGTATTGTGCTGATCTTTGTCTATGCAGATGTTGATGTACCACCCTTGGAGGTGGATCTGTGTGTTATTGTATACTGACATGCATGTTTACGCTTCCGCAGCTAGGTAGGCCCTGAGGGAGACGGGGTAAAATGACCCCTTCATTCTTCCCACTGGGGACCCAAGAGGGTCACATATGAGTAGGGGACGTCACAGAAGCTATATATAAGTTTTCGAGGATAGTAAAAATGTTCATTGGGGCCTCTATCGCCTCTTATTCATTTCGACTATGTTATTTATGAAGGCACCTATATTTGAAATATGACTTATGAGTGCACCTAAGGTTTTGGAATTAAATCAAATTCCCCTAGAACTGCATGTATGCTATATATTTGTATTGGATAAGCGTATATGGAGTCTGGAATTGTGGTATATCTAGTGAAAAAATTAGTATATTGGGCCATCCGTTATCAGCCAAGGTGGTATCACCAGCTAAAAAGTGGTATAATCAGCCAAAAAACCAGGCGCAATATTGCACGGCTAGATTAAAATCTTTGATCAAATGATTCTTGCTACTCTATGGACCACTTAATCTGCTTCGAAAAGCATTCCAATAGCTTTGCTTACCTCTTTAATGTGCACTTATGAAAAAAGAAAGAGACTTGAGGTAAAATAAAGTTAAATTGATCAAGAAATGGCCCAAAACAGTTAGTTTTTTGCTGGAAACCTCGAAGTGCTAAGTGGATTCCAGATGTACCGCCAGATACAAACATCTTGTCATATGCAAGACGCTACTTGGATGAAAAAAAGAAGTTTCTTAGGGTGGACCTACAGTCTGCTGTAAGGAATGATTCGCCCTGTTGTGTTTGATGCTATATGGTTAAACTTTGGGCTTTTTGCCACTTTGTGGAGTCTAGGGATGACTAAAAAAAAATTCCATTCATCCTAATATTATAGAAGTTTTCTACCTACTTTGTGAGATGATGACATGGAATGATTCAAAAGGAGTTCGATAAACAATTAGTTCAATGATATAAATAATCACAGTAGCTCAAAAAATTCGAAGCTTACAACCTTGAATGATTGGACCAAAGTTGTATTACATTAAAGTGGGTCTCATGTGATTTCCACTTTCTTTTGGAACCCTCTTATTTCTAACGAAAAGGATGTCCAAAGCATATTGGGGCTTATTTTGACATTGGAAATAAGAGAATCCATCTACCAAACTATTTCGACACTTTTTCTCGAATGGATAGACGAGAAATCACAAACTCCAACGAAAATTAAGAAATTTTTTTACTTAATCACTACAAAGTGCTAGTTTTGAAAATGGGTTCATTACAAATTATTTTACAATGGATGAAGAGACCATGGCAGCCATACTGCCACAACGATTACACTCTCTTCACATACGGATCACCTAATGGGAACAACCTTTGAAGCACCCTCCGACCTGTGCCAAGCCACAACAGTGACTTGAGATGATAGAAATCTTTACGAGGAGGTGCTTCAAAGCAGTATTTAATTAATTGGAGAGAATAACACAATTGTGAGAATGTTAAGCATAGCTAATTTGCTCAACCACAAATACTTTCACCTACTTCTTAAGTCCAAGATACATGATTATGCATGATACATATAGCCATACAAATTATGCATGATACTTGTACATGCCCAATAATGGTGCTACAATCTACACAAATAATTCACATCAATAATTTTACGACTATAAGAACAGCTCCATTCGGTGGTAGAAGTCATTTATCTGCCATGGCTTATTTGCCTACTCGTCAAGAGCACATCGAATCCATTACTTGCTCTATGAGCTACAATGATATTGTTGGATGTGCACTAAGAGGTGTCCTCCTTGATCCCTACCTGCAATCCAAAGCTAATGGTTGTGAGTATGATTGCCCTGGGCTTCATCGTGTTGTGATCCACCTTGTTTGGCTTCCTGAGCACCATACCTACGAGCTGAATGGGATCACCTTAGCAGGTGTTGATAGTGAATCATTGACTATATGCCATCAATAATGTGTGTTAAAGATGTAAGGACATATAAGCACCTATTAAAGATGTAAGGATATATAAGCATAATGAATAGAAATTGATTTATCGAACCTGGGTAACTTGTTCAAGTGTCGTCATCACCTTCAGTTGCCTCTTTAGCCAATAGTTCCTGCAGCTGGACACCTACATTTGTTGGGATTATTGTGAACAATGGCTTGAGCTCAACTGACCAACGGTTTTGAGAGGCTGATAGCATGATCTATCATTAGGATTTGGCCTCCACTTTTTATGCCAACAATCCCGATATTGTTGAGCATATGTAGTACCTTTCCATGCCACTGGCTCCCACTAAGACACAAGAACCTCTCTATAATGTGGAAGATTAGGGTCTTGTACAAGGTTCTCTTCTGCATACGCTAAATCTCATCCTGCTTGCAAATGACATGATTCTTGCTGAGGCATCCTTTTTGCTGATTTGGGAAATCAATACTAATCTTGTGTTTAGGCTTTCTTTTTGGAAATTTCTTGCACAGAGTGGTTGTCTAAAGCAACCTGGAGGTTCGAAGTCATTGAGGTTGGAGGTTTGCGAGGAACACCTTCAAGAGTGACCTTAATCATCTTGTTAGGATCATTAATTGCTTTCTTAACTAAGTCTACGGTTCTGTAAGTAATGAAGGCAAAGCCTCTATAAAAATTGAAGGCACATTAAAAGAATTATTAACACACGTCTTGGACACATCTTGGATAATATAATACTGCACACATGTTGTATGACATACCGAGATTTGCTTGTGTTTTTTTATCATATGCAACTGCTCCGTCCCCAATCTCGCCATACTGGGAGAAAATATCCAATAAAGCCTCATTTGAAGTTTCATAAGACAATCCGCCAATATAAAGCTTTCGTTGTACCTGATCAGTTGATGTTGGCCAAGTTGCAGTGCCAGTTGATGCCACATTGCATACAGTATTCCTGTCCTGGAACATGATGCATCCAAGGAAGACACATTAATCTAACTCCAAAACAAAACCTCATCATATACGTACATCTATTTGTTTGCTTGGTTCCTTCAATGCACGTTGTGCAGAAACCATGTGCTTGAACATGATAAATCCAAATCCCCATGGGACACATTCATTTTACTGGCCCCCCTCTGATGTGGCACAAATCTAGGCAACACAATCTGCAAAATCAAGGGCTGAGATCTGTGTACATCAGAGAGGGACCAGTAAAACGAATTCTAGCCTTGGAAGCATTTTAATTCCAATATTATTTTTCCTCTTGTTTAGATATTAGCCTGCCTGCCGCACTTATCTTTTATGTGCTCCAAGATTTGGGGTCTAATGTGAATAAAGTCACTGGTAAAATGAAAGTGCAAGGAGTACTAAGTGATAGAATTTTACTTTTAAGGTTTTCGAAATGGAAGGCTATCCTTAGAAATGTTTTAAATCCAATATTATTTTGCCTCTCTTATTCCTCTGCATTACCACCCCTGAGGAAATAAATGGAATTCATTATGCCGTCTGTAGATCTTGAACATCATGCTCTAACCTATGAATTTGCCATCCCTCTGTTATGGCTTTTCATAGATGTTTTGTTTTTTAGGCAATATACAATGTTAGAAAATAATTTATTTTTCTATGTTCTTAGCTACATCATTCGATACAAAGTAATGGGCGGGTAAACTATTGTTATTACACATTTGAGCGATCCTTCCAACTTAACAAAACTTATAGATTCATATTGGTAGTGTTCCCTTCCCTTCTCTTTTTTGTGATCACACATTTACGCAAAATAAAAAGCAATTCTCACCCTTACAAACCATACAAGAACCACCTAACCTCCCCAAGCCTGCATTACCACTAGATTTCCTTTTATAATTTTGTAGTTATAAGGGTATCTATTTGGGAATAACTAATCAATGCTTCTGTTACTTACAAACAATGTGATAACTTATTCAAATACTGTGATAGGTTAAAGATACATAAGTGCTTGAGAGATTGCAAGGATATACTGCCGTTGTTGAAGAAGCTCAAGGATTTTTTGAATCTAGTGCTCCATTTTGCTAGTTGTGTGAGACCAAAGAGTGTTCCCTGTACCCAATTCACCATTATCTGTTCATTACAATGTCACATTGGTTTAGGCTATTGTGCCCAAATAGCTTTTTCTTTGCCATTATCATAGAATAGAATAGAATAGAGAGAGGGATTGTCTCATATACACAAGTTCTGGATGTTAAAGAGGCAAATGGTTTGAACATGGGCCTCTGGTATCATACAATTTTCTTGTGTATAGGAATAATTTCTTCTCATAAAGAGCAAACTACAACAACATTATTTTTTTTTCTTGTGTTGTTTTCCTTGGATGCATGTATCTTTAATATTGTTTGCTGTCATTCTTTTGGTAGCGCTATGATCTTGCGTTGCTTATAATAAGGTGGTAGAAAGCACATCAAGAATTAATGAGTGCGGCAATGAAGTAAAACCAAGTATGTCTAGGCAACAAAGGTCTTGCAAGTGACTCTAGGCCTTTGGAAACATTTGATGGCTGATCACTTTAAGCAGATCCAAGCTGTTACTAATATAAGGCACACCATATTATAACGTCTGTGTCGAACCAAGGAAATACTATTATGACAGACATATGCTTTTGTCCCTATTTTTGTGTTGGCAAATCAGAATCTAAATAATGTAATGGACCCTTATTTCCAAGTGGCATGATCTTTACATTTTCTAGACATTGCTAGCATTGGCAGAACCTTTGAGCCGACAAGACGAACTTACCATCTCTGGTTCATTAAGACATGATCTTGCATGTTTGCAGACTTTATCTCGAGTCATGATCTTGCATGGTGGCGATGATTAATAAAACACGGAGTAAATGTAATATGCACTTTTAAATCTAGTAATAATTTCGTAGTGCATAGCAATTTTAAGAAGTCAATTGAGTAATTTTGTATGTTGCCATAATGCTTGATACTTCTGATATGGCTTTATAGCAGAAAAGGCTAAGATCTGAACTTCATTGCGCAAGAAACTTCAACAAGACTCTCTTTTGTATTAACAAACTCGGGCGCGACGACATAGAAACAAGAGAAGAAAAAATTACGAGAAGCGGATATGGAGAAAATAGAAGTTTAGAAGGAAAAAAGAGAGTTTGCGAGAAGATCAACGATTGGATTTTGAAGGTGTTGCATTGCACATAGCAACATAGGGGACACCATGTTGAGAGTTACGTTCAATTGTTCTATGTATCTACTTCCGCCAAGTTATATTCTAGGTTATATGATGTGTAATGGCAAGGATACAATGCATGTGCTTGACGTGAGAGAATGGAACGACATATCTATTATGTGTGATGTCAGTTTTGTAATGTTACATACATGCCTGTGGGCTCAGAAACATTCTATACCTAGGCAGACTTTGATCCAAATCAAATGGCCAACAAACATGTTCACGTCGTTGTCACGTGCCCAACTATTTTTGCAATGTGACTCAAACTTTAATTAATGTTTACATTTTCAAAAGTTATCAAATAATAAATAATAATCATGAGTATGGAACTTATACCTAAGTATGGCATTCAAAAACTATAATCAAATCAACATAATCGTGATGTAATTTCTGTAAAAAGTAATTTCTGGGTGGTTATGGCTTAACCGATCCTTCTTCGATGGCCGTTCTGGACCGTTGCCTAGGTTAGAGCAGAAGATGCTCCACAAAGGTATGGATCGACGCCTTATGATGCTCCACAAAAATAAGTCAGGGTTTTGTTAGCTCTATTTATCGTAGCTCTATTTCAGCCTTAATTAAGATCACATTCAAGATCATGGTTCCCGGCATCACAGGATAATTTGAGTTGGATGTGGTTTAAGCCATTTGATCATGACCTAGAATACTGTTTTCAAAATTCAATGGCCGTTCTGGACCGTCGCCTAGGTTAGATCAGAACATGACGTCCTGGCATTTGAGACGTGAGTTACCCTGCCATGCCATTTGCATTTCGGGTTCTCACTTTGGTATGGACCAACATGTCTGTTTGCCAGAGTTTGCTCTGTAATCTGGTGCAAGTTGATATTTAGATGTGGTGGGGTCAGTTCTAGCTGCAAAGGCACGTGCAATGCATTCTTTAGTAAAAACCTCTGCATGACATGATTAAAACTTTTATCTGATGAACAGGGCCTGAGTGATAATTTCTCTGGTGCTAGCCTTTATATGGCAATTATACAGTCTATAGCTTTTAATTCGTCAACACAAAGGTATGCCGGTCTGTATGTCTCTTAAGTTGCCGGCTGCCTTCAATGCGTCAAATAAGAAGGGACGATTTGAACTCAATGCATCAGCATATGGCTATGACTCTTTTACATTAATTATTGGAATTTGAAAGACCAAAACGTCCCCCTTTCCTATGATGTAGGACAATAATGGTAGTCAATCCAAATTTTGATCTACGTACTTGCTGCTGAGGTGTTGCAGAACCAAAAATTCTATATGAAAATGCAGCATTGTGTATCACTAATGTGGCCACTCATCGCTCCTTCAGCCTGCCATTTCCTTCCTAGGTTTATCTTAATCAATTATTATCAGCACATAATGTTGCAAACTGGTAAAGAACGTATATGTGCTGGCACAAGATCAATTATTGGTTCGTCTTTGAGGTTATGACTCTGCATATTACTTTGTAAGCCTCCTATCTTTACTTAGATTATAGGGTCTGTGATTATACTCAGTATAATAGTGTACCTCTGCATAGGCATCCTCTAAACTAGTGGCTAGACATAGGCATCCTCTAAACTAGTGGCTAGATGGAGTATTATAGTTTGGCAGCTTCCCAATTCCAGGCAATTGCATCAGAATATATTTGTCATGTTTAGGGCTGTGCATATGCTCAGTATAATAGGATACCTCTGCATAGGGATCCTCTAAACTGTTGACTAATCTTCCCAAGAGTGCGGATGCAATAGAATTGACAATTCCTCTTTGGAACAGTCAACTATCCATTTGGCATTATTTAATTTGTTTGTTTGAAATTATTTTCTCGGTTTAGGCTTAGCGTGATTTAGCTGAATTATGTTGAAAATTAGTTGCTTGTGTCCTTTCAAGAAAGTCTCGTTGCTTCCAACTTCAAGAAAGTCATGTAGTGGACCCTCAGCCTGCCGTAACCTGTTGCAGTCTTGTCTGCTAATTTTCTTCGTATTTTGTTTGGTGGGTAATGCCTAACTATCTAGTTCTTTTTTATTGTAACTTCAATTTTTAAGATACTTGTTTGAGGATTTCGTATTATGCTTATAGACGATATCATGTTACGCATATGTAGGTTTTTGCGGGCAGCTTAATTGGGTGGAAGGATTATCTCCTAAGGGTCTTTATTCTGGTTTAAATGGAAACCTTGCTGGAGTTCTACCGTAAGTCTTTCTTGTTTATTTACAGGTTGTAAATTTCCATAAAAAACTCTATTTTACTTTGTATCAAAGGCATGACCGTACGAAGAATCATAATATTTTAGACAACTTATGAAACAAAGCAAACAATTGTTAGGACTGCTAAGAGCATCCACACATCAGCATGAATTTTTGGTGCTTATGACAAGCAGGTTTGCGAATGCATCATATTTTGCTCGAATGTTTAAGCATGAACGCAAGGGAAGGAGGCACAGAGAAGCAGGACCTTAAGTGAAGTTATTTATGCCCTTCAGAACTTCGTAGGAAGTAAAGGATCATAGATGGCACAGGCGAGTGCTATTCTATCAGGGGTTCAGAGGGGCCTTACATCCTATGCCTGGAGGCAATTGAACTTGACTAACTAATTGGTTGTGTACGAACCTGTCAAGCAGAAGCTACTCAAAAAATTTCCAGAGAATTTTAGTTCAATTGCTGGTTCGAACCTCTTGTGTTTTCCTGTCATTACATAGTTTAGTACATTGGAACTTGGTAAAACTGGCCATTGAAACCAATACATGATTTAAATTGAAATTCTAGTAAGAAAAGAAACACATATACAATAACCATGGTATATGATGAAAACAACAAAAATTGAGGGCCCAGTACAAGTGCATAGTACAACTACATACAGTCCCAGATATGGTGATATGCTTGCACACACTGTTTACTACGAGCAATGGTACAGATTTATGTAGATGAGACTGAGATGCTGGTTTCTAGTGGGCAGAGAGGATAAGTTGCTCCTCAATAGTACAGAAATGGTCGAGAGAAACGGCCTCTCAGCCATACAGTCCATTCTCTCAGCCATACAGTCCAACAATGCAATGAGAACATCAATGCTTTGTGAGGGAGATGTCTAAAGATTATTTACATTTAACTTTAGCTTGTCTCGTTGGGAGTTATGACGATGCATATTGCTTTTTTCAGAACTTGAGCATGGAGCGACTTGCTATTGCTGAAAGTTTACGAAAACATAAGAGTAAGAAGTAAGAATTCATTGTTGTAGGGGTTTAATTGATGAAGGCTATCATTGTTTTGATTCTATGTTACAAGATTATCTCTTTAGACCACTAGCAGATCATTGCAGATGCATTCTTTTGCTTTTAAGCAGAGCATGGCAAATAGATGAACTTTTTAATAAAATACCAATAGAGCCTGATTTGGTGAGTTGGGCTGAATTCTTAGGGTGTTTTGAGTGTCACGAGAAGAATGCACCTTAGATCATATGTTTGATGAATTCTGGGCAGATAAGAAACAATTCGTATGAATTATTTGGAGTTCTATGATAAACAAATAAAAAAAGGATTCGGTCAATTAACGATCATCTTCAGGAAGGCAAGTTGCTTGCTGCTTATGGAAGTCAGGCTTGTTTCAATAAATTAAGATCATGAATGATATTAGGCTGTGCCATTGGTTTAGTGGCTGTGTTTCCAGCTCAAGGATTATCCAGAAATAAGATTGCATACTCTCTGTGTCTCTAACTGCCAACTGTGGCAGGTTATGAGAGATCAAACAGAATACTTGACGAAGAATTCTAGAAAGGAAGGAGGTGGCATTACAGTTTGATATTTAAATTTTGGGGTGTCAAATCATTTCATAAAATCATTACAAGAGTCTTGTTGGAGACTTTAATGCTTGTACTAGAACTTGAAAATCTAAGGTCGATCTAGAACTTGAAAGTTCTATTTTAAACAAGCCACTTTTTGAAGGGAAATTTATTGACTTCCTAGACTGAGGAAAAAATATGTCTTCTGGGGCGTGGGGTTCAATTATCCAATCTCTTTTTTTTAGGTGCCTTACTGCAGCTGTTTAATCTAACTTTCACGAACAACGTACACAATGAATCTTTGTCACTTCTTCATAGTAAATTTTATGTTTATGAAATCAGAGCTTTCCTAATACGCACTTTCAAATGCCAAGTATAATGATTTCAGACTTAATCGTACTCAATTATAAGTCGTAGAACTCTTGTATTTCGCCAGGGAACTAGAGGTCTTTTAGCTTTGGAGTAACAGATCAAGAAAATCAAGGAATTGCGTACTCCTATGTGGTGTAAGAGAATCATCTTCTCCACATGGTCTAAGAGAATCATCTTCTCCACATGATGGGCTGATGGCACTTTGGTTACAAATGGGATGCAAGGACATCCCATATTTTGATACGTCACCATATTAAAACATATTCTACTTGTCAGCGATTTGTACATGGTTCTCCATGCTCGATCTCGTAACTTATATCCTACAAGAAATTTGCGAACACCTCTCTTTCACGGCCCCATCTGTATGGAACTGATTCAGCAAAGAAACTTGTTTGCAAGTCCTTCTATTGACTCACTCATGAAATTTTGTTTGGCGGCAGGATACTTGTAGTTGATATAGTTATATGCCCTGTGTTTCGAATATATAGTTTAGATGAGGGGCGAATTTAAATGTGCAGTTAGAATTGCATTTAACTAACTTTACAAAGGTTTCGGTTCATAGGAACCAATCTACCTAGGTCAAATTCCTCAATTCATGGGAACTAGTCCAAAGAAGATGGATGAGATTCTAGCATAAAATTGTGCACGAGGATGTCTTCAATGTATGCAATGACATTTGACTTCCTTAAAAAGCAGTCCTTGCTTTAAAGATTTCAAAGAGCTTTTTCAAAGCAAATTTGACAATATTTGACAGTTTGAATGCTTCAAGTGCTTTGGTTTGCTAAAATTTTAAGAAATAAAACTGCCTGTAATTCGTAAAACCCAACTCCGCCATCCACGGTACCATTGGGGCTGAAAGTAGCCGACATGGCTTCTACGTTTAGAATAGGTTTTCCATGTCCTATTGAATAAAGGCTATTTTTGTTTAATTAGATCTATTACTTTGCACACTTTCACATTTCAAATTCCTAAATAGTGTTCCTAGGTATTGTATTAAGCATGCCTGATCTTATATCATTGTTATTAACCGAAACTTGATAAGATTTATCAAAAGATAAAACCAGAGACGTTGGATAATGCATGCTTTATTACCAAGAAGCTTTTTTTTTTTAAGAACCAGACAAAAATATTTTTCAAGCATGTCACAACAACCTAGATACCATCACTAGAAGTCCATGCTGAAAGGGTCAGGCTCTCAAGCTAGTAAAAGCTGTTTACAATTTCTAAAACCTTGTAGACGTTCAAAATTCAATTTATCTTGAGCAACTATCTGTTTAATTGGCAATCATAAATCCAGCAAAAACCTATACAGATATAGGCAATGAGTTAGGCATGTAACATCATATAACTAAGCATCTCTTTAAGGTCCTAAAAAAAACCCTATGTTCTTATTTTGGGAAGCAAAAGTTCATCCTAATAAAATAGTATTTGAAGATAAAGCATAAATAAATCATAAATCCAAGGTCAAAAGTAGTGGTTCGTCCATAATCCATACACATAATCAAGAAGGGGAGGGACCTTCACGCTACGTTTGCTGCCCAGAACGTTTTCATGTCCTTCAACCTATCCTGAAATCATAGAAATCCAAGACAATACATTTTGATTTGACTAATTGCTAAGAATATTGTGTGCATCCTCCATGCTAGTACATATCAATAAGAGTACTTCCCATGATAGGATGAGATTGAAACCTGCTAATCTGATCGTGAATACAAGCCTGCCTTGACTTATGCATCCCACAGGGCTACATGCTTTTACAACCTAAGAAATGTTACTTTGTTTGGGTTTATTCTTTCATCCTGCATCTTGCATCTTTCTGTAGCAATTACAAGGTAAGAAACCCTTCATTGTGCGTAACATATCCTGCAATTATTGTACTCCCTGATACCACATCAGGCCTGATGACACCTTTATCCATGTCTTCATGCATTTTATAGCCAAAACCAAATTTCTATGCCTTTCATAACCAGCAATAAGTACATTCCAAGACACCACAACTCTATTTGGCAATGTTTCAAAGATTCTTTCTGCTTCCTCCAGACTTCCATGGAGCATAATTATGAATCATAACAACAGCAAGAATACTATCGGATTGCAGGCAGCTTTGAATGATCCTGCTATGGACAACTTTTCCATGCTGAAGGGAGAGGGTCCTTATGCATATTTGCACGACAGCACGATAAACATGCTTGTCAATTTTTATGCCTAACAACTCAATTGCATGATGGCACAGTTGAGAGGCAAGATGGACAATGGGCAAAATAGGCAGAAAAGATTGCACTTCATGTAAAGACACTCAGCAATAGAATTCTTGCAAAGGCTTGAATGGCTTCAAGAACTGAATCTCTAAATAGAAACAGAACGCATTCCATGTCGGAAAAATTGAAATTCCAATCGTCTGCCACATTCTACGCCACATTCTATGCCTTCCTTTCTTGCACATTCCTGCAAAAGGCGGTATGGACAGTCTCTAGTCTCTGAAGAATCGATAGTCTTGTTGTTACATACTACTACAATCAAGATCCGAGCTAAGATAGGCAGAGAGCGAGCAGATGTGGATGCAACAACTTAATCAATCCTATGCCGCTGTAAGTACGCTTATGTAACATCTCTAAAACATTCTCTCTCCACAATTTCTGCGGCGTGGTAGAGTTTCGACTTAAAGTTTTTTTGGGTGTTTTGTTCTTGGCCGTAAACCATGGCTTAACACTGGCAACAAAAAGAAGAGAAAGAAAAACATGGACATAAGGATCGAACCCTTAACTTCAAGAAGTTATGGCAGTGCCGGTGGATATCAAAAGAAAGGGAAGTGCATGAAACATCTATTGGATCCAAGGTGTAACTTCGAACCCAAAAAGACGAGTTTAACTTGCTCTTCTACGATTTTAGAAGGGAAAATGGTCTCGATTTTTCCGTCTAAGAAGAAGGGAAAAAGGCTAAGAAGAAGGGAGAAGGGTCTTGATTAGAAGATAGAGTCAGAATCAGAAGCACTGAGACACAAAATGGTAACAACAAAAAATGGAGAGTGAACTCCCTCCTGGAACAAAGAAAAAAAATTGTTACAAATAAAGGAAAGGTGGAAAAACCACCAAAACAAAAAGGAAAATGAGGATGAACAGAATATGGGCCTTCACCCTCTACATGTTGTTGGTGCTTTGCAAAATGCCGTTAATGCAAGAGCAAGATACAGGAACTAACAGCTGATGAATATCTGCAGTTTGCTTTCTTGTGTTAGGATAAAACTGCTCGATCAATCTGGCTGTGCAGTCTTCATAATAGTCCTGCACAAGAAGAAAGAATTAAAAGAAAAAAGATAATCTAAACACAATTTTTTTTAAGCGGCCTCCCAAACATCAATATTTTGCCTAATATGACAACAAGAAAGCACAATACTAAGTACAAACTAGATTCTTGAAAGCAGGAACTTCCAGTATACATTAAACACTGTAATAACCTTGTTTTAGCTTCTGCACAACATCGCACTAAAATGGCGCCCCCAATTGAGGAATTTTTAGCTTCGAATCGGAGATCTTAGAATTTATTGCCATGTAAAAAAGCAAGAAGGGCGAGATTGTCTGCAAGAACAAATGAAGGGAGAAAAATTGAAAGGACAAACCCAAGCCCTGTGAACGCACAGCAAAAGCTCCAGAAGAACAGGGTATCCAACCCAAATCATTCATGACAGATTTGATGCATTAACAGTTCCAAGCTTTGCTAGGATGTGAAGCTGCAAGAAAAATACTCACCGAATGAAGCATCCTCTAGCTTTAGTTTTAGTACATATGGTAAGCAGGCAGATCGAAAGTTAGCATCTAAAAAATGGGTATGGGATTTTTTTGTCATCCCACTGACACAAATAGGCTGCAAACTATAGCCAATACCAGGACCTGTTTCCCTCAAACCTGATGGAAAAACGGCCTTTAGGAATACTTCTGTACACGCCAAAACAAAGAAACCCCAATTTTGTGGAAAAAAATGTTGGAGCACCGATACTAATTCTTTCTTCTTGTGCACAATGCTCTTCACAAACACTGGAAAAATGCTCTTAAGGGTGCATCCCCATTAGTCTGTTACCTGGCCTTGCCTTTGATTCGTGGCAAGTAGCGACAAAAAAAAATTGGCCGCACTATCTCTTCTCCAGCCTACAAACTACAAAGGGCAGGACTTCGCTTCTTGGCGCCTCCAATAACCAGGGAATGGTTGAGATCATGGCTTTGCTCAAGGAGGAAGTGGTCTGAGATCGTGGAAGATCCAAATCCCAGCGAGCTTTTGGATTGCGGTGTTTTTGTTGGACGGACAGGGGAATTTTCCCCTGTTACACGTCCAATCTTTGTTTTTTCTTTTTTTTTAAAATTTGGAAAAACATAGAAAAGCATACGTGTCAACTCGAGAGCCCTTCTCTTGGCGGAAATATTAGAAACCTATTTTCCTCAAACAAAAACTCACACTGACTTATATAAACACCAAACAGCCATGGCAGAAGCATAGCTCCTGTTCCTGATTTTCAACACTTAACATAAAACAGAACAACCATAGCTCCATCCAGACTCTAAAATGGTGGCTAATAGCCCAATCGGAGCCCTAGCAAAGAGCAGGTGTGGAGCCCGCATGGCTTATGCTTGGCAAATCGGATGGCAGAACAACCATAGCTCCACCGGAGCTCTTAAACAGAGGCACATCTCCACCGGAGCCCTAGCAGCAGCAGACAGAGAGCCCACATGGGCTTATGCTTGGCAAATCGGATTTCGTGAGAACCCTGACCTCCCTGCCTCAATGAAAATCCCTCACCAAGGCGCCCTCTGTAAGCTGTTGCCGTCTCTGTCGAAAAAAGAAAGGGGCGTGCAGTCTTATCTATGCCCTAAGAAAACGGCCCCGACCACTGCAAATATGAAATACATTCTAAAAAATCTGTAAAAAAAAACATGACCACTAAATGCAAATAAGCTGCTCGAACCTTGTAAAACATACGGTTCCACATACTATACATCGCCAAAATCATAGTCCACACCATGCGAGAAAGCACCTCCCACAATACCAAACTCAAACGTTGGAAGTTTATGTTGTGAAGATACCATATTGAACTACATAAGAGAATGAATAAAAAGTATTGAGTCAATCTACCAATAGAACTTGACTTGGAAGCTCTAGTATTGCACTTGACTTGAAACCTCTTAGTATCGTAGCATTCTTAACAATCACCTCGACAAAATATGACTGAATACAATTGTTGCAAACAATGCTCTGTCATGATACCATCTCGGAACCACAGCAGCACGCCCATAACTAGCTCCATCATACAGCTCGGCGGAGTAGATGCCGGAAGGAAGGAAGAAAAGTTTCGCTGCCACGATTCGTAGGCCTATATGTGCACTAATTATTATTATTATTATTATTATTATTATTATTATTATTATTTTTTTTTTTTTTTTTTTGTTATTTACGCAAGCCACCTCACTATACCACCTCAAAATTTTTGAAACGATATACTTAATTGCTTATGCCACTTCATCATGTAGCATTAAATGCGAATACTATACGTGGCTAAACCAGAGCCATCGATGCAACACGTTCGACGGTCGAGATGAACCCAACCTAACCTGCCCCCTTCTACATAGAGATTTTGGTGTCGCCGCGTGGGCCCTCGATCTCAGATCTGGACGCATACTGTTGACTGAGGCACAGGCAGTAAAGATGCAAATGTGAATTTTGGTATTGATGGTGCGGAAACATGGTTGGGATTGGCCGCTTCATGGTTTTCAGGTACACTTTCTTTCTGCAATTTCGTCTCATTAAGAAAGAGTTTAATGAAGTTATATTGGATTCTTAAAATCTAGTTTTTCTAAATCTGGTCTGTCTTATCCTCATCTTGTAACAATCTAGAATCCTTGCATTTTGTCTGTGCAACAAACTTTCAATTTAATACTAATGTCGTAAAGAACACTCCCATAGATGTGCCAACGCTGATATTCATAGATTTAGATTTCTTTCTATCGTAAAATTTTATAAGGACATTGTTCATGATTTGCGTTTTATGTCCTCAGGTTGCTGCAATCGCTGTATTTTTTTCTCTTATGGCCATGTTCTACATCTTTTTAGCTCCTTTCCTTGGGAGTAACTTCTTCCAATATGCAGCATTTGCATCTTACAGCGTACTGGTTAGTGCCTTTTAGAAGATTTTGCTGAAAAGGTTTTGCACTATCAATACACTTAACCTCATCTGTTTTCAGGCAACTACAGTTATTTTACTATACATTAGATGTGCAGCTATCAACCCTGGAGATCCAGGCGCAATTGCATCTCAAGCACAAAAAGACAATGAAAAGAACCGATGCATGAGAATACCATTGCCATTTTTATATATTGGTGGGCTTTTTGTTTGGTTTTTGAAAGATGATCGTTGCTTGCGCAAGGGATCGGAGAATTTTGGGGCAGATGAGGATATTCTTTTTTGCACCTTGTGCAACACAGAGGTCTAAACTTGCTTTTACCGAGTTTTCAAATATCATTTCATTTAATTGAGATTATGGAACAAGTTTGATTATTTCCATGCCAGGTGCGTAAGTTTAGCAAGCACTGCAGGACTTGTGACAAATGTGTTGATGGGTTTGATCACCATTGTCGTGTATGTACGTCATCTCTATCAATATCTGCTGAAGCAGGCCCACAATAGGGTCTCCTTTTTGACAAGTACTATTTGTTGTTAAACTTGCAGTGGCTGAACAATTGTGTAGGGAGAAAGAATTATACTACTTTTTTCGCACTCATGACAGCAAGCCTCATCCTGGTAATAAAGAGCGTCATAGTGTCTTGCTTGTTTTGACCAAAGTTTGAACCTTGTGTGCTTTCAATAGAGCTTGACTTTTATTTGTGCAGCTTTAAACATATATAAGAATTTGGTATATGCAATTCTTGACATTGTTTACACAAATGATATTTTAACAATGTTAACATTGTGACCTTTAGCAACACTTGGCCCATATGTATTCAAGAATCTATTTTTGTTTTTTGCAGTTGATCATGGAGTGGGCTATAGGTGCTGCAGTGATTGCAAGATGCTTTGCTAATAATGGAGCAACTAAACATCAGATTGTAAATAAACTTGGTAATGGATTTCCTATAGCAGCATTTGCTACTATTGTGGTAGGTTCACTTGGCCAAAGTTTTCATGTAAAGGTTTTTCTTTAGTACGGTAGATTTTGTCGAAATATTTAGTGTCAAATTGATAGAGAAGTAATATTCAAAGTCTCAAAGATAGTATTCTAAAGCAGTTTGGAAGAAGATATTAGAGTCTATGAGAGCTAGCTAAGAAAGAATAATTGTTATGCATAAAGTGGGCATAATAAAGTAAACTCTCTTGCTATTTTTACATTCTTCAAATATGACTCCATTTTGCAATATAAATTAATGTCTGACATTATTTATTTGTAGGCAGTATCTACCGCTGTTGCACTAGTGGGCTCTATCCCTTTGCTGGAGCTTCTTTTCTTCCATCTTATTCTCATTAGAAAGGTAACAATCACTTCAAAGAAACTTCTATTGAAATTGTGCTTTGCCTAATTGGAAAACAATTTACCTTACCAGGGACTCACAACTTACGATTATGTTGTTGCAATGAGGACACAAAATGAGGAGCAGCCAAAGCCCCCAGAAGAGGATGTTTCAACATCTCCAAATAATCCATATCAGTATAAGGGTGCTTGGTGTACTCCTCCAAGGGAGTTTGTGAAACACGGGGTAACATTTGGTTTATTATTAAGGTTCTAAAAGATGAATCCAGTTACAATTACTGCCTTTGCTGAATAATTAATCTCTCGTAAGACTGCACATATCATACAATTCTGTCGCTTCCGCAGGATGAGATCACCCCGCATTTGGAACTTGGCGAGATTTCTCCTTTGGGAGTGGATACTACTGCAACTTCAAAGTTAGATAACAAATCAATAAAGATCAATCCTTGTAACTTGGCAAAGTTGAACCCTATTCAAGTAGCAAGAGCAGTGTCCAAAGCCAGAAAAAAGTCATCTGTAATGCGAGCGCTCAATCGTGACAATGCATCTGAGGCTGGCCGCGTATCCACCAACAATCATACTAAAACTAAGAGCGAAGATTATGATATGCTGGGTAAGAAGACACTTGGATTAAAATTAAAAAGGGAATGCTTATTATCACTGAAAATAAGTGAAACAATAAATTCGTTGGATGTATGCTAATTGTCTGCTATGCCCCTTGCAGAAGAGTTCGACTCCAGCAAAGATTCTGAGGAATGTTGTGCTTTACCTGCAAAAGCTGATTATGATCAATCTCAGGGTCCTCTCCGTTTGCCGTCCCATAAATAGCAAATGAAGCATTTGCTTTTTGGAGTAAATAAGTTCCACAATGGCATCAATTTTACGAGGAAAAGGAGCTCTCTTATGTATAGTACAGACAGAGTTGAACAAATAAAAATGCTATGATGTATATTAAGGTGTAGATAATGCCCTGGCCCACGGGCGTTATTGAAAAAAAAAAATGAGGGCCATCAAATAACTATAGCTACCTTCTAATGCACAATGTAGCTATAATTATTCACAATGTAACAATTTCCAATGTACTATAAAAACACCGAGCTTGCAAAATTGCCAAATATTACAACCCCATAGCAATTAGAATTAATTAAAAACCCTTTGAATCACCTCCCTTCACATTTCCCTCGTCAATGCATGACAAAATTAATAAACAACAATATGACCTATAAAAAATTTAGGATGGACAACTACACGACAACTACCTCTAGTAGCCTTAAAATAACATTAATAATAAACAAACAACCACACACCCCACTATCTTCACACATTAATGTAGAACATATATTAAATAAACCACCCGCATCTTCCAGGATCAACAAACAACTACCCACTTAATAAACCACAACTTTTTCGCACATGGCCTTCCTTCCTACCTTCACACAAACCCAATAATGCTCAAATTCCATGGATAAATTTCATATCAAGCCAATCATGCTCCTCACTACGTTGACATGCAGCAGTCATAATTACATTTTACTAGACAAGTTCAAATCTACTTGAACAACCTAAAGGAATCCAAGCGAGTCTTCATATAATATGTAGAAATTTAAGGGATTTCTAAAACAATCTCGCAGAAGCTTACATGAATAGAAAACATGCATCGCAACATCAACTTTCAAAAAAATCTCATAAAATCTACACAAACCATTGCAGAATCTCCAAAAACTAAGACTATCCTAAGAGAATCTCATAGCAATTTACACCGGAGTAACTTACACCATAGAAACACACATCGTAGGATCGATAAAAAAACTTGTGTGTATATCTAACATATATATGTTCTTATGTTTGTCCTGTTGAATCCGACCGTTGATCCGAGATCCTACGGCTCACGTGGCTTTGGGACATATCCTGCGGCCCAGATGGCTTGGGAGTTTGTGTATAGACTATATATATGTAAGCGATCCCACGGTCCAAAGTTGATTCGATCCTCGATCGCCTCGGCCCGAGATCCTACGACTCACGTTGGTTTGGGACATCCTACGGTGCACATGGCTTGAGAATTATATGTAATCGATCTAACGGCCAGTTGCTCTTGATCCTCGATCGCCGATCCGAGATCCTACGCTCGTGGCTTGGCACATATCCTACGGTCCGGATGGCTTTGGGAATTATATGTAATAGATCCTACTACTCATATTGCTTTTATATGGTGGGATCTTGATCGCTGATCGAGTCTAAGATCCTAAGGCTCATGTTGAATGCTCGTCCCTTAAGGAAAGGCTTTTTAAAATTTTTTATGTTATTGGGGGATTCAACCCCGCCCTCAACCCCCAAACCCCCACTCTAACCACTAGACCAAGCATTAGTTCTATGAATAATTTATGTTTCAAAATACTTAAGGGTAATGCTCTAATTAAGATAAAATAGAATATAACATTCTAGATAGTTCAAGAAAGTTCTAGAATGTTCTGGAGGCTCTGGAAAGTTCTAAAATCTTCTAGAATGTTCTAGAACGTTCCAGAATATTCTAGAATATTTTGGAATACAAGAGAATCTAGGGGAAATCTGAGAGAATCCTTCCAGAAAGGCCCAAATTGTTCTAATAAGTTCTAGAATGTAGGGGAATCTTCGGAAATGTAAGGGAATAGGGAACTACTTCCAGAAAGTTCTAGGATGTTTTGAAAGTTTCAGAATGTTCTAGAATGTAAAGGAATCGAGGAGAATTAAAGGGAATATAAGGAAATCTCATAAATTGTAAGAGAATGTAGGAAAATATTTACAAGTCTGACGGAATCGCTTAAAATCTAGTTGAATCTAAGGGGATCTTCATAATATCTAAGGGAATCTAAGAAAATCTTGATGAAATCTTAGAGTTTTTTTTTAAGATTTTGCAAAGAGCCACAATAGAATGTTCTAAAATGTTTTCATAATAAAGGTGTACAATATAAATCTTGAAAAAAAAATGTTCTAGATGCTCAGGGTAAGCGCCTCAGTCTAAAAATAGAAAGTGTTTTAGAAATGTTGCACAGATCCAAACTAGATTATTTTGGAAGGTTCTAAATGCTCATGGGTAAGCATCTCAATCAAAATAGAAAATTCTAAGAGAATCTAAGGGAATCTTCATGAATGCTAAATATAGTACATACAATGTTGAAGAATATAGAGGAATCACAAGAGAATCTCAGTAGAATCGTTGGTTATCTAGAGCACGACAGGGCCTTGCCCCATAAGAACATGCTAAAACTGGAACAATGTGCTGTAGGACGCATTAAATTTCTTGTATATATATACAAGTGTTTATAATATGAGGGACCGCATGAAGCCGACCATCATGAAAGATTCCCCTAAATTTCTAAAGATGAGCCCAAGATTCCTTTAGATTATGCAATATTCTATGTAGATTCCTCTGGATTCTCGCAGATTCTATGAAGATTCCCCTAGATTCTCCAATATTCTATCAAGATTCCTCTCGTTTCTCAAATATTCTAAGATTCTCTTGAGATTCCCCTATATTTTCAAAGATTATCCCAAGATTCCTCTAGATTCCATGTAGATTCTCTTAGATTTCCCAAGATTCTATAAAGATTCGCCTAGAATCTCTAAGATTCTCTTGAGATTCCTCTAGATTCTCTAAGATCCGAGGAAGATTTCCCTAGATTCGTCGAGGTTCTTAAAGATTTTATCAAGTTCCCTTACATTCCCTTACATTCTCAAAGATTAGATTCTCTTAGATTTGGGGAATTGAGGGGGAGATGAACGTTAAGCGCTCTGTTTGGTGCCTTGGGCTCCATGCGAAGCCCAGGCTCGATGGATGAGGCCTTCTTGGAGGCTGTTCTCCAGGGCCTTGGATTCCCGGACATCCCTTCCGATTATGATGTGACAGTCGCTGCTATTGATAGTCTAATCATTCAGTCGTACAATTCTAGGACTAGAATAGGATTTAGTAGAACAGCTATAGGCAGTCATTTTCTTAACATTTTGGGGTTTGACAGAGTAGGATCCTTAAGAATCATGGCCCATAACTCGGCCTACCTCGCCCTAGGCAGATTCAACCGTAATCTTTTTCAAATCTCCGTTCTTGAGAGATTTGGAATTGAACCTATTCTCCACTGGACAAGTTTCTTTGATCTCCGGCCAGCTTGGTTCTTTAGTGATTTACAGATTCTTGTTTGGAGATACGCAGGCGAAAACTGAATATGGCAAGCAAAACTGTAAAAATTGGCTCGAATCCCAAGAGCCAAATAGACAAGGAAAAAGCTCTCCGCATGATTGAAGACGATGAATGGACTAACATTTTCTGGCTTGACAAAGAAGAATGACAAGGTTTGGGGAAGATGAAATCCATGTATATCACCTTTGCTCTAATTCAAGATCAACAGAGCAGAGCAGCGGGTTGTTTGCATAGAGGTTCTCGTGATGGTGTTATATCTCTCTTGAGACCCCGAGTAAAATGGAAGTCGTGGAAAAGATTATGTTTCACCGGGAGAGCTAACGATAGGGATTGGGCCCGAACATGTTCGAAGCTTCTCGAAATGGACGTAAACTTATGTAAAAGGATAATGGTGAAACAAGGCCACTCCGAAGTCGATTGTTGTAGCCTCAAGAATAATATCTTCCAAAAATCCATGGACGAGTTGCTCAGTTCGGCAAAAGCTATTCTTCTGGACCTCAAAAATCTTAACTGGAACTCTAAGGCTTCCATAAAACTCATTAAAAGATGGGAAGAGGCCGATGATAGCGTCATTGAGTACCACCGAAAGCAGTTCTCAAGAAACTCCTTCTGGTTCGATCCGATCCTTAAAGATGTCTCACAAGAATATGGTATTTATCGGACAAGACTCAAAAGGACACACCATGCAAGATCGTGGATTCTAATGGCTATTTCAACCCACTTGAGACAAATCACAGGATTTGCAAGAACTCACGTGGACTTACATAACTCGCATGAACAGGATCGGTACCTCACCAAGATCGAAAGTCTCAGAACCGATTCCTGTCATTGGCAAAAGCGACAAAGCAAAAGGTCCAATTCTTCCCTCATATAAGAATGCTTTGCTTAATCTAGTGCTAACCCGACTGACAAATCTAAAGTTAATTTGGATTATATTGATCTTTCGGGTGTTCAAGATTCCACGGCAGTGAACTTATACTCTGACAGGGGGTTGCTTATCCATTTTCCTTTAAAATGTCCCTCTATTGGAGAAATCAAGTTTTGGATCACCAAAACTCATAGAATCCCCATCTGCTCCCCTCGCCGATTGATTGATAACGTAACGTTTCGCATTTCTCTTGTAGGGACAATTTTAGTGTTACCTACCTGCTAAAAAAGAAATTGGGCAAAATTAGCAACAACGAGTTTTACATCATGAGATGGAGCCCATTGTTTACCCCAGGTAATTCCAATCATATTTCTACCTCCACCTGGATATCATTTCCTAATCTACCTCCTGCCCTTTGGACCCTTACCCATCTGAAGGCCATATCGAGCAATTTGGGGGATATTATCTCTATAAACATCCCCCAAACAAATTTCCCTTCTGTCTGTATTTCTAAAGAGATTGACTCCAGATGGCTTAAAAATGTTAAAATTAAGATCTCAGAAGGTAGAACTCTGAATTTGGAGGTTGTGTATTCTAAAATCCCCACCCATAAGGTGCTTGAAGGAGCCACTCCCATCTGGGATAAAGGCACATCCGTGAAGCCCCCTCTCATTATTAGGCAGGAATGGCGCCCCAAAAAAATGGATGCTGGTGTTCTGGCTCAAAACGATGCCTGTGCTCTGGCTCAAAACGACTGTAAAGCAATAACTCAGAGGGACCCTGACGAGAATCAAACGGATTTCACTCTCAAGAATGATTCTCTCTTCATGGACAACAACTGGAATTTTTTACTCAGAAATGTCAATTTGGAGGTCAAATTTAAAACAGGTATTGTGACCCTCTCCTTCCCTCTCAAGGAAGAAAATTCTGAGGGGGAGTCTGAGAACTATAACTCGGAAAATGATTTCATTCATTCTTGCAATGAGGAAGGATGGAAGCAAATTACTTCAAGAAGGAGGGGCAGGGGACAGAAAACAAAGTTGCGTATTAAACGGGAGCAAATCATTGAAACGAGAGCAAAAGGAATATTCCTCAAAGATTCCTTTTTTTTACAAAAAAAAGGGGTAAAACGAGGTTAAAAAAAAAAAAATGCATGAAATTCTATTTTCACCCCCCCCCAAATGACTAATTTTTTTTTGCAACGAAAGAATTGACTTTTTTAAAGTGTCACTTTTCTTAGTAAATAGAATGTTCTTAAAGTATGTTTTAAGAGAGAAACTCTAATTTCAGAGGATAAAATATTTAACAAAAATTGAAGTAAGTCATGGCGAATCTAAATCAGTATTCTCAAAATTTGAAGATAGAATCTTCATATTCACATGCAAAATTCTGATCTTTTTCTAAGACTCGGTTATGTGCAAAAGTGTGAGGAGTGATGAGAGAGGGATCCGGGACGTCTTCATATTCATTTATGCCATCGTCATCACCTTCACTTCTTTTCATTGTCATCCGAGGAAGTGCTTGAGTTATCTTCCTCATCACTATCAACGGACATCTGAAGCATTGTCACCACCTTCTTCATCATCTTCTTCGAATTACAAGCTTTTTAAGCAAATTGATAGTTTTACGGCGTAGCGATTGTCGATTTTCAATTTAAAATCATAGCACAATATAGTCACGTCATTAAGGTTCACTTCGTCCCTACAACCCTTCTTGGACTTTCTCCCTTTTCCTTGGCTTCTCATTTCTAACTCATATCTACCTTCAAAAAGCATTTTCTGGCGTGTTGCAAGCCAATGAATCTTGAGTTTAGTGATTCAAGCCTTCCTCCTTGGCGTGTCAAGCACTTTTGCTATCCGAGCGGTTAGACCTTTGTCATCCTCCTCGGTCGGAAGAGCAATTAGCATACCTTTGGTAATTTACGTGATATTACCTTGAGGCTCATTCTGCGTCTTTGGTCCGAGGTACATGACTCGATCCTCCTCGTCTTCTCTTTGCAGGTGCAAATGTAGCCTTTGCTTGGACACCTTTGGTCTTTGGGGTTGATGGAAGGTGTTAGGCCATTGAAATGGTTCTTGCAACCGTCTTAGAGCTATATTTTGTACAACAATTTTACTGTTAGAAAGAAATTACTCCACCACATCCGATCTTCTTCTAAGAAGTACTTAAAACTGAGGAAATTCCATTTTCAATGGCTTTTAAGGATGACTCGGGGTACTTTTCTTTCCTTTGGACTCCTTAGGATTTTTTGAGAGGAAGTTGCTCGACGTTCTATGAAGGAAGTGTACGGAATATATTTAAGGAAGCGTAATCCCTCTACGGTGGACTCCAGTCCTTAGTTGTAGTATACTTCTTCCCCTATAAGAAACTTTTGGCCATCCTTCAAGTAGAACTTGATATGATGTTGAAAGGTGAGATCATTCAACTTGTTCACGGCTTGTTCTCTGTTTTGAACGTTGAGAGAAAACAAACTCTCAAATCAGCGATCTCTTTAAGAAGATCGACCAATCGGGTAGGAGTGTAAGAATCTTCAATAATTGAACTAAAGAAGGAAGAGAGAAAGCCTTCTTCCTTCTAAGGCGCCTTAAAAATCTCTTTGAACATTTGGTCAATCGATCATGAGTGTGGCCTACAAGTAAGAAACCGAAGCTTCACTTTTCTAAAGATCCTAGCTCCACTAACATGGCACAAGATGCATAAAGAGTGTTTGATTCTTGTTCTCCCTTGTAGTATTGTCAAGTTGCGGATAAAGCACCGGTGGTAATTGCTCTTGCTCGCCGCAGGACCTTGTTAAGAATTGTAATTGTGAGGTTCGGGTCACCATGCAAGTTTGGATAATGTCAAAATACTTTGCACTTTAGACTTCCTTTGAAGACCATAGCTCCTACAAGGTGGACCTTAACAAAACATTCCTCTGGCACATCTTTAGGAATGTTCAAGAAATGTGGTAGAGTAGTTTTTTTGGTCCATTCCATCAATCACAATGCACATATATTGCGATTGGGACGCTCAAGAGCTTTTTTTCGTGTTTGGCAAGCTTTCTTCTCTCTCGCTTGTTGTTCACGATGTCCGGCAAGGTTCTGTTTGCACAATATCCGTAGAAGAAATAAGGTCAAAGCATTTTTTTAAAACAAGTGAGAGATTGAAGAACATGAGCTTACTTCTTTCGACCTCTTTTGCAGCTTTGACTTTTAATTGCATTCCTTGAGCAAACATGACATTCTCAGGTCTCCTCGAATTTTCACTAAACCGAATTCACTTTTCCAATATGCTGGTGAAGTGTGAGTAAGAGATGTCTTTGGTTTAGGCTGCAAGTCTCTTTGTACTCATTAAAAACATCTTTTTGGTGATGTTATCGCTTAAATGATACATGTTGCTATTAGGCGCCTTCTCACATATTTCTCTAAAATATTTCTCCATCCATGACACACAAAGACAAGGGCATGCATGGTTACAACTCTTCTTGGTCCACAATGATCATCAATTGCCGGATTTTGTCCGCCTTTGTGTATTCTAGACATTCGGTGGACCCTAAACGATGGACAACCATAAAGCATTTACGCAAACTTCTTGGCGGTTAATATAGTGCAAGAAGGTGTTGCGGTCCGGCCTTACATGATAGGCCAAGTAGGCATTCCGTCAGCCAATGTCATTGAACCAGAAGTTGTCTCTAATTGCTCGTAATTTAGACATGTTAAATTTGTTGATACAACCCAATGAGCAGCATTTACTTCTTAAAAGTCTTCTCATTTTATGCTCGTCCATAAGGTTTCTTCTTCTTACAGAGGAGCATGCTCTCAAACTATAATCCACCTTGAATTTCTTGGTGGACCGGCTAGAGAACGGTAATCTCGTTGCACTTTGTTGGTGTCTTCATCTTCCTCAAGAGAGTTCTACTGGGGTGACCTCCTCTCGCTCTTAGTGGTGTGCTTGTAGAGGAGAACAAAACCACGAAGCCGTAATTCTAAAAGGCGGAGGTGCAAAAGTTGAATGAAGGAGATGGGCCAGCATATGATGTGCCAAATAAAGTTGTTGTAGCGTCTTCACAGGAGTTCGATCAAACATATCTCTTATAGCGGTGAAATTCTGCAAACCCATGTGTCACCACGTTTGTGTGAAGAGGAGTAGATGCTGCAGGGTCGTCTTCATTTGTAGTGAAATCGGGTGGGAGAAACGATGGAGAATCTCGCATGCCGAGAACGGCCGTATTCCCCGCATGTAAGTGAAGATGGAGAAACAACAAACGGGAGGTAGTCCGTTTCAAAAAATTTGCTTTGGTCGAGCCATTGTAGTGTCGGGGGATGGTACAAATGGTGATGGAAGATTGCCACGCAAGCAAATGTGAGGGTTGGAAAGGTGGTGGCGGCGGTTTCCCCACCGGACTTGGAGAGGGTTGGAAAGGTGGTGGCGCCTACTAGTTACATCGGACTCGAGTGTCTTCGATAAGCAACAAAGACCTGTCGAGGTAGGTGTTGAAGAAGCATCTCCGCCTTGTGTTCCATCCGGTAGAGGTACTTGGGCAAACAAATGGTGGTGGAAGTTTGTTCACGGCTTGTTAACCATGTCAAACAACCGCAAAAAAATTGTGGGCTTGTTACTAACTCACAAGTCGATTGGACTAATGATATTCGAATACAATTGCTATTACGAATAATATTTTGTGTGCAACATTTCTTTGTGTGTGCAAAATGCTATTCCGTATACACTTATCCGCAGTGTTTGGACAAGACGATTCCTCATCACATAGAAAAGACAACCGACAAAGGCCTACCTTTAAAAGAAAATTGAAAATTGGCCATGATTCGTATTCCGATTTAGTTTAATTACAGCCCGAAGCGCCTTCGATCAATATACATTTGCTGTATTCCGATTTACATAGCGAAAAGAATGGACGGTAAGCATGTAAAGTACATAGTACGTCTTTCTTTTGTTTTCTGATTTGCTTCTGTAGGCCAAAGTGTATTCCAGAATACACTTTGCCCATCGGGCGAAGAGCAAAGTGTATTCTGGAATACACTTTGCTCACTGGCGAAGTGCAAAGTGTATTCCGGAATACACTTTGCCCTTTGCAAAGTGTATTCGAATAAAGTGTATTTCGAATACACTTTGCACACTTTGCAGCAAAGTGTATTCCAGAATACATTTTGCTTGTATTTTTTAGAACGCTTGCTTTTTTGCACTAAAATAACACACTTTTTAGCTGCAACATACCACTTTTTAGGTTAAAAATAACACTTTCGAGTCCAATTAAGGCACAAAAAAATGACTTAGAGTGACAATATTTTAGCTTGTTTTCCTGTCTTTTCCTGGCCTTCAGGGCACAAGTTTAGTAAATGTTATTCTGGAATACAACTTTCGTTTAAATTTCTGTCTTAACAAGGTAGTTTTCAACGTTTCAGTGGCAGGGAAGAAGGAAGCAAGAGGGCATCAAAGAAATCTCACAAGCTTAAGCGTCCACACCCTCGTAATTCAATCACCGACATGCATGTGACGAGCCCGCTATTTACAAGAATTTTCAAACGCAAAGGGTTCGTGACCGGGGTGCAGATGGAAAATAAAGACACCGACGTTTTCAGACGTCGTAAAAGTGCTGGCAACAAAAGGTACGCCGACTCGAAGTTTGTTAAGCTTGGGACAATAAAAGATGTCTCCTAGGTTGCGGACAAGGAGGTCAGTGGGGAGGCTTTCCTTCAAGACCTCCCAAGGTTTTATTGTTGTGGACATCGCATTCTTTAAAATTGTCGGGTCAACCAATCGCACTCCATAAATTCTTTTCACACTACCGACAAAACGAAGCAAGCGTGTTCATTAATTAGGCAGGTTTGTTCCAAAGACAAGGCGAGGACTTTCCTATCGAGTCCGAGCAATCGATGGAGAAAGGTCACAATCACCACCTTCCGCTAGTTCTTCGGGAGGTCATCGATAGAGGTTCCGAGGAACAAGACGAGGAAGAACCCCCTCAGGTACCAAAAACTTAGCAGCCAAGGCAAACGATAAATGCTAAAGAACCAAAGAAGCGGAAGGTAAAGGAGCTTGTTGTTCTTTTGAAATCACCCAGGAACAACCAAAAACTAAGAAGGGAAAGGGCAAGGCCCTTTGGGTGGCCATTAAAGAAAAAGGTGGATAAGACCTCGAGAGGATGGAACAAATAAATCTTAACAAGTTTGTTCAAGGGGTAATATACTTGCCGTAATTTCAATGAGGTTGCCAATCGAAGAATGAAGCTGGTGAGCTCCTTCAAGTTCGAAAAATATATGTCGACCATTTAAGAAATTTGAAGGATTAATAAGGAGCAACCCCAATGCCCATGTTGCTCCAATTGTTGTTCTTGTTGACAGAACCCAAATGGGACCCCAAGGACTACTTACGCAGAAAATGCATTAATTTACATGCACTATGTCCTTGGGGAAACCAATAGCCAAAGCAAGGAGACAGCTGTACAAAAGAAAAACAACCCAAGATATCTATTTCATGTTCGTTTTCATCGTGGCCCGACAGACGAGGAAAGCCAAAATCGCTGCCAACACGCGACAAATGCCGACAACTCCAATATAAGCTGAAAATGAGCTTTGTGGACAAAATCAAGGTTCATGCACGTGGAATATATGATATTTAAAGAAAAATATGGAGATGATTTGAAGAAACCACAATTCTCATTGAACTAAAGGAAGCGTGGCCGGAGTGTTTGCCTCAAATACGATGAGGCTAATAAACGGCAGTCTCTAATACCACACGCGACAACCGGTTCCAGCTTAGCCTTCGATGGCGTGAGTAAGTTATTTTTGCATTCGGAATACCCCCGCAGCCCTCCCACCGATATTTATCTTCAGATTTGGGACCTCCAAAACGAAATATTCACCATGTTCAACGCAGTGATTTAAAAAAAGAAAGGCAAGATCTCCGAAAAGAAAAAAGGATCCGACGTCCCCCAAAGGAAATGACAATCACCGTGTGTGGCGAAAATGTAGGGCTTCACGATATTGATATATTAGAAAGGCTATCGCAAAAGGTTGTCGATAAAGAATTTACCGAAGAAATGTCCAAGGAGCTCCACAAGTAAGCATGCCACTTTGGGTTTTTGTTTGGTAGGAGAAGTGTAGTTCAAAAAAACGCTTACACGCTTGAAAGCCTAGGATGTATTCCAGAATACACATTTTGTTTCATTTAAAAGCCAAAAGCGTATTCCGAATACACTTTTGCTTTTCTCAGGAGCCAAAGCGTATTCGAAATACACTATGGTTTTCCTCAGTGAGCCGCAAATATTGTTGAATAGCTAAAGTGTATTCCGTAATACACTTTAGCTCACCAAAAGCCAAAGTGTATTCGAATACGCTTTTGGCCACGACGAAAGACAAAGTGTATTCCGAATACACTTCGCTTTTAGTTTTTTAGTAGATCTTTTTGTTGCTTTGTTTTGTTAGTTTTCTTCCTTCTAACGCTTTGTGTGGTCTTACAAACGAAAAATGTCATCACATGTCAAACCACCGCTTAATGGAACAATTAAATGTTGACAACCGAAAGGTGCAAAGAGCTTTATCCTATCGCAACCTCGGGCGAAAAGGATTGTCCAAAGATGTGCCAAATTTTGAAGGTGGGTATGTTGATTTGTTTTTATATTGTTGTTTTCTTGTTACTAAGACGGCAAAAAGAAAAACAAAGACACCGGAGGGCTTCATGCACTTGGTAGGACGGACGAGAAGAGAGGACGTCATGACACGGGCATGTTCGGATTCCCGAGCCCTCCGACTACGAAAGGTTCACAATGTTCGATCAAAATAACCTCTTCTCTATTGTACGGTGATTGCACCAAATTAACCGAATCAATAAAGCCCCAAGATTTTACCTTGGTAGTAGCCTGACCTTCCATATGGGTTTAAAGGCTGAAGACGGCCCTTCACGGACGACCAGCCATTTAAAAACTCTCGAGTTTAACGCTTTGTCGTGGCGAGATAAAAGCGGTTGGACGGGCAAAACATTGAGGCTAGTAGTATTTCACTCAAGCATGCAATCCGGGTCTTGTGGAAGCCAGCTTCAAGAATCACTTGATTCGCTTTTGCCAAAAGGCGGTTATGAAAATCTGTTTTGGTAAGCACTTATTCGGAATACACAAGTCCTTTTGTTTTCCTTACCTTTGTTTTCTTTGTTAGTTACAAATGTAGCATTTTAAATTCTTGTTGGGAGTTTCTATTAAGATCACGTTTCTTTTGGCCGTACTTAAAATCCTTCTTTATTTTTAATTTCCTAGGTACAAAACAAATATTAATTACCATGGTGGAGGCCAGCTGCTGCTAAAGTAAGGTTGAATATCTTCCGTGGCTTATTGGAGTTTCGACGAAAAACGTCTAATGGAACACTTCAACACAGCCGCATGCGAGAACTTTTCAAACGTGTTGGAGTTTCCAGGTGTGTTCACAGTTGCGGGACCCTAGTGCACAAGGAAGAATAGTGAATCACTACCAAAAGCCCGCGAAACTTATTAACCATCTTCCGGACATGTTCTCACGTCCAGAGATTGGAATGCTTGACGCTTGGCTGCGGTACAACTATTGCTTGTGCACCTTAAGAAGGGTCGTAATTGTGTAGTCAAGTTGACATTGACAAGAAGGTCAGACAGTTCATCAAGATGAGACTTTCTACGCTTACCAACTCTACCGGGCGAGAATCAAGAGTTGGGGCAAAGTCTAATTACGATTTTGCTAAGATGACATCTTCGGAGATACTGACCTCCTTTTACGAGCTCTTTGGAAGACGGTTACATTTGCGTTCGCTGAAAGAAGTTGCTCTAGCTACAATACACGAAAGCGACCACCAACACGTAAAAGCCTAAGTCACGGAGAAAGGTGAACCGATAGAACTGAATCAGGTGAGAGCGACAAGAAGAATGAAGATTTTAATTTAGATCTCTAACGGATTTTTGTTGTGGCTACTAATTGACGTCTATTATTTATTGCCATTATTGGCCATTATTGATATAACACAAAACCAGTAATGAAATTATTATTATTATGTTTACTAAATTTGTGTTTTTTGTACATCGACCTCTAATAAATTACGTGCTCATGTCTCAAATCTGCTATTTTCATGTGCTTAACTCTAAAAAACCAAAGTCCTGTCCAAAGAGTACCCCAAAAACAGGCCAAAAAAAAAAAATGATACTCCTGAAACTTTGAACCTCTCTTAAAAAAGCCCAATTTCTGAAGTGCCGTGCTTTTTCTAAAGGAATCTTTGAAACGGGAGTGCTGCAACACTCCCGTTTAATTTGCAACCTTGTTAGAAGAAAACTTATATTGGACCTCTGAGAGTCAGCCCCAGGAATTCAGCCATCCAATCTAGGATGGCCAAAGGTAGGTACAAATACTAATGTCTGGTTCCCTTAAGATCATTACCTGGAACCTCCAGGGTATAAATAATATTATCGAAAGGGAGCGCCTAAAGGTCTGTATCTCCACCCTTAACCCTGATATTGTGCTGATCCAGGAACATAAGATCCATGATCCTAACCACAACGAGATTATTTCTAGATCCTTTCCTCCCAATTTTAAAGTTTGGTCTATCAGCGCTAATGATTCGTCTGCAGGTAGCTTCCACCCTCGGTGTTGGGGTTGAAGTCTTCGTCTTCAGAGTCGTCAGAGGAGGGCGGGGGCTGGTCAGCTGACCGTTCAGTGATCACGATCTTAGGATTGGGCTTCTTTGTTTGCGGAACTTCCTTGAGCTTCCTTGGGCCCTGCTTCTTCTTCAGTTCCTCTTCTTCTTCAGTTCCTCTGCTGCTTTCGCCTCCTCCTCCTCCTTCTTCCTCTTCTTTTCTTCCCTCTTCCTTTCTCGGCGGTGTCCTTTGGCTTCGTACTTCGCGATAAATGCCGCGAGGTCTTCTTCCTCCGCCGGCTCAAGCCTCGGCTCCCAGCCTTCCTCCTCGCTCCTCGGCCTCCTTCTCGCGGATCCAGGCTTCGAGTTGCTCTTCAATGGTCGGCTCACGCAGGTGACCCTCTGCTCCTCACGGGCCTTGGTTCTCCTTTCTCTCTGTGCTCCCTCCTCTTCCTCTTCGAGCAGCTATGTTTCCACGCATCCAGAGTGCCGCGTCTTCTTCGGTCCGATCGCTGGTCCATCTCCCCTCGCTTACGCTCTCCTCTCTGCTGGGATCCTTCCCTATTGTGCTCATCTGAAGGTTCTCCCTCGCTCGAAGAAGATTGACCGTTGGTGTTAAGGAGGCGCTCACGAAGCATCGTTGAATTATCTTTGGGATCAAAGGCGGTGATTCGATTAGGCGGGGCTTTCTGGCGATGCCGTTTTGTTCGGGCCATATTTGACGGATCGACGATCGGATGTCGGGCGCCAAAGATCGCCTTAGGGAGCGGGAGCAGATTTCTAAGGCGGGAACGTACAAATGAGGGGGGTCTACATCTATTTATAGCTTTGACAATTTTTAGGTCAAGATTCAAGTTGCTCTATTTAACGTGCGAGGGCACCTATCGACTTAAAACATACACTTATTTCAGAGTTTTCTAATTATTGGTCTCACCGCGTTGCGCCTCAAGCTCAAAAACTAGAGTTTAGTTTTTGGGACCAGGTAGCGACGATGTGAATCTTGCACCCACGAGTAATTTAAGTGATTGAAACATACTATTCTAACTAATTCTTACCTTAGAACTTCGCCTTACCCTATTACTTTTCTCAAGTTCATCAAATTTTAAGGTGTTCTTGGCAATGTCTCACAAATGGTGGCATACTGCTCAAAACTAAAGTTTAGTTCTTTGACCAGGTAGCGACGATGACCACCTTCCTATACTGAGAAGGTTTTGGCTCATTCTTTTTAGTCTTATTATGTTCCAATTCACTTAACTGTTACTAGCTTAGCATAAACTACAAAAATGAGAAAAAAAATTCCCACTTTTCGAGGTTTGAGGATCCTATCAAGTTAGTACTACTGGGAGCATGGTCAGTGCTTTGCTCTTGGTCTCCAAGAACATTGCTACGATACCCTTTAGTGACATACGATGCCCAAGACCGTATATAAAAGGAGAGTTCATCCCCCATACCAGACTCCATCTCGTCTGGGCCCTCCACATATCCTTTGTGACCCTCTTGGGTCCCCAGTGGGAAGAATGAAGGGGTCATTTTACCCCGTCTCCCTCAGGGCCTACCTAGCTGCGGAAGCGTAAACATGCATGTCAGTATACAATAACACACAGATCCACCTCGAAGGGTGGTACATCAACATCTGCATAGACAAAGATCAGCACAATACATATGGGAAATCCTACCCAAGGCTCAGACTCAAAGGGATGGCCCGGCGGCTTGGGTCTCCATAGTTCATTGCGCATGAAATTCATGGCAATGGATTTGGTTGGCATAAGAACATGGCTTAGGGTTGTCCCACCCATCCGCCCCTCCCCGTGCACACTTTGCGGTAGGCTGAAAAGTGTTGGGACTGGCCAGCCCGCCGGGTGCATAGCCAAAGGGCTATTCTGGGTTGCATCTCCCGGTCCGATGGGGGCGGTGGGATCCTCCCTCAGGATCTACATCTTGACCCAAGGTGACTAGAGGGCCCCTTTGCCCTTATTAAACTTGAACCCACGGAAGGTGAACCCCACCCCGGGTTGTCGAGCCCATGCCTTACCTTTTCGGTGGTAAGCCATTAGACCTAGTCACAATGATCCCGGTAGGCCTTACACACCCGAGGGATGGTTCAAGGGTCGAACATCGAACCTCTTTATCGGCCAGTCGGCCCCTTCACCCACAAACCGGGTGTGGCTCCTATGCAGGCGAAATCTAGTAATGCTCTAAGAGGGACTAGCATCATCTACTAAGCTTTAAGTCTCTACCCCCTTCCCAATACAATGAGTCCACAGAATGCATCCGTCTATAATATCAACATAAGTAATAAGAACTAATCTATCTCATAGAGTTAGGTTCTTTAGTTAGAGTCAATCTCGGGATCAACTTGGCTACTAAGGGTGATTTAATAGGCTAAACCTCTTGGTTCGAAAATTTTGAATAAGGTTTAGGCTATTCAATCGACCAAAATACTGATCCCTCGGTTCCTCTCCTCGATCCGAAGCGTCCATGTCTACGTTCGCCTTGGGGATGCGGTCTGAAGAGTGATCGACAAGCCGGGCGCACGGGCGGATCGTGTGAGTTGGAATTGACTCCTTAGGCAGTGGAACACGGAAGGTGCAGTGGCGAAAAAGGAAAGTTAGGGTTTGGTTACCCTACATAGGCTCCCGCTTAGGGTTAGGGTTTCCATGACCCTTGGTCTACCTTTAATGGGTTAAAGGTCTTAAGCGCGACATTGTTAAGTGTCGCACCCTTTGCAAGTTGCCCCTAGAGCCCTTGCTTGGTATACGCCGGGCGCACACGCCGATTGAGCGCCGATAATAATGGCGTGGCGGTCGCGATGCGGTTGTACCGATGGGACCGTGATATATAAATCTTTGAACGTCACGACTTCCATTTTATATTTCTTGTTCAGAACCATCTCAGATTGATATCTCGATCTCTATAGAGAAAATTTGAGACTTTTATATTGTCAGAAGTTCTATGATTGGGCATAACATTTTACATGACCAAGATTTAAATCTTTCTTGTGACAACTGTTAAGGCCAGTTTCCTTAGCTTTTCCATCTTTGTTTAAGAACATAGTAAGCTATGCAATCTTCTTCCAATAACACCTTCCCAACCTTTGCTATTCTTTCTTTTTTACTCTTTACTCCATTTTTTCTTGCCTCTCTCTCTTTCTCTCTCTCTCTCTCAATGCTTAAATTCTCTCTCTAAGATTTTCGGGCAAATTCTCTCTCCATTCAGCTCCCCCTCACTCTTTTGGTTAGTTGCTATCTTTGCTTCTCCTTCCCAACACACTTTTACCAATGCGTCTCCTTATCTCTATTGGCTACCTTCTCTCTCTATAGAGTCTCCTAGCCACCTTTTCTCACTAAAGTCACCCATTTCACACCAAAAGCATTTCCAAAATGCTCAAACAAACCAATGGCGCATAGCAAGTGACTTGGTAGTTCCATCTTTTAGCCTTTTGGTCTCTTTCTCTCCGTGGACGTTAAAAAATCTATTCTATTCTCTCTATAGCTCCTTTTAATCACTTCCTCTCTCCAATTTACCTACATTCCAAAAAAGAATTCCAACAATAGCCAGAATTGAAGCTCCCTCCCACAAGATGAAAGCCCCCCATCTCCCCCCTCCCCCCCCGGAGTGCCAACCACTGAGGGCAGACATCGTTCACATCTTGAACCCCTTCTTTAAACTAGTTGAGCCTCCAAGAGCCCCTTAGCTCTTTAAACCCCTTTGATACCCTTCAACCCCAAATCGCCTAGACAACCATGGAATCTCTTGGGCCACCTCCCCACGTTCCAAGGACAGGAATGATGGGGACGCCCATCAAACTCCAGCCCAAACCTAGCCTGAGACCCAGACCCAGACCCAGTCACTAGACAAGCTCATTCGGGTCGCCATGGAAATGACCTAGACCAGACAGTAAGGGTAAGGGAGAAGCTTCTTCCATGCGCAAGGAGGCCCATGCAAAGGCGCAGTTGACAACCTCGATTCGTCAGGCTGAGGGTTGTTGATTTACTATAGCAGCAGATCAGGCATTCATAAAAAATTGGAGGCAAATCAAAGCAACAGTTGAGGGTAATGCTGCTAGGATTGCAGACCTGGAAGAATAGATAAAATCCTCAATACCCCAGGTGCTCAAAAGGCAATTGGTGACAGAGAAACAACGTGTCGTAGGGATGGAGACCCGCATACAACAGCTTGAGGATAGCATCCGCTTACTGCAGTTTGAAAGGCAACAAGATACGATGTGCCTTAATGACCTACAAGTCCACCTGGATACCATGTCCACCTGTTTTGATGCCATGGTACATGCCAGGTACCGGTTTGAGCATGACATGAATGCTGCTATCTCTCGCCTACAGTCGGAAGCAAATGAGACCACTATCATCCAATGGACAGTTCAGGCAGCCATTGGAGAAAGCCAGTTGAGGCTCCAAGCCTTTCAGAGCAGGGCACGCACACTTGAGACGAACTCATCTCCAGTGGGCACTGCAGTTAAATCCTGTGAAATGGATCTTGGCTTCAGAGAATCCACAAAGCGCATCAATCTGCACCTTCTGCCTCTGCCCTCGGAATCCTTGATCCTCCTATGGTGTTTCAGTCTTTCCTGAAGACTTAGATTGATGTTAGCAATCACAGATTTGCTCATGAATAGCTCTTGCTTACCGTATGCGGCCCCTTTAAGAAAATATAGGTCTTATATATAGGGCCCGAAACTGGGATATGAAGGGCTCCCCCTGAAGCCCAGGGGCCGATTTGGCCAATCGATTTGCCTTCCCCCCTTCTAGATCCCTCCTGGGATCAATTCGATGCCTTAGAAGGCAGATCCGGCAGGCAGCCTGCGCCATAGCCCAGCCCGTTGGCTGTTGGCTTGCCCACCCAATCGGGTCATGCCACCTCATCCCTTAATAAGGGATTTATTTCCATAGCTAAATGTTTTGTTTTAGTTTACCATACCCCCATATATTCTAATATGTTCATAACAGACCTCCCCCTTTTAAATCCTTGGTCCCTAAGGATTATGGGAGTATATTTCGAAACCCATTCCCTGGGTCACCTCGTAACCATGGTTTCATCATCTAGTCCCTTCGGAAACCCGTTCCCTGGGTCACCTCGTGACCATGGTTTCGTAGTTCTTAGTTTGCGGACGTCCTTACTTGCCATCCCTCATGCAAGCTCATAATTTATTGTACTAGGTAACTAACCTCGTGTTGACTTAGCTAATCTTTCCGTGGCGTCCACGGATTTTGAGTTAAATGAGGATTTTGCTGCACGTATTCTTCACTCTCCCATGTGGTCTCGGAGAGTGATTGACCTCGCCACAAGATCAAGTACTCTGCAGCTTCCGAATGCGAGTGTCTAGAATCGCCTTAGGATTTACCTCAGAGCTAAGGGCTAGGGTATTGTCGCTGGAGCAATTACGTCGCTTTCTTGAGTTGGCTTACATGGAAGACAGGATGCACTCATATTCCATCTGGAAGCTCTAACTCATATGCTGTCTCATTGATCCTTCTTAACATTTTGAAGGGTCCAGCATATCGAGGCATCAATTTGGGAATCTTTCCCTTGACCAATGGCTTCAAGATCCCAATCTTGAGTGCCGAGGGGTAAACTATTTGTAAGAATGCATACTCACCTTCCTTGAAGGTTACCTCCCTACGATGTTTGTTGGCATTTAGTCTGGCTCGATCTTGAGCCTTCTTTAAGTTTGCCCTACACTGATATAATATAGCTTGCATATCTTCCAATATATGGATAGCCGCATCAATTTTCAAGGCTTGGTTAGTCCCAGTATATGATCTTGGGTTCCTACCCATCATTGCCATAAAGCTCATTTTGGTTCTTGTGTGGTATGCATTGTTGTAAGCGAACTCTACAAAGGGCAAATATTCCTCCCACTTGGATTGTTTTTCAAACACAAAACTTCTTAAGATATCCTCCAGGATCATGTTAATTCGTTCTGTTTGTCCATCAGTTTGGGGATGATTTCCACTACTCATACTGAGGCTCACTCCTAGCCCCTTCATGAAATCTTTCCAAAAGTACCCCATGAATTTAGAGTCTCGATTGCTTACAATTCTTCATGGCAGACCAAACATAGGATACACAACCTGTAGGTACTCCTTGGCCACATCAAATCCAGTAGCATCACCTCCTAATGCTAAGAACTTTGCATACTTTGTGAGATAATTGACCATCACTAGCACTTGGGTGTGTTGTCAATTGGATCGTGGGAGTGCAACTATGAAATCCATACTTATGCATTCCACCTTTCCAAAGGTATGGGTAACGGTTGTAATAATCCTGGCATTTTGCCATGATCTATTTTTACTGTTGGATATACCTGGCACTGTGATATGTAAGATTACATCTTGTTTCATAGCAGGCCAAAAGAATTGTCTTTTAACCAATTCGTATGTCTTCCACTCCCCCCTCTCCCCCGCCCCCTTGGGGGGTATTGTAACGCTTCAAAGATAACATATAATCCAGGGCCACATATATTATCTTTGCCAATCCACGCATACATCACCACGACAGAGTACTTGAGAGTCGTAAAGAGTTGCCCTGGGGACAACCTCTCAGTATGTTGCACATGTATATTAAATATATGCAATTAAACCCCCTTGCCAAGTGGCAATACCCCATTTGGTCCCTTCTAATCTAACCCTAAAAGTTCATGTATAAGGAATAAAAGGGGAAACCCTAAACCTTTCCCTTTTCGCATTTTGGCTTCTCTGAGCCATTCCGGCCAAGGCAAGCTGCCATTCCGCATTGCCAGATGCCGCTGAGCCGACCTTTGCACATTAGATTCATCAGGAGCAGCTGTCTTTAACAAGAACAAATCCATGGACGCGATTCGAGCCGAGCAAGCCAAGGATCGGTAACCTCATGATTACGTTGTGCAAAGCCGACTCTTAGCCTGGCAATGAGCTAGGATAGTATGTTAGATCAGTCTTATCAACCTTGTAGATCCTAAGATCACCAGCCGTAACGAAAGAACCTAACCATGTATGTTTAGGTAAGATAGATTAGATCTTATTCAGTATTTCAGCTCTTGGTGATGATGATGTTCCATTCTATGCTCTCCTGTGTATGTGGGAAGGGGGGTAGAGACCCTGAAACCTTCAGTAGCAGATGATCCTAGATAACCTCATTCATTCCCAATTAATGCAGCCCATGTACAAGAGCCCGTCTGGTTGTGGGTGGCGGGGAAAGACCAGTGGAATAAGGGGGACTTATCCCATCACTACTAATCCTTCTGGTGTATAAAGCCTACCGGGGATCTAAGCGGGCTAGGCTTAATGGTTTTCCACTGCATGTGGGCAATGCATGAGCTCAACACCTCTTGGGTGATGCGTCACCTTCAATGAGGTTCAAGTCGAATGCAAGCGGGGCCCTCTAGCCGCCTGATGGGCATGCATGCCTCGAAGGGAGGAGACTCTCCTACGCCTCATCGGGCCGGGAGATGCAACTCCCGCCAGGGCTCCCTTTGGCTCACGCACCCCAAAAGTTACCACGGTCCACCCCAAGACTCTTCAACCTACTCTGCCAAAGTGTGCATGGAGGGGCGGATGGAGTGGACTACCCAACAGCCATGTTTTTATGCCAGCCCAATCTGTTCTTATGAATTCCGTCTACAATGACTTCTGGAGGCCCAAGCCGTCAGTCTATACCCTGGAGTCCGAGCCATTGGGTAGGATCCCCCATGTGATGATGGTGTTATGGATGTGCTATTACATGTATGTTATGGTGTAGCCACCCTTCGAGGTGACTCTGTTGATATATTGATGTCATGTGCTTATGCTTACCACGCCCGGCAGCCTAGGACGGTCCCGGAGGGAAGACGGGGCAAATGACCCATCCATTCTTCCTCATTGATCCATTGTTAAGGATTGGTGTTAGGTGGATGGCCCCTGTTAGTTTAGCTACCAGGGGGATGAACTCCGCCTTCTGATACGATGGGAGCATCGTAGAAGAAGTAGGGGATGTCACATGATCTTGGTAGACCAAGATCGGGCACTGACCATTCCCTGTTAGAACTAACAGTAGACTTCCAGTCTTGGGAATAGCAACCCAAGCATGAACTTCGAAAATTGAGAAAAAAAAAATTCCAATCCTTAGAGCAGTAAAGTAGAGTAATGCGAAGTTAGGAAGAATTATAGGAAAACCCTGAAAAATTATGGCCCCTAGGAAGTGACCCCTTACAGAGTGCGCCCTGGGCATTTCCAAAAGTTTTGAGAATGCTTCTCGCACACTGTGTGAGTGGTTGACCCATGTTGAGCTAGTTAGATGCATGATTAGAGCAATCTGATAGCTCAGAGTAGCTTAAACCTTGAATTTGAGCTAGAAATGTATGTCCTAACACTAAGAAACTGCTTATAAAACAAAAGTTTGAGTAAAAAGGATGTGACCCCTCACAGAGTGCGCCTTGGGCATTTTCAAAAGTTTTGAAAATGCTTCTCGCGCACTGTGTGAGTGATAGGTACTTTTTGCCTGAAGGAACCCAGTGTATTAATCCAACAAACACTAATGCATTACCTAATGATACAACATGAAATTGCAAGTCCAAACCCTAAAATTCTAGAGCTATAGATAGACCCTTAGGGTTCTTCATTTTCACCTTTCTTCTCTAGCTAATTGCTCTCCGGCCAAAAAGGCGATTTTTAGGCGCTTGGAAGGCGATTGACATATTTCAAAATATGGCCCGCACCAAACAAACTGCTCAAGTGGTTATGCCCGACAACTATACCAGCGCCCAAGTCTTTGCAGCTCAACTGAAGGTCAGGGAAGCCGAAGAACGAGGCGGCATTGCAAAGAAACCTCCTAACCCTCGATGCCGAGGGAGAAGACCAGCCAGCCGGGAGGACGCGTCAAGATCAAACCCGTGAGCCGAGGATCAAGAAAACCCTGAGGATCAGGGAAATGGCCAGGAGGAGGATGACGAAGAGGGTGAGCCGATTCCCAAAGAATTAGCATGTTGGCTGAAGAAAATGGCAAAGAAGAAGAGAGCAACGAAGAGGAAGAGGATTGCGGAGAGGGAGGAGCAAAAAAGACAAAGGGAGGAGCAACAAAAGCTGAAAGAGGCCAAAGGGAAGGACCCCGAAGTGCCCAAGAAAACACGGAGAAAGACCAAGTCAACACCAGCAAAAGGGATGAGCATAAGGGAGCGAGAGCCCGACAGGCCATCGTCTTCTTCATCGGACACCGACTCGGATGAGGAGGCGTCAAGAGTGCCCCGCCCAACAGAAGGTTCCGGGCCGTCAAACCCAGAGGAGCGGGAGGATGAATCTGCAGCATACCTCCATACCCGAAGTGGCCGAAGCCAATAACTGAACCAAAGAAGGGTAAGCCGACTCGGGAATCTTTTGTATTCAAGCACGAGTGGGAGTACAGGAGGAAATTGAAGGAGTACAACGAGTACATGAAGATGTACGAGGAGTACTCGAAGTTTTATGAAGAAAATAAGGTGACATACATGGAGGGAGGAAGGCCGAGAAAGAAGAATACCCTCAAGCCGCCCCAGAGAGACCAGTACCACCGAAGAAACCCATGAAGAGAAAAGGCATCTTATTTTGGCGAGAGCTGCCTCGGGAGATTCGCCATTTTCGTGAGGAGCTACGGATCACATTTCCAAGAGCTTCCTTCTTCAAAAGACTCACCCGCGAGATCCTGCAAGAATTCGACAAGACAAAGAGAGTAACAGACGATATGTTACTTGCATTGCAGGAGGCAGCAGAGCAAAGGTTGGTCCAGCACTTCGAAGATTCCCTAGCATGTGCTCTCTATGCAAAGAGAGTCACTTGTATGCCTAGAGACATGAAGTTAGCGAGGTTTATAAAGAAGGAGGATTGCTAACTTAATGTAACTGTAAAAACTTTTTGTGAATACAAATATGTTTTGATCAAGTGTAAAGTGAAAACTTGTGTTTATTGAGGTTGTAATAATGGCATGCGCATTTGGAATTAGTTAAATTAGATAAATAGTTACTGTTTTGGAGCCCACTCCTCATAGAGTACGCCAGGAGCATTTCCAAAAGTTTTGAGAATGCCTCTCGCACGCTGTGTGAGTGTTTGGCCACGGATCTATGTCTAGACTTGTCCAATGTAGAAAGTAAGGGCACAAATCGCCTTAACTCGGCAAGATAAGTAGGATTCAATCCTTAGATTGTAATTTTAGAGTTATCTAAGACCTAAACAGGAGCCCACCCCTCACAGAGTGCGCCAGGACCATTTCCAAAAGTTTTGAAAATGCCTCTCGGCGCACTGTATGAGTGGTCAGATCAAAATGACCCAAATTCATCCCAAGTACCTCCAAAGTAGGCAACATTTTTTTGCAGTAGGATTATTACGAGGTGCTCTTCAACCCAGATCACCTATCAATTACATAGCAGGACCTTGAAAGCATAGATATTCCCAAACCCTAAAAATTTCTCAGATTAGGGTTTTGCCTATAAATATGACCACAACCCTCATTTGCATCCTACTCTGTCACTCTTCACTCCAAGGCGATCTTTCAGTTCTCAAAGGTGCTTCCAGATCCGTTTGATAACCCTAGCAGCATCAGCATCATGGTTACTTTTGCATTGGGGCGATGGGACAACTCAGCTAGGGTGTCTAAAAAAAATGCCCTTACATTATGTATAATGTAGGGCATGTAGGCACCCGTTTTTGTTATTTTTTTTAATTTTAGTTAGTTGGGATATGTAATGATTAGGAGTAGCCACGTCAGCAATTCAAAATTATGAGTGGCAGTGGCAACCAGAACGGACCTTCATTGCAATTTTTCGGAGGGAGATTGCGAGGTGTTTCCTGTTTAGGAAAAAAATTTGCCGCCATTCCAATTTTTTGTGTTTATGAGTGATCAACGAAGTAATTCGACTGTAACTATTCTTCTTCCTCGAAATCCTTGCCCAAATCCAAGCAATGGATGCCTTTGCCTCCCGGAAGTCACCTAGATTAAACAAAAATTTGAAAATAGTCGATTCTAGCAAGAAAGTTTAAAAAACAAGAGGAAGGTTCAAACTTGAGGAACCAGGGCCCAAAAAGAAGATTTATTTGTGAAGAACCCATTGTGGAAGCAAAGCATGTAAGATGTGTCAATGCGGATGAAATTTTTCCAGATTTACAAATGATAATGGACGGTGGGGGGGGCCCAAAGACATACGGGGGTTCAAAGAATCTAGCGTGAAGCCGTGAGTGGGCCGAGAACTTCTACAAACATTATGAAATTGTTTTGGTAAGCGGGAGGTCACAAATCGCCATGTACCTGAGTACTTTGCTCGTGCATTTGCCCTTCAATTGATGGGTAAAAAAAAGATTGGGATACTTTTAAAGTTTTGGCCAAAGATTTGGCAAAGAATCGCTATTACAGAAGAAATTGGGACCTCTAAATCCACATCCAAGGTTCCTAAATTTCAGCAAGGATTTTACCCTAAGGAAGAGCTTGAATTTGCGAGAACTCCGTTGCGACAATGTCATGGAGAGTTAATTAGCAAAGACATCCAAGGTTGAAGAACTGAAAATTCAGCGGTGCAGATTACGTGACAATATAAATAAGATTTCGGGAAGAAAGGATGCACATGAAGAGGACCTAGCACGGATACAAGAAGACATCAATAGTGTTCTCGGCGCACGCTAAAGAATAAGAGAGACATCAAGACTGCGGCGGGGAGGTTGACCTTTGATGAGGATAGAACCAGGAAGGAAGAAAAATGCAAGAGAATTCAGGAGCCATTGGAGAAAGCCATTCGGGAAAAGGAGTTATGTGAAAAGAGGATTGCAGAACTTGAGGAGGCTCACAAAGTTCGGTTTGAGTCTTTGCAGACGGCTTGATGATATGCATAAGTACATGATGCATTCGCAATGATTCTCCTTCAGCCCAAAACAAGCTTAGTGATCTCTCCAAATAAGAAAAATTCATATCCATGCATGGATGTGTGTTTTGTAGTAATGGCTTTGCTAATAATGAACCTATCCTAGTTGCTCCATGCGAGCATTCATTTCATATCTTACATTTCTCATATTCTATTTATCGCTGGACTATCCCGCCAAGAGCATGCAAATGGGACGAAAACATTTCAAAGATCTTGGGTGTGTACCTTTAGGTAAGCAAAGTATTTCATGATTTATGTTTAATTTGCTTTGCACCCGTGATTACCGCAATGTAGAATCCATTTACATGTAGATTCTTTGCATTTAAGGTTTTGCTACAACATGTAGGAGTGTCTTTGGTTATTTTATACTTATAGTTCCATGGCTTGCATGTCATACATATATGTGTTTCTTACATACATGTTGTACATTCACGGTGTAGGGTCCTAGATGTAGAACTTAAATACATAAAATTAGGAGTTTTGTCTCGAAGTTTTGTGGCGAGAACATTTAGAGGTATTTTATGTAATGTTTATGTGTACATGTGCATACATTGGAGCACATTCATGTACATTACATGTACATTCCATCTAGATAAATAGCCATTTACATGTGTATGTACTCAAAGTACTTCAATGTAGATCCGTTCTAGTAATATGTACGACTATTGATATGTACGAGCAGTTAGAGATCGATTAGTTTGAGACTGATATCATTTCGTTATGTGATTTATTTTCGAGCTTCAAAGTGCCAAAAAACAAGCTGGCGTAAATTACACCACAGTCAGTGCGCTTGTTTTCAAATTGTTTTGCATTGTGTCGAGGAAGCAATTTCTTATTCTTGGTTCGGTTTTCGCGGTTTGGAGGTTCCAAAGAAAATTGAGGTGCAAGATGTAGCCGAGGAAAGAAAGCAAATTGAAGGAAAAAGCAAAATCACTATTCCCTGCGGTGTCTGAGGTTGAGGAGGCGCACCTCCAGTGCATGGTGACATTCCGTTATGACGAAACTCGAGAGATTGAGGGAGCGAGCTAAGGCCACATCTTCAAAAAGTAAAGGCAGCGGCCCGAAAATGTGACTCCAAAGAAGAAGTCCACGCCTAAAAAGCCACGTAAGAAGACAATTAAAGCGGTAGAAAGCAGGTTTGAAAGCATTTTATTTCAGATTGTCTGGCCGTTTGAGAAGTCCATGACATCCTATGTTTACAAGGTCCTAATGAAGAGGAATCTTCCGAAAGCATCAAGATGTAGAGCGGGATACTCTTAAGTTTGTGTCAAATCTTGCTTATGACATAGTAAAAAACGCTAAAATTTCATGACAATGAGAAATCGGAGAGGTTGAAGGCGAGGATTACTGGACCTAATAAGAATCAAAGTGAGGAAACCAAAAAAAGATGGGAAGAAAATGGATCTGCGACTCAGAAAACAAGATGTCAGAGCGGAAGAATGATCTCTTGAGGTAACTTGATCTACATATCTTACATTTTTTTTACATCTAGTATCCAAGTTAAAAACTTTAAAATAATATGGATAGTAGTAGACGAATGTAGATGATTTGTGTAAATGTCTTTGGTCATTGAACCCAATTTATGTTCAATACAAGCCATATGATGCCTTGCTTTGAACCGAATGATGAAGCTCAAGAAGGCAAGGATTTTCCCCGGGATCTTTGCCCCGAAATGGAGTGTTATTTATTTGAACAAGATGTCTTTGGACATGGATGTGTGAAAATTTTCCAACCGGCATGTGGATATGTATGCAGTCTTGGACTTTGAACTTGTTCATTTGTATGTGTAAGTCAAGTTAGTAATTTTATCCTTTTCAACTTGTTATAGGTACCTGCAGCTCTGTGTTCCAGATGATAAGAAGGCCGACGTCTGGTTCTTCCCACCGGACAGCTTCATGGAATTTGCAGCATGGACCAAGGCAAGCGAAAAAGATAAATCTATGGCAGCCTCCGAGCGTGGAAGAGATATTGTAAAGGTAGCTCTTACAGGGATAAATTGGCTGAAGTGCAGATGGATCATGATTCCAATGCTATGTAGAGTTACTGAACATCACACTTTGGCCATCTTCAACATGGCACTTACTAAGAGTAAGAACACCATCAACATTCAGATCTTCAATTCTGCCGAGGACATTGACGTTGACATGCTTGCACTTAAGAGGTATTTTGTATTTCACATCTCCTTTTATTAATATTGAGTAGATTGGATACCATGTTAGCAGCTTCTTTCATTCATTTGCTACAAAATAGATCTGGTCTTTTGCAGGCTCCACATCCTCACTATGGCACGCGGTTGTGTCGAGTGTCCCACTTTTTTGAAGCATGGACAAAATCCTTCACCGGTTGAAGATTCATAAGTGTCCACAAATGAAAAGATGGGGATTCATGTGGCCTCTATGTTGCGGCTTATATGCAAAAGTTTGTAGACACAATCGTGTGTGGTAAAACTACCAATGTGAGTGTCTCACTTCTTTTGTCTTGCAAACAAATAGTTTTTAATACTTATTATGTAAGTATTGTTGTCACATTTGCAGATTACCCGAAACTGGTTCTTGCCAAAGTATGCGGAGGATCGTCGTGATGTTCTCATCCGAGAGCACTACTTCGAGAGTTAGACCACATTCACATCGCATTTTGAAACCATTAGACCACCTGGTACTAATAAATGTGGCCGAAACGACCTATCCCTATTGTCAATGCTAAACACTATTTGATTATAAAATACACATTTTTTTCATTGAATTTTAATGAATAAAATCTCTTTTATTCAACTCCACCATACTTTATTGATAAATTGCATGTTCTTTCATATCAAGTGTCTGAAAAGGTTGATAGTGTTTGATATCAATAATGTTTTGGCAAAACAAATACATAGGACTTTGGTATCGGATGATCGACTAGTTGGAAATTATGACATAATAGGCAAGAAAGTGTTGTTTTAAGGCCCCACCTAGGCAATTCACGGAATTTGTATTTCAACACTTTGAAGTAGGAATATGGTCATCAATAGCTCCATGGAACCTATCAAGAGTAGTGGACAAAATCTTCACAATGACCTTGGATAAGGGACTTAAGGTTCACCTTTGATGGAAACCCTTTGTTTGGAGCTGCCTTTCCGATTAAAAGATGTGAAGACAAACCTTTGTATCTGAAGCCAATTGAGTTTATATACTGAGAAGTATCCGGGCACGGAATGAATGACAACACACACACTAATAGTAGAGCGACTCAGAGTACAAGATGCTCTTCAATCCCAACGAAAATTGCATATGCCCACCTTCATGGCGGGAAAGTGATGTTGAAGACCACGGTCTCTTGACATACGAAACCATGGCTAGAGGGTTTGTTGATAGCACCGGACACACCTTGAGATGTGAAGCGAATCCTTTACGCAATCCAACCGATGTACTAACAAAATACCGTGTCATGAGGCAAATGCTTTTCGAGGGCTACAAGGACGAAGATGGCATGTCGAGCTATGGACAAGCCGCAAGAAAGTAACATATTGAAACAAATGAAATAGTATGTCTTGGCTTCACATCGGTGTGACCATTTTGAATGTAATTTAATGTTAATATAAAAACATGAACAACAGACTTGTATATATTGGCATCATATCGATATGACCAAAGTTGTATATCTTGTGATATGTAATACAAGAGTTTTTGTCTCCATACATGTTCCACTTTCTGCTTTTGTTTCATGAATCAAAAGAAAAGCTATTGATATCCATTATATGAGAACAAGTTCATATACTAGTTTAACTTCTTCATGCAACAATTGATGAACATTTTGTACTTTCTGATATACATTGTGCTTGGAATCAGAAGATATTGTGTGATACTGAAATTTAAGTATCAAAATGCACTTCAGATTAAAAAATAAGTAAATAAGAAAAACTTGCGACAATCAACTAGTTTTCTCAACATAACCGAGACTAGTTTAACTTCTTCATGCAACAATTGATGAACATTTTGTACTTTCGATATACATTTTGCTTGGTCACGAAGATATATTACGTGATCTTTGAAATTGAAGTATCAAAATGCACTTCGATTAAAAAATAAGTAAATAACAAAAAAACTTGCAGCAATCGACTAGTTTTCTCAACATAACAGAAGATGATGGCAAATATGAAAGTTCCTTTGTATAGAACTTAGTCATGTGCACTCAACAATCTCAGGTAGGCTTGATATAAGCATGTCATGCACCTCTCGTGTGATCATATATGTTGTCGTGCCCCTTCAACTTATGCTTGACTGGCCGCATCGTGAACTTTGCTCCAATTCTGATTCAATTTGGTACCAATACTATTTTATCATCCAACAACTTGTACTTGTGGTTTGTGCCTTGTAGCGGGTTGATAGTAAAGACCAGCTTAACCCCCGTCACCAGCAAGCATTCTATTTCCATAGTCGTCAATCACATCTTCACTCAAGAATATGATCTCCTTCACGCATAGGGAGGACGAAGTATGGAACATTTTCATGATTCCCTGGAGCAGCAAAGATGCAAATATGTCTCCAATTTGGAGTACATCGGATAGTTCTTGCTCATCACCGCATAAAAACCAACTAGCTCTTCTTGTTCAATTCGACTGGGCGAACTAGGCTCCAGTTTGTCGCGGCTTCCACGCACCCACAATGCTCGAGATTCTCACATTCTCCCCATCTGAAATTCAAGCAACCATTGCAAAAACATGACAGGGATCTATACATGACAAGTGTTGGGTCAGCTAGATTAATAGCAGACACACAATGTATAGCTAGAGTACCAGGCAATGTCTCACAATCTGAACGAGGGTCCCTGTTAATGTCTTCTGCCATCACCTCCCATATGACTCTGTCCATTTTGCACTTCTTTTGTCTCAGCAAAGTGCAAGCAGAGTTGGCACCCAAAATCGGAACACCATTCTCTTTCCTTTGCGCCACGCTAGGAACCTTTTCTCCAAAGCGGCCTGCCCATCATGTTCTCCTTTTCCATGGCCCTCGAGCCAAAATAATTCCACTGCATCTTAATTTTATACCTGTTATAATATTGGGCCACATTCAAATAAAAGGCTCGAGAACACTTAAACTGAGCAGCACACCCATCAGACCACATGACATGGTATTTGATGTGGCCAAAACCTTTTTGCATCATCCAAATATGGTGCTTCTTGAGTGCAGCCTGAACAAAGAAAGCATCATGCTTCATAACATCGGAAACATACAAATGAATGGTTTTTTCAGCTCGCCATTGACTTTCATCATGGTTATATGCTCATTGTTCCAATGCTCTGACCAACCTCCCCTAATGGCTGCAAAGTGTAGTTCTCCATTCTTGACAAAAACGTAATCGTCCCTCAAATTTTGCACCGATTTCTGAATTGTTTGCTCGCCAACTTGTTTGAAAAGTTGTGAATAGTGAACTTTGTAAGGTCTTTGAAACATCTTGTCAAGCAATGTACACGGATTCCCGCTTTCAAAGAATAACAAGCTTCAACCTCCTTGAAGTGCCAAACTTTGGAAGGTTCGTTCACGTGCTTGTAAACTTGCCATTCAATGTTCTCGTTCTGCGACTCTTTCTCCTTAGGACAGATTTGAATATTTTCGATTACCCGCGCTTACGGCTCTCCCCTGACCACAGTCAAACTATGCCACTCTTCGCCTTTCCTTGTCACGTGCACCATAGCTCTCCACATAGCACCAACATTTTGAAATGTTTTAGAAGGAGCTTGGCAGACGCCATTGTTCTCATATGTTGCACAAACACCACAAGAACATGTACAATTGGCATGAAATTTGCTCCTCATGACGCTAAAAGCTTTTCTGTATAGATCAGCTTGTTCATGCTTCACGCAGCAAAGATGTGTTCCTCTCTTTCAACCTTCTCACACCGTGAGGCTTAAGCAGCGGAACTTTCGATGCTAATCTTCACTTCAGATGTTCATCTTTGAACATCTCATACAATTCACTCTGCAAGGAAAAAGGGGCATGTATAAGTAAGATATAAATTAGAACTACTTACAATTCAAAGATGTTGCGGACATTGCATTAGTTCTATGGCATTCGGATCATGATTTGATATACATTCAACTACTATACCACAACGTCGTACATACCATGTACATGATATGTATAAATGTATAAAGAATGTACTCCAAAGAGTTCCAGATGTACATAAAAAACTCAATATGTAACCAGGTCACAGACAGTGTCACCGGATTACAGATGTATGTATTCAATACTTTTCTTATGGAAGGACGTACATTTAAATACTTTTATGTATCACCCTATCTTTAAAAACTATCTTGAGATCGAAAAGCTTAAAATGTACTATAATGTACTTGGGAACTACAAAAATCAAGACTATAATAACATATCCTGACTTTCAACACATTTTCTGCCGTATGCCACATTGGATGTAATTGGAAGTACATCCAAGTACTTTTCCTGTTAAACATAGCTCATTCAAGTACCAATATAATTATCTTGTAGTTGGATGTACTTCAATGTATACCCTAAACATCCCTTGCATGGAATGCAAATAGGGATTACTAAACTTATCCAGATGCACGGAAGCTAGCTTCTATCAAGCTTGCAAAAAGAGGATTAAAAGACTTAAAATCGACTGGGGCATGTCCAAAAACCGGATTGGAAGTGTCCTTCTTCCCGACATCCCCATTTTTTGGAGAAGTTTTTGTGTGGGTTAACCAAAACTCATTTACCAACCTGTTTGGTTGATTCCGGAAGCATGTACGCCTGGGTTGCCTTCCGCCGCCGCGTGCCCACATATTAGCACCCTCGATAATGACATCCGCTTTCTTCTAATTGCAGCTTTTGTGAGGTTTCTTGCTTGCACTTGAAGAATTCGAGGCTACTCCTTTTGCCCGAGTTTTCCATTCTCACCAACAATCATTGATAACAGGGAATGCTTAGTTTTGCTAATTTATCATTGTTATTTTGCTTGTTTCACTTCCTGCAGACCTTCACGGATATTTTTAGCATGGTATCCTTCGGGATTGCTTATTTGGATTTCCAATGGCGGAGTTCAAAAAGAAGTGCACCTTTCATCCCGAGCAGTTTTCAACGCTAAAGCTCTCCTTTGCACGGGGCGTAAATCTTGAACCTGATCATATATAAATTTACAAATTTCATCAATCTTACGCTTCATTTTCTTTGTCACATTCGATATTGCAATCTTCTTTGCGCCATTTCATTCCTTCTCCTTGTTCATCATGGTTCTTGCGGGTTTAGGGTTAGGCGGAGGAATTCTCGCAAGAAGGAGGGAAATCTGAGTCGGGCGAAAGTTTTAGCCGTAAAGTGGAAAATTCTCCTAACGTTCAAAGCGTTTCTTGGAGTGGTTAGAGCGGGGCGGAATTGAAATCTGCTTCATGATTGCGTTTTTAATTGACGTGGCAAGTAGTTCCGAAAAAAAAGATTCCATAATATAGCTATTATGTACATACTGAAAAAACGGTTATGTATTTGAAATGTGATACATCTCTTACTCTACATTTGGCCAAATGCAAGACACCCTAGCTTTCTTTTACCCGTGGCTGAGGCTGACATCAATTCGATCTTTGTTGTATTCCAAAAAGAGATCGATGTAGAAGCCACCACAAATGCCACACCCTCCTACCAAGAGATCATGACCGAGTTCCATGCCAAGATAGGACCCTCTCTAGTAGAACTCCCCCCATGCATAGGATATTTTGCACCTAGAATGGCTCTCTGTGCAGCTCTGAATGACATCCCAAATATAGACAAGTACCTAGAAAATAAGGTTGCCCGCGTGCCCAACTACATGACTATATCCATAAATAGGAAGAGATATTTCTCCTATACTGCAGCTATAGCTATCTTTTTGTCCCAAAGAGCCCAAACCCATATAGGGGAACCCTCTGTTCAACCTCTAGAGCTTGAACCCAGGGCCACAGAAGCAGGTGAAGAGGAGCAGATGCTCCTGGACTATGAAGAGTCAAAACATGAGAGAGAAGCCGAAGAAGGACAGGGATCAGACGTGGAAGACATCATCGACATCGATCCCATACAAGAGAGGCAGCAAGCAGAAGAAGAGCTCCCAAACTTCGAAGAAGGGTTGAGAGCAACAAGGACGGCAACCCCACTTGGGTTAGGCATCACTAGTCTAACCCCGGTCATCATCCAAGGGGAGGAGTACCTGACGCTCCATGACATAAAGAACCTCCCAGAGTGTAGAGATAGAGGGTACATGGTGGACGAACTCCTGCACCTTCTCTGCCAGCAGCCCGACCTCGATGACTTCATCGACCGGGAGATTCAAGACTACCCCATCAATGCCATATCCCATACAGGCGACATGGCAGGTTGGCTGTCACCGCAGCCTACATATCAGATAGGAGGATCGAAGACTTGGTGACGGCACTTCAAGGTGGTACGGCCACCAACATCCTTAGAAACTTGGGGCGAACAGTTGGCACAGTCCAAGTGAAGAAGTTCTTGGAAGACAACCCAGCATATAGAAGATTCCAAGAATAGATTAAAACTCTTCTTTCCTTCTTATCAATTGTAAAAATATTGCACTTTATGAACATAAGTTATAGCATTATGTGTGTTCTTTGATATATTTTGTCCCCACTATCATCAAACAAACCAATGCAATAACAAACAAAATGCTAATCATCGGAGTGTAATCTAATGTGTATGCAGCTAGAGCACCCAAGAATGTGGAACAAGATAGACAACCTCAGGAAGACCAAACACCCGCAAGACAATTTCAGCCAAGGAACATGTTCCAAGAGTTCGAGCCACCAACCCCATAAGAAGGATATCCATGAAATAAGAGCCTTGTTGGCAGGGGCGGCAGCAATGGGACTAGACCAGAATGTCCAACTACCTCAAACACCAGCCGACAAAGCAGACAAAGCAAAGAAGAGAAGCGGAGAAGGAGATCACCTACGGATTCCTCCAACTCTAGTTCCGACCGACTCGAATTAGAACAGGACAACGACGATGATCGCTGGGGGGTCCCAACCGTGATAGGGGCAGAATGGAAGCCGACTATCAGAAGAAAGTCGACTCGGCACTGAGCAATGTGTGGAAAGCCAGGAAGTTGGAATAGTTCTCAGGGGACAACAGATCTAGAATGGAAGCCGAGGCTTGGTTGGATGAAATGAGGGAGCCTGGGAATGCTTATAGCATGAAGGATAAGGACAAGGCCAGGGTAGCAACAGCCAACCTCAAGGGAGCAGCCAAAATTTGGTGGAAAGGCTATGCCAAAGTCCATGGGTTAAGCAGAGATAGCTGCAGATTTAAGAAATTCTCAAAGGCATTTAAGCGTCACTACGTGCCGAGGGAACACAAGCGCCATATGATGCAACAGTCCAGGTTGGAGCAGGGCAATAAGACAGTCCAGAAGTACACCGAATAATTCATGAGGCTGAGGTTCTACATGTCAAAATTGAGTGAAAGGCATGCAGTAGAGGGGTACATTGAAGGCTTAAACGAGGAGATCAGGAAGCTGGTGAGAGCAATAAACCCCAGAATAGTGTCAGAAGCAGAGTCTAAGGAAATGAGCTTACAAGGAACAGGACCTCAAGAGAGTGAGCAGAGACAACGGTACTATCAGGACAAGGGGAGGGCCACAGGAAGCTACATCCCAAGAGCAACAAGCCCCCTGCAGCTACCAGACCTCGATAACGCAAAATTATAGAAAGCAAGGCAATGCGGATATCTGGCAAGCAAGACAAGAAGCGGTCAGGAGTTCAAGGATATGAGCAAGCGTGTAGTTCAAACTACTCCAAAGCGGTTGAAGCGCTTCTTCTGACCCATCCCCAAGGAGAAGAGGCAGAATGTATTGAAAAAGCAGTTGTGCTTGTGTGCTTCTAGCCAGTCATTTTACACATAATCTATAGCATTTGTGATGAATGCGGCGTTAAGCGAGAGCTAGGAGGATGGAGACACCCCTAGAGATCGATGAAAGAAGATGCTCGCGACTACATCCGGTGAGTGCCACATCTTTTCTTCTTGACTGACTCGGTGAATCTTGGAGTCGGTGCAAATTATTTCGGCGATTAGGAAGGTCCGCCAAGTCCTTCATAGTGTTGATAGACACATGGAGTACCCATAATTTTGCTTCGGCCAAGGATGGTAGAGATGTTGAAGGCGAAGCCTTTGAAGTCCGCTTCTAGACTAGTTGTGTTGGCAAGTGGGGCAATCAGCCATATATAGCGGGGAAAGAGGATCAACTTCACATAGAGTTGCGGTATCAGCGCGTTGGAATGGGAGCGTATGATGAGCATTGGCAAGTCTGACTTGATCATAGGCATGGAATACCTTGGAACGGCTGGAGACGTGATTGATTGTGGAAAGCGAAAAGTAACCTTAACGATGTCAAAGGGCAAGGTCATTGAGATGACAGGTAAAGAGATCACTCCAATCATGCAATGCATGTCTAGTAAGAAGTTACTTAGATGCATAAGGAAGGAGCAAGTGGCCTATGTCTTTAAACTCAAAGTTGATGAGCAAGAGGCAGAGGAAGACAAGGAGGTCAAAGCATTGAGCAAGCTCCAAAAGCCTATAGCCAAGTTGGTGAAGGAATTCCATGATTTGTTCCCGGATGATTAAGCAACTTCCACCTTACAGAAAGAGTCGAGTGTGAAATAGCACTTGAGCGAGGCAAGCCAACGAGTAAAGCCCCCTGAGGAATGTCACCTCCCGGAGTTGTGAGTTGAAGAAGCAATTGCAGGAGTTGCTAGACCTAGAGCTTATAAGACCTAGTGTCTCCTCATTTGGAGCGCCAATACTCTATGTCAAGAAGAAAGATGGAAGTCTCAGAATGTGCATTGACTATCGTCAATGAACAAGCACACCATTAAGAACAAATATGCGTTACCTCGATCAGATGATTTGATGGATCAACTACAGGAAGCAAAGGTCTTCTCCAAGATAGATTTGAGGTCAGGGTACCACCAGATCAGAATCAAGAAAGAAGACATGCATAAGACTGCATTCATGACGAAATATGGCCATTACGAGTTCACAATGATGCTATTTGGATTGTCCAACGACCAGCAACTTTCATGAGGCTCATGAACGATTTTTTCCGCGAGTTCCTAAATGCATTCATCATAGTTTTCTTTGATGACATTCGAGTCTACAACAAATCCTTAGAGGACCATGCCCAACACTTGAGAAAGGTACTTGAAAAGTTGAGGAGGCATCAGCTTTATGTGAAACTATCTAAAAGCGTCGCCACTTCGTGAAAAGGCGTAGAGTACTTGGGGCATGTAATCACAGTGAAGGTTTCCACCTACCCCGCAAAGATTGAAGCGGTAATTGATTGGCGGCACAAAGAACATCCATGAAGTGAGGAGCTTCGCCGACTTAGCATAGAAGTTTGTCAATAACTTTGCAAGGTGGCAAACTCCATCGGCGGACCTCACCAAAGCGTAAAAAGATAAAAGATTCGGTAGTCATTGGCAAGGAAGACCTATGTAGCATTTGAGGCGTTGAAGGAAGCTTTAACGATCTAGCCCGATCTTAGTCTTGCGGATCGGAAAGATAAGTTGGTGGTAAATGATACCGAAGAAGATAATGGGAGGGTCTTGATGCAGGGGAAGGGAGGGTGGTAGCATATGATTCAAGGAAGATGAACGGCGTCGGCCGCTACTCAACCCATGACCAGAGTTGCTAGCAGTGGTGAGAGCATTGAGAATATGAGGCATTATTTATTAGGAAGGAAGTTCCAATTGGATACGGACCATCAGAGTCCACAATATGTCTTCACCCAACCACATCTCAACTTGGGGCAAAGGAGATGGATGGAGTTCACGGAGATGCGACTTTGTCATGGAAATACCTGCGCGGGCAAGCTCAATGTGGTTGCGGTATCGCGTTCTCAAGGCACCCCTTTGACGACAGAGTCCACGTTAATAACGCCATATCATCAATCACCAATGAGTTTGGCAAGAAGAGAGAAGAAACATTGCCTCTAGACCGAGACTTCAAGGAAGCATGGGCAAGCCTTTCTAAAGAGGCAAGAACGGACAAAGAGAGGAAAACCTTCAAACATTTTAGAAGGAAGGTAACCTATTGTACCACAAAATAAATTGTGTGTACCCGAGTCATCGAGAATTCGGGGAAGTTGATACTCCATGACACACACAATAGCCCAATAGCGGGCACGGGTTTTATGAAGACCTATTTTAAGATCGAGCCTACGTACGGTCCAAAGATGAAGAAACAAACGGACCCGGTACATTCGAGTGCGGTCGACGGAGGCGGCGGAACAACTCAAATTCACGGGGCTTTAGAAACCATTGTATGCGTGCAAATGCTGAAATGGGGTAATAAGCATGGACTTTACACGGGCTCCCGAGAACTGTAAGGGCAAAGATGCCCTAATGGTGGTGGTGGACAAGTTGTCGAAGATGGCACATTCCGTGCCATGCGGGACCAGACCGTTGCATTAATGCGTCGTATTGTTCACCAAAGAGATCTTTAGACTTCACGATGCGATGAGAAATAATCTCGGATAGAGATTCAAAGTTCATGAGCGCATTCTGGCAAGACTTATTCATCACGATTCAGACGAAGCTCTCTGTGAGTACCGCATATCATCCTCAGATGGATGGACAAACGGAGCGTACAAATCGAATCGTAGAAGACATGCTGAGAAACTATGTCTGGAACAAGCAGTCTAAATGGGATGATTTTATTCACTTGGTGGAGTTCGCCTATAATAGCACCAAGCAAGAGTCTTCTCAGATGTCGCCCTTCATGATAAATTATGGGTATCAATGCTTAACACCAGATACGTGGCACAATCCAGTGTCCAAAGTGGAAGTCTCTCGGCAGATGTTATTGGATATGCAGCAGCTAGTGGAGGAGGTGAGAGGATACCTCCTAGCAAATGAAAGAAGTAGGCAAAAGCATAGCCGATAAGCGAGAATAGTAAAGGAATTCCGGGTTGGAGACAACGTATGGCTGAAGATCAAAGTCAGGCAAGCGAAGCTCCGCATCGGCAATTGCAAGAAGCTTGCTCCAAGATGGGCTGGACCATTCAGAATAACCAAAAGAGTAGGTAGCCAATCCTACAAGTTGGACCTGCCAGCACATCTCAAAATCCATAGAGTCTTCCATGTAAGTCTCCCCGAAGAGGCACACTCTAATCCGGAGGAAGTATTGGAGACAATGAGTTACTTTGAATGACGGATGACCCGGCTTGAAATCATCCCAGAGGTTCTTCTTGACATGTTCTATAAGAAGACAAGAAGATCCCAATTCCTCCAATACCTAGTAAAATGGATGCATTTGCCTGTGGAAGACGCTACGTGGGTACTCTCCAAATCGATTTGAAAAGCAAAGTACCCCCAATTCATAGAGTTGGTATCTAAGAGTCGCTCGTCACCCGGCGAAGTCGACACCGAACCGATAGGTGAGTGTAGAAGAACGTGAGAGATAAGAGGTCGTTCAGGCATGCATTGATAAAAAAGCACGTCTAGTCAATGCCTACTACAGGAAGGACGCCATCCCTCATGCCAAAGGCAACTAAAGGTGTAGGCATGAGTGATCATCTTAGGCATGATAGGGCGCTGTCTCCACGGCCAAGATGGAAGAAACACAATCTTCCTACGCTGGGAGATTAGCCTTGCATCCATGTAAATTGTAATTAATGGGTGGTTCCCTAATAACCAACTTTAAAACAATTAAATGTATACCGATGTAGTGTTGAACCTACAGGCCAATAAGGGAGTCTAGCGGTGGGAATAATGTGTTGCAAGGAGACGATAAAAAACCTTAATTAGAGAAATTTGGAACTATGTTAATGATAATGGTGTAAAACCATAAAATTTTGTGAATAATAGAGGGCGAAAGAGCCCCTTATCAAAATATGATATTGAACAAGGATGTGTTATGAAAATAAAATAAAAATACTACCTTGGGGTAATTATGTTGTAAAATTATATGCATCAAATGTATCAAGTAGATATGCGGTGTTTCGTGGGAGAGACGATGATGCCGGTGACAAAGATCGTATTCAAGGTAGGGATATTGTGACGCTCCAAAGATAACACATACGACCAATACGTATATTATAATCGCCACGCCACACGCATACGTCACCAATGACAAGTAATTGAGATATCGTAAAGAGTTGCTCTTAGGGGTAACGCCTTTATATGCCATGTATATGATATAATTAAACTTCGCCGCGGCACACGTCACGGACCCTTCTAACCTAACCCTAAAAGTTCATGTATATGAACAAAGGAGAAACTCAAACCTTTCCCTTTTTTGCATGTTTTTCTGGTGCCACACGCCAAGGCAAGTAAGCCGCCATTATTCTCAGACGCTGCCAATCACGCCTGTAGCCGCTTTTGCACATTAGATCTATCAGAGCAACCGCTTCAAGAAGAATCTAAGGCATGAACGCTGATTCGGGAGCTTGCCGGCGATCGCGTAACTCCGGCATTCTATATGTGCTTCTAATTTTAGCCCCAAATGAGAGCTGTAGATATGTTAGACTACTATCACTTAGATCCTAAGATCACTTCACCAGAATCGCAAACCCAACGTATGTTTAGGTAAGATAGATTAGATCTTACAAGATTTCCTGCATACATGTTCCATTCTATGCTCCTGCATGTGGAAGGGGGTAGAGATCCAAACCTTCACTAGCAGATGATCCCTAGATAGCCTCCTATTGCCCCCACTAATGCCCGTACAAGAGCCCGCCTCGGGTTGTGGGTGGGGCTAGGATCGGTGGAATAACGGACTTGTCCCAGGACACCGACATCGACCTCCTCCGTGTGTGTAAAGCTCAAATGGATCCAAGGTGTTTTTGCTAGGCTTATCGGTTTACACGCTGCAGGTGGGCAAGGCATGAGCTCACACCTCTGGTGTGATGCAGTAAAATCACCTTTACCGAGGTTCAAGTCGCATGTCGTACAAGTAGTCCAAGGCAAGTCAAAAGGAATGACCTCGTGGCCAGCGCGCAGGCAAAGCAGATATCGTGACAAAGGCAGCAACAGGAGTTATAGCCCTAGGGGCAAATTCGTGTCCAAATAGAGTTCCATATAAAGGCAACCAAGAAAACAAAGAAAGAGGCACAGTAGTCCTTCAAGGACAAGCATGAGTGTCAAAATGGCCCAGCAAAGGCGATCCTTTTGGTGCAATGCCTAAGTAAAAAGAGACAGAGTGCGAAAACAGTTTGCCGTGCCTTAGCCAGCCATAGATTTAATCGCCTTTACGCCAGTTGGTTTAAACATCATGGAATAATTTAAGGGCTAAACTAGCTTTATTTACTACTTTTTGTGAAAGCAATATTTTCAAAAAAAGTTTTGGCTAAAAGTAAATAGAAAAAATTGGGGAAAAAAAAAAAATAATTTTTGTACTAACTTTTTCTGACTGCTAACGCTAACCTTAAGTTCTTAGACAAACGCTAGAAAAGCAAGAGAGTGGAATTTTATATTGTTTAGGCTAAACCATAAACTTTTAAATCTAATTTCCTACTAGCTTTTAAATTTAACAAATATTCTAGCTTATATGAAATATATGATTAGTAGTTTGGTTTCTAAATAAGTATGAATTAAGTTGAGACTCAGGACTTTGCTATGTCAAAGATTATTATTTTGTGAATGTTTTCACAAAGAAATGACCAAAAATAAATGGAATATATTATTGAAAAAAGTATAGTAATTTAATATTTTCTCATATTGCACCATCAAATTTTTGGGTTCATGTTTGCTAGTTTAAACGCCTGCAGTATGAGAGTGGTGTAGAGTTTAGCTAAACCACGAAAAGTTTTGGGATTAATATCGAGCAAGTTTAGCTAAAGTCATTCAAGGCACAAGAAATATGCGATTAGTAATTATCTCGCAAAGACTAGCTGAGTTTGGAGATTGGGACACACTGGTCGACCTAATGACGTAGGCAAACAATGACTACATCCCGGTGGTGTGAGTGCCATATCTTTGCCGAGCATATGAAAGCAAGCTTATACGTTATGCGTAATTTCCACTCAGAGGGAAGGCCAAGGCCAAGTCCTTCATAGTCCCCGAGTAGACTGTGAAGTAGCCACATAACTTGCATCCTCCGCATCGGTTGAAATGTTGAGGTTGAAACCATTAAAGTCGGCCAAGGCCCGCGGTCTACAAGTGGAGCAAGAAGGCGTATCATTCCGCAGGCAAGAGAATTAACTTCACATTGACTCGTGGATTAATATCCGTGACAGTGGCATGGGCATTGGCAAGTATGACCTCGATCATATAGAATGGAGTATCTTAACAGGGCCATTATTGATTGTGGAGTTTTAAGGTGACTCTTCCCAACACCGACGAAATCATCGGTGAAGTTGTTCCATCATGCAAAGGTATGTTCTAAACGAATCGCTCGCGCATCAAGAGCGAAGGTGTAGCATACACCTTCGCTTGAGATTGAGGAGCCGAGTCTAAGAAAGTGACAAGTAGCTCAAAGAAGTCACGTACAAAATAGCTAAGTTTATCACGGAGTTCCATGATCTTCCCGTGATGAGATCAAGCAAATTTTCCTCCTTATAGGGAGTTTGTGCGTGAGATAGCACTAACCGTGAACAAAGTGTTTTACAAGTAAGGCTCCATACACACAACACGCAGAGTTGACGAAATAAGAAGCTACTGCTGTGAGTTTGCTCACTCCAGCTTCTATTTAGACTCTAGCTGCCTTCATTTGGAGCACCACTTTGTAGCTAGTTATTGATGGCATAGCTAAGGATGTGCATAGACGGCGCTTGAACAAGCACACCACATTAAGAACAAGTATGCTTCCCCTGCAGATCGATGACTTGATGATCAACTCCAAGGCGCAAAGGTCTTCCAAAAATCACTTAAGGTCGTGTTCGTGAACCCGGCGGGCATTATGAGTTACTGCAATGCCTTCTGGGCTATCGAAGGCTCTCTCGCTGACGCTCATGAGGCTCAAGAACTATACATCTGTGTGAGTTTTAGACATCTTTGTGATTGTATTCTTTGATGACATTTTGGTGTATAGCAAGCATCCCTTGAAGACAATACTGTATGAGGAGAGGCCGAAAAGTCAAGAGGCACCCGGCCAGGACGCTGTTGTCGGCGTCACCGCGAATCCAGAGGGTGGAATACCTAGGTCATGTGTGATATCGCCAGGCGAATTTTCAACGGATCCCGCCAAGATTGAAGCGTTGATTCAATGGTCGCGGCACCGAATGTGCATGAAGTCGGTGCTTCTACTTAGCAGGTACTCGCTACGAGAGTTCGGTGGAAGAACTTTGCTATATAGCGCCCCCGCTGCAATCGCATTTGACGAGGGCGAGAAGGTGAAAGATTGGGTAGAGCATTGGCACAAGTTTGAATTCTACAGCGAAGCTTAACCGCCTGCCCTAAATCTCGCCGACCCGTGAGAAAGGCAAGCTTTAGAAAGAAATGTATGCAGTAAGATAAATTTACAGCGCTAGCCCCTGCGTTAGCAAGAGCGCAGGGTAGCGCGACACCTGTGAAGATGAATCCATCACCGAACGTACCCGACGCGCATCATCGTGAATTGCTTGGCGGTTGTCGCATTAAGAATTTGGAGGCACTATCTTTTGGGAAGGAAGTTCCAATTGATACGCATCACACGTGCGCGGGCATATGGCAGATAGCAGAGCCCTCCCTCCCAAGATATTTACGCAACTACACCTCAGCTAACCCGAGGCAGGATGTAAGATTTGATATAGTCTGCTGCCGTGAAGCTCAGAACGGAAGCGGATTTCTTCAAGGCATCCCCATACAACCTATGCATTGCAAAATGCAATTTCCACTGCCTCCGGGCCAAGAATTGTAAAGATTGAAGAGTCCTGCCAACATGTGATTTCGTGAAGTATGGGCAGCCTCTAGGAAGCCAGAACGTGAGCAAAGAGCGGAAGCCTTTAAAAATTATAAGAAGGAAGGCAACCGTTATACCATAAGAACAAGTTTAATTCAATCATCGTGTAAGGAAATTGATCCTCCATGAGTTATTTAAATACCAATACGGGCGCGGATTCATGAAAACATATTTCAAAGTGTGCGCAAATTATTATACGCATTGAAGAAGCAAGTAGCTTCACACATCGTGGAATGTCATGTCACAGACGCAAGGCAAAGCAAAGTTTTCCCCGAATCGTGATTTTAGAGCTGCCACGGTGCTAAACGCTAAGTGGAGGTGACCGCGCGATGGATTTCTGTATCGTTACGTGGGTTCCCAAGAATGCGTGAAGAGAGGAAAGTATTGATGGTAGTGGCTTAATAAGTTGTCGGCGATGGCACATTTTTCCTTTGCGTGACTACAGACATCTGCTATGGATATAGCAAAGCTCTTCGCCAAAGAGAGATCTTCAGTTTCATGGCATGCTATGAGATTATCTCCCACAGGATCCAAGTTTATGAGTGCCTTTGGCAAGACCTCTTTATGCATAATTCTAATTTGCTATCCATGATAACACTAAGCAGATTATCCTCGACTCATGGCCAAAACTGAGCTTTTACCGTGGATTTTGAAGACATGCTAAACTATGTCCGAATACGCAAGGTATGTGGGAAGAATTTATTCACTTGGTGGAGTTTGCATACACAGCACCAAGGTGAATCGCCCCAAATGTCAGCCAAGAGGATCACTCACGGGCATCAATGCCTAACTCCACACTCCTGGCACAATCCCGTCAAAGCAGGTAAGCTTTCAAGAAGCAGATGCTGGCCGCATGGCGTTAGCTGGTGGTGGAAGAGGTTCGAGGATAACTTCCTAGCCGCAAGGAGTCGATAAAAGAGCATCACGACAAGCATCTAACGTAGCTTAGAATTCCCCGCCATGCATCATGTTTCATTGAAAATCATGTGAAGTAAAGAAGTCAGATTGGGAATTGCAAGAAGCTTGCTCCGTGGCCGGACCTTCAGAGTAGCTCTAGAGGTAACGCTTCTACAAGTTGGGACTTCACAGCACCAGTAAGATTCAAGGTCTTCACGAGTTTGTTGAAGAAGCATTAATACCCAAATCCGCACGGAAGTTCTGATACCACCAGCAAATGATGGAGGAGAGTTGGAAGAATTCCGTAATTGATTCTTGATAAAGCTTTCAAGAAAACAAGGAGGCTCTGAGTTCCTCCAATACTTGGTCAAGTGGAAACACTGCCAAAGGGAAGACGCATACGGGTACTTAAGAGAAAGATCTAGTAAAGCAAAGCACTCACAGCTTTATGGAGCACACCGCAAGGTCATTCCGGCTAAATCCTGGCCAGCATGTCGCATTTGTGTGTAGACACCTCGATAGTTAAGATTTCACCCACGATGCAACCTGCTAGGCAGGTATGAGTCGCATGCTTGTTACCGGCGAGATGCATTCACTACGCGGATCTCAGGGCGTGGTGTAATGTCAATGAAGGACTGCTGCCAGCTTTTGGGCGAAAGTGGAAGGTAGAGATTAAGTTCTCTGGCCCACGAAGTATCACCCCTGTAGGAGGCCATAAATGGATAGGAAAAGCACCTCAGCCCCATATATGCTTTGATAGGAGGAATCAGCTTCCATATACCTGAAGGACCTATCCTCCACGTACTGGGCAAATTCATAGGGTGTAGGCATATTTTATGATATAGGCATATAAAGGCCGCTCAATGCCATAATGGAGGATTCAATCTCTTCTAATGAGATTAGCCATGCATCCATGTAGATAGGTGGGTGGTCACCATATAACCAAAATTTGTTTACACTAAACAGGTACTAACGTGAGTTTTAATCAAGAGTTGGCCATTAGAGCCCCAGGCAAGGCAAGGAGGCCGAAGACAAGACGCAGTGTCACAAATTTTGTTGGAATGTGTTGTACAAACAGAGCAATTGGTAACAATAATTATGAATGTTAAAATTTGATAAACTAAAACATGTCGCGCGGAAATACTGGTACCTCTGCTTTAATGATGTTATGAATTGATAAGTTATTTCCATAATAGAAAATGCATAATAATGTTCTAAAAAATATTACCTTTAATGTAATCTTAATAAATGTGTAAGTATTATAGTAGTGTATACATCGTAGATGTATCGTGCTGATTTTCGTGCCAGATGATCCCGGGGAGGTGACCCAATGCCGCGATAAAGATCATTTCATAGTGAATGACGTTCCGCAGATGAGCCCCATCATCGCATCGGCCACACGCTTATTAACGTTTCTACCCGACCGACGCGGTACGACGCAGAAGCAGGTAGCCCCTAGGGGCAACTTGCTGGAATGTGCTATATTAATGTGCACATTTACCAATGTACATTAATGTGGGCACACATTTCCAAAGGCACATTATGTACCTAGCCATAAAAGGCAGTGGGCTCCATTCCAATTATCCCACATGCCTCTAAAGGGGATAATTAGAAACCCTAGCCAACCCCTTGTCTATTTAAGGAAGGGAAACCCTAATCCTGTGTCTTTCGCTTTTCTAGGTTTTATAGAGCCTGCTTTGATCGCCCCAGGTCAAACGCTTCCCGCATCTCCAGCTTTTAATTCGCCCATTAGTTTTCTTGATTTCGAGCCGTTAAGAAGTGTGATGTGAAGTCAGAGGAGTGAACCTGTTGATCAGATGTCACCAAGGCCTAAACCATCTTCTAGTCATTAAATCGAGGGTGTATTTAGCCTATTAAATTGCCCATAGCAAATTCTCTAGATCTCGTAGATGATTTACTCTAACTAAAGAACCTAACCTATGATATAGATTTAGATCTAGTTCTTGGGCTTTTTTTATGATGTATATGGATGGTGTATCTCTATGAACTCCTTATTGGGAAGGGGTAGAGACCAGTGGTAGTAGATGCTCCTAGATAGCCTCTCTAGCACACACACTCATTATAGATCTCGCTTTGTGTACAAGAGCTACACCTCGGTTGTGGGGTGTGAAGGGCCGACTGGCGCATAAGGTTCGTGTTCAATTTTAAACGCATCCCGCGGTGTGTTAGTGCTAATGTGGGATCATGATTGCCCACGCTCTGCCACAAGGCATGGGCTCACACCCGCGGGGTGATGCGCCACCTTATATTGGTTCAAGTCGCACACGCAAAGGGCCCTCATCACCTGAGTCAAAGATAGATCTCTCGAGGGAGCGATCCCCACCGCCTCCCCATCTGGAATCGGAGATGCAAATCCGTGATAGCCCCTTCGCTATGCATCCCATACACAGTCCTAGCACCCATCACCACCTTAGAAGTGTGCGCAATGAGGGGCTACGTAGGATGAACCCGCCACAGCCAAACCACGTTACACCGCCTCAGAATTAATGGCACCGGGCCGCCACCCTTTGAGCTCCTGGGGGGTAGTATCCATGTGTTTAATATGCCGACAAGGTTCATGCAGATAAAGTTGATGGCCCCCACCTTCAGGTGGATATGTGCTTTATGTTGCATTAACATTGTATGCTTACGCCCGCCAGTCAGGTGCAGGCCTCGAGGGACTCCGGGGCAAAATGACCCCTTTCACTCTTCCCATCGAACCCGCCATGGCTGCGTCATGGAGGGCCCTCAGACGATGAGCCGGGTATGTATGAACCCCGCCATTTCCGGAGTGTAATCAGATACGCAGTAGGGGACGCCACAATTTCCAAGATATGGCCCTCCCACCTAGCATTACGTATAATCTCTATGTGATTTCTTTCACGTACCGCACCCAATCACACAATAAGATAACAGCTCCATATTACCCGAAAGTAAATTGAATGCCAAAGTCCACGCCCTCTACAAATATTCATGCATCTTTGCCGCCAGCCCTTCCTATGGGTCATGCAGCACCTACCAAGATGATGTTCACCGCAAATGAAATACATCGTCCGGCATGGGCTTGACAAATACAACAAGTAGCGCCAACCAAATTTTGAATTTATCCAAATTCTCGACTTCTCATCATCGACCGGGATCACTTTGAAATACTGTTTATGAACCATTGGTGCTAACCACTTTTACAATCTTCCATATGCAACTTTTGGTAACGCTAATATTTTGAATTTGAGTCAATAAAAACTTTTTCTATCTCCGAACCTCAATACCTAAGAACTTTTTAAGTTCTGTAACCGGGCCATTTTGAACCTATTCTGAGAATGTTCTTGCAAGATACTACCTAATTACATTGTTATCATCCACATACAATGCAATGTAACATACTTCACTTCCTTCTTTGAATAAATAAACATTTCCATCATCCTTCTGCTTTAAAATCCTTGATCCTTCAGATATAATCCATGCACATGTGTACCATCGCTCGCTTTAACTCTTTAAGTTTTATATCTTCCTTCCCTTTGCCCAAAGCCGGAGGGTGCATCATAAATATATCTTCCTAAGTCTCCGCATTGAGCAGAGACACGCCCATATGATGTATTTCAAAATCTTTTATCATACAAATGAACAACATCCCATGCTTGTCATTTTGACTGGGAAAAGTTTTCTTTCATAATCAATTCCTTTCCTCTCGTGTATCCCTATGCTACCGTTTCCAGCTTTATGCTTTATAGAGAGGCCGAAGTACCTTGTTTTATTTTAAATATCATCCATTTGCATCCCATCGCATGTCTTCCTTCCCGCAAATCTACAAGATCATATGTCCCTGCTTCTTTAAAAGCACGGTTCATCAATCATAGCCATTTTCCATTTTTTTTCTATCAACACCACTTACAAATTCTCGTTAAATGACTTAGGTTTCCGTAGATTCAACAAAGCAAAGGATCAACCAGATTTATGTCAACATTTTAGCTTGTAACCTCTTACTCCCAAAGGTCTCCCTTCCAAAGATTTCATAGATTTATATATTGGCCTCTTCTTGTAAAATTTAGCAGTCATTCTCCTACCGCTTGCATTATTTCTTTCTGTCGCCAAGACTATCAATGATACTTGGCTCATCCGCAGCCGACTTGCTTAGTGCGTCGTACCACAAAGATCTCCATCACAAGGCCCCCAAAAATTAACTTGCGCCTACACATAATCATGATGTAAACCCTCAGAGCAGGAGTTTTAATACATGCAAGCCATAATGTCAATAAAAACTAGATGACTTTCATGGTTTTCTAATATCACTACTAGTTTGATCAATTTTATAATACTAATTCTATGTCTTACACTAGTTTCTTAAAATTAGTACCGTGGTTTACTAGATGATTTTTACATACACACTATTATACTAAAGATGATTTTTACATACTAGTTATCATCACATACATATTTTAACCCAATTTTAATCCTCCCAAGTTTTTGTTATTAGTTCAGCTAAAACCACGCTTGATTTTGAAAGGCGCTATGGTTTTGGCACACATGCTATTTACTATGCTTGTTAGCAGCCTACTATATTGGCTTATGTTGTTGCTTTAATATACTTGTTTCAATCCTAAAGCCATTACGCTTTTATGCATAATTTTTACAATAACTAGTATTTCCGTCCATATTATATCTAATTGTGCACTCACTTTGTATACCTATGAGCTAGAAATATAATCATGCTACATTGACTTATTTAGTGGTTGCATAGTGTGGTCTATGCTTACCATCTTGTTTTCTACCTAAGTGTGTGATTGCAGTTTCTTTTCTATTCTTTGCGGTATACTATTCAAAGATCTGCCAGCGTACTTTACCCGAAGAGGATTTGATATTTAAAATGTTTACGCATGCTTTAGGTATTCTCCCTTGTATATATAAAGGTAAGAGGAGCCTCTAGAGGTATGGTGGTGTAGAGCATCACATGGGTTCTATAGAACAATGACAAAATCCTTCAAATTTACCAATAATGTATCACTTGCTGCTTAGTGGTATAACTCACTTGTGATATGATATAATGTTCTAATGTAAAACTCTAAATAATGTCAAGCATGTTCCTAAGACTTTATTCCTTACAATAAAACAATGTTCAATTTTAGAGGTATGATATGGAAATAATGTGGTAAATCAATGATGCATTCTCCATCCTCATTTCCATCAAACCTTTATTTTGTAGAAGCCCTGCACTACTTTCCTAGCCGCTGTCAAATTTTAAAATTTCAAGAAAGTACAAGATCTTTTTAATCCATCGTTAATCTTAGCAGCTTTATTATCTTCCTGAAGTAGGACCGCCAAAAAATCATCTCCACTTCCCATGACTTTTTTTTTTTTTACATTGTTTCACTCTAAATGCCAATTGATAATCCACTCATATTTTAGCCGCCAACATGTTTCAATATTTATATGATATTTCTACCTAAATCACTAGTCCAAATAGTCATGAGTGTTCATTCATCAAAAAAATTTCATTAAAAGCCAAATATCTATGATATGGCCACTTAATCTCAAGTTCAGAATATTGCATCATGAATAATATATTAACTCACAAACCATTAGAAATACAAGCAATTCAATGTAGTGGCTTACAACCTACAAGTTTTTTTTCAAACATGAAATACGAAATGCTAATATACACACAATCTATATTCAAGAACATACATCTATGAAGCTAAATGGTAACAAGTATTGAAATTCAATGTCATTCAAACTATGAAATTATCTCCCAAGGAACATCTCCTAAGATAGGCCATCCACCTAAGGGTGTGTCAACCCAAATTTCTTCCTTTTCAAACGTGAGGGGCATGAGGGGGGAAATGAAGTGTTCATCCGGGGCCATAATAATTTAGCAAGCCTTAATGTGGTTTTGAATTTGCACATGAGTTTGTAGCATCCAATTTACTCTAAGGACCAACCGAGGGGGGGCTTGTTCTCTCCGGCCAACCTCTTAGATGAAACTCCCCTGTAGTTGTGTTTAATTTCGTGAGTTGTAGAGTCGTTAAAACTTAAGCTCCTGCATACATATTTCAGAGGGTTAAGTATTCGGCACCAATATTGTTCCATATGCTAATCCTAACGCTCGCTTTAATGTGGTTTTGAGTTCACAGATGTCCGTGAAGTATCCAATTTACTCAAATGACAACTAATATGACCAATGAGCAATCCGTGCTTTTGATGGATCACTCCGCAAACACATGTGTCATATAGTAATTTATCCTTCTGTGACGCAATCACTAATCGGAATCCATACCCCACTAGCAGCAAGTCACAATCACACGCATGTTCACTTTTATTACGCAGGCATCACTTAATGGCAGCATGGAACCTGCGTCTCTGGGAGGGGAGGAGGAGGGCGAGAGGAGTATGTATAAGCAAGAGAATATTCTTTTCAATTTATTTTCAAAACGGTGATGGAAAACTATGCAAGAATACAAAATACAAGTTGACAACTGCCATCTTGTTGGGTAACACATGTTGTCATTTGACTTCAAATGCTTTTGAAAGCTTGTTCTAAGTGATACCATTTGCAAAATGAGCAAGCAAATAAACTTATGTACAAGGTTTGGTACTGGTTGTTAATATTATGTATGGTGGCATGGAATGTGGCGATTCCAGGGCCCCGAACAAGCAGAGCTGGGGAGTAACCGAATCGCACTCCACTTCCAGCCGAGAAATAACATGGCAAATCGAGTTCTCGGCTGGATTCTTACTCACAGTGACGCTGAGCTTAATTACTGTGGCCGCTTCTATCTCGAGGTAATCGCCGATCTACAGTTTGCTATGGTTTAAACATATAGGAAAACAAATACCTATACCTACTTGTTATTTTTTTGTGAAGATATTTCTTAGCATAGAAAAAGGAACTATTGCAATGTTGGTATGCGCTTATACCAAATACTTTATGTAGTTTAAAACAATGTACATTTGAGCATCCCCTTAAGGATTTTTCTTGTGTTAAATATTCTTTATGATTTTTCTCGTTAAGGAGTTTCTATGAAGAAAATATTGTGGCACAGAAATTATAAACCTAAAGCATTTGGGGGCTTTGGCGAACGGTCGCCTATGCTCTGATAATTATGCTGATGTCTGGAACACGTGCTCCGTAGGCTATACAAAGCAGATGGTTTATGCACAGAGATAGTCCCAGGCCACAAAAAGAGGATTAGAAGGCATTGGATATGCCTAAAAAATAACTGATGAGCATTTACCCCGTTTTAAGAATCGGCTGCTACAGAATCAGGTATTTCAAAATAGCTTAATTTGGTTCCCTGAGTTGTATAAAGCTTGAATACATAGTTTTACCTGCAAAATGGTCGAGCTTGCTGTTTGTAAAAGTACACAGTTCTAATCGAATGCAAGGAGGCATTTGCAAAATCGTTTTTGCAAAAGAGGTGACAAATCGTTTTATGTGCTCAACAGGATGTACTCTCATTCCCCATGCTGTATATATATAGATTTAAAGGTAGATTGTTATTTGGGTTTTTCTCTTACTTTGTTGGCGCTTAAACGGCCTTGGCCACATTTGTTCCTTAGCAAAAAATACAAGGACTGGCGCAGGATCATAATATGGGGTGTTTGGATTCCTGTGTTTTGAACTAAGTACCGCTGGGATTTAGTAGCTGGTTCCATAATTGCCTGAGAGATCTTCCAACAAAGAAATTTGAAGGATAATTATTATGCAAGGACCAAATGGTGATGATTCAAAAACAAAGCCGTATAGATGAGCCCAAACAGGTTTGCTCATTTATATTTCTTTATGTATTGCTTGTGAATCTAATTAAAAGAAATAGACTGCTTTGTTGCTAATAGAAAACTGTGAGTTCTTCTGCTCCACGCAGCAAATCTAAAGTTTTCATCGTGAGGCTGCTAGGCTTGGCATCATAGCCATCTTACTTGGAGCTATTATTTCGAGTTTAGCTTACCTTACCAAATTAGTTCCCAGGTACCCCTGCTAGACTTTCAATCTCTCATTTATTTAAGAGTTGTACTACTTGCCTTCTGCTTCAACTTTCGTTTAATTTTATTTGTTTCAGAGTACTGTTATACCTGGTATTGTTGGAGAGAGTGCTGCTTCTATCCTGCTTTGTATTTATAATTTGTAAGATCTAAGAAAGCAGAACCAGTTGAGACCAATAAGGTAGCTGGCACATATGTAGATTTATAAATCCAGCAAAAAATAAACTTGTTTGTATATGGTATTAGCTTTCTCACTAGAGCAGGATATTTGAACCAAAGCTTTCTGCAGATGGAGAAAGCACCTTTTGTATGGCTCACTAAGTGATTTAAATAAGTAAATGCTTTTTGCCCTATTTTGGCTAAATATCATGGGTAATGCAAATCATTCTTATAGTCAATATTGTTTATGCTATTTCCAACTGTTTAGGTTTGTCTGCTGTCTGAGGCAAGCAACATATGATCATGTAGACTTGGATCATTTAGGTAAATATTATTAATATTGATTTTTATTGACATACTTAAAGCATGGACTCAATTTTCATGCGAGGCATCTAGCTACGCTTGAATAATTAGCTTTCTAAGGAATTTAAAGCAGAAACACTTTTGCACTTAATATATCAAGTCTGCTCATATTAGCTGACAGATAGCTGCTTTTAATGTATAGCCAGCATTTGGCAGTTAGAAATGTTTTTGGAGTAACAGAAAATTGTGGAACTCCTTGCAGGCTTTTATGTTAAGGCTACTGCAGTGTACTATAAAACTGTTTTGAAATGGAAGGCAATTTGTGGTTGTCTGACAGCTGAGCAATTGAAGCAGCAGCTTCCAGCTGATTTAGCTTTATCCCTGTTCTCAGGTATTAGTTGGCTCTCATGCGATGTTTGCATTATTAGTTGGTTTCATGATGTTTGCATTGCATCATGTTATTTGTCAATGCAGGATTCCTTAAATTGAGAGAATGAAGGTTGAATTCATTGATACAAAATGGGCAAGAGTTGAGGACCATTGAGCGAACTGTTCTTCAGCAGAAATTATGGGCAGGGAAGAAATGTAAGGACAAGATGGTTAGTTGTAACCTTGGTTTAGTTGCAACCATTGCTATGAAGTTTCAAGGAAAGCCAGGCTGCCAATCAAGATCTTCTTCTGTGTTGGCTTTTCTTTCAAGTTTTATAGACCAAACTTGTTTTATCTAAGTTTTTTGATTGATAAAAGATTATGACCCCAATACTATCATTTGCATCATGTTAGTTTTGCGGCGAGAATGCTTTAATTTTAGAAATCATGCTTTGCTTTGTCCGAGCAGCGGTCCACCAGACATCGTAACTAATTAAGCATATGATTTGTTTCTACCTATGCAGCGTACCACTCACTTTTATTTTGTTGCTCCGTCATATTTCATTTTAATTTCTTAGAGGCACTCAAGCTTTCAAAGATAAGATATACAAAGAATGTGTGATATACATTTTAGTGTCAGCAGGAAGGAGAGCATAGGTCATCTTATAGAGTAGAGGAATTTGATTCTACCAAGGATTTAAGCTCAACATATGCGCATCGTGAGCTGTAAAAATGTACAATAAGCAGTGGCAAGTATACTACAAAAAAAGCATACGGCTTCACCTCAGACGCTGTCTATTAGGCCCCTCACAGTATATTTTTTTTTCATTTTCGGTCATGAGTGTAATCAAATATTTTCCTCTGTCGCTTGACATTTAATTTCGCTTAGGTTCATCATTATGAGATAATATCGCCGTATGTTGAATGCCAAAATAGGATTTTTTTGAGAAGTACGGGAGAGCTCCCCAAGAGCAAGAATTCGCGTGAGTTTGTTGGTTTGAGCTTATGAATTGGTCAGCCAATTTGGCCCTGACGCATCTATTGCGATGGCACTACGTTCTCTTTACCGTAGTTTGTATTCCGCTGATTCAACTGCTGCTGTTCAGAGCGCCGATAGCGCCTTAACATTGCAGAGATAATGGCATGAGACTTCAATGCATCGAGAAAGCTACCAAGATTGTGGCTAAAAGAAGATGTGAAAGCTTGCATACTTTAAACCACAGATGCAGAGAGATTATACTCATGCGATCGATTTGGTCCGCCGGGTAGCGAGATTATACTAAGATCGACGGTCTTGGTCCGGCCGGGTGGCGTGCTCCAAGACTCTGAAGAAGTGGGTTACATGTGCCACGTGACTAGAAATCGCGATACCATAAATTGAAAACAATGCAATGGCGCAAATTAAGATGTACCAAAACAAACCACTGTTCCCAATACATGTGTTCCTAACTACTAGGCCAAGGACCTCAATGTACCTCGATAACAAAATTCAATGGAAAAAAATTTGAGCATCTTGGTCTTTCAGACTTTTCCCCTTTGTAATCAAAATACCGATAATAAGCAAAATTTGATTAAAAAAGGAAAAATAAAATAAAAATGCTCAAATGAACCATATGCTGAAATATATCAATTAATTATTAGAGATATCACACTTAGGAACCATGCAAAAATCATGAACCTCAAATTTTATTACGCCAATACATGAAGGTTGAATACTATGGTCTTTATCGTGATACCAAATCTGCCACGCGAGTTGCCATGCTTGATAATGAAAAACACACCAGTCAGCATTATCGTGGAAGCAAATCATACCGTATATCTAAATCAAGCATATGTTTATTGATAATTGTCACTAATATAAAATACCATAATAATGCACCCAAAGCACTATGATTAATCGTCAGAAGATATCATCATACTAATTACGTAAAATTGCTACAATGTCACAAAACCAAGGATAATAGATGTGATCAATATCATTATTTATAAACGCGATAAATTAAGTAGTAGCACATATCATATATATATTCAAGTTGTCGCCACAAAAACTAGCTATAAATTATCATCTTTCAATACCATGCTAAGAAACACTATTCAGATGCCATGTTACTAAACTACATCACTTAACTATACGGTATAACTGTATTACGACTAGAAACTTTTGGGCCTACATAACAAGATTGATTTGAGGGAGTTGGTTTTACTACTTAAATCATTAGAAAAAGATCATACTAATTCAATTTGGGGCTCATCATCATCAAGAATATTAACATCCAACTTCAACCTCTTTGTCCTAGAATAAATGTAATAGAACCTAATATTCTATAACATTGAGATTCATCAAACGCGGGACATCTCTACTAATGAAATTTTCCTAGGGATCAAATAGCCTATAGGCTTTAGGACTCTGATCTCCAACAAGAAAAGCTATTTTAGTCGATCATCCAATTTTAGCCTTTGCTGCTTTGGCACAAGAACAAATCCCAAACAACCAAACACCTTTAGCTTTTATAATTTGGTTTCACCGACCATAGCTCATTTGGTGTCATCATTCCATTGAGCACCCTTTGTTTGGTAGCATGTTTTGAACTTCCACGCCGCCATATGAATGTACCTCTTCCCATGACATAATTAGACACCTGTGCTTTATCATGGCTCTAATAAATATTCGCATTGTTCTATTCTTTCGTCAATCCCATTAGTTTGTGGTGAGTAAGCGTAAACCGCCTTTTTGATTCCTGCTTTTGCAAAACTTAACAAACTCACCTCGGAATAAATTCTCCACCACTTCACGACGGAATACATTTGACTTTCTCCCCGCTTCCTAAATTCTACTGCGAAGAATTGTTTGTGTTTCCCTGCAAAGGTTTGATCTTTAGTTCTAAGACACATGGCGTCGCTTTTCTACTAAAGTCATCTATAAAGGTAATAAAATACCTTTTTCCCATTATCCCTCGAACATTACAGGCGGGACTACGTAGGATCAAGATGTGTTTACCCTGTCAACCTCAGGTTTTCTTCTAACTCTTTAAAAGGCAATCTTGTATTATACGCACCCTGTATTGTCCTTCAACTCCAATTTTGCTTTAATCAATTTTTTCTTTGATCAAGGTGTCTATGACGTGCGTTATGATTCACATGGCAATGGCCTTTGATGCCAAGTTTCTATATCGTGACCAAATCAATAATTAAGTACGTGCTACCTAAATGCAAACAAATTACCAATTTTTTCCAAGAAACTTGATTTCCCATTATTGAAAACACTTTACATCCGCATTTTGTCAAATACAACAACATAATCCATGTCTACTAATGCGGCAACGTAAATTAAATTTCGACTCGAAGGTAACATAAAACATCTTTCAAGTTCACGCTCTTGAAGATCAAAACAATAACATCCCCGTGACATTTGACTTGTAATCCTTCCATTTCCCAGCCTTGATATGTTTAATTTTCCTTCTTTTCCTCCTTAGTTATCACTGCAATGAGCCGGTCACGGATTTTTCGCCCACTATCTAATAACAAGATTTCATATCACTGGCTGTTAGACTTTCCTTGAAATAACTAAAATATTATGATTACTAATTCGCTGCCTTCTTCACTGATCTTCCTCACGTCTCCGCACTAAGTTTATAGTAGACCTTGGCCATCAAACCTTTTTCTCTCGACCACCTCTGTGATTTCTTCCTCTACTGGCCTTCCGCTCTTACGGATGGCTACGCTCGGAACACCTGCAAAGTGGCTTTTACCTACAAGCAAACACATGACATTCAACCTCCTTTAATTTTGGGCGCTTTTAGCTTTCACGCCTTGTTACAGCTGAAAGCAAGGACCAATCTCACCTTTATCTTTTGAACCTTACTTATTAGTTTTGGCTTTTCCTCCCTTCGTAGATACAAAACTCAACATTATCTTCAAGATCATCCTCATACATTACCTTGCTCCGCTTTAAACTCAGACGCGATCATCTCTTCCAGACCCCTAGTTTGGCCACAATTTAATCATAGAGATAACCTTATCTCTCAACAAAATTTTGCCACATGCAATAATTTTGTTGTTCGTTACAGATTCCCAAATTTTAAATCAGAACAATATTATCAAATTTAGAGAAAACTTTGTAAATCATCACCTTTCTTTTTAACTCTCAACATCCTCGAGTGTTTTATCAAGAACATCAATTGATGATGTCTTTTCCTCATACTAAGTGTAAGAAACGCCCACCCCATCACTAGACATCTTCCCTTATCTTCAGCCAGAAAATTGAAGCTCCAACTTTGCCGTCAAAATACCACATAAGCTTCCCCTAAGCCAACAACTCATCCCTTTCCAGAAAACACTTTACTAGATACTACTTCACCGGGGATTTCCAGATATTCGTGACAAGAACTACGAGGTTGCATCTCCACTAATTACAGGTTCCTTCATTCCTGTGGTATTCCTTCCAAATCGAAGCCCGACCTCCTTCATAGCACGCATATATAGTTGATTGAGTTTAGCAACTGCCTCCAAACCTCGCTGCTCACATACTTCATCAAGTAGTAAACCGAGAAAGATATTCAATTCAAACGAATCAATCAATTTAAAGAAACACTTATAATGCAACTTTGCTTATGAGAACACACCACATGTATTATTTTCACCATCAAACGCTAAATCATGGTTACCGCTCAAAATGGGATTAATTAAATCAATCAGAGTAATATTTTTCACTTGTATTCCTGGCATCTAATTTTTCTATTCCTAACCTGCTTCTTTCGCCAATTACATACAACTTGTGTGTGCACCTCTTAGTGACGCTCAGTGTAAAAGCCCTGCCCAAAGAGAGGCTGACATCAGGACTAACCGACAAGAAGCCTTGTGCATCAAGATTCTATATAACTGCTACCCCTTATCACGTAAATATCCCACATGCCTTTTCCTTAGATCATGACCTTCCCCGTTACATTACTAAGTTAAACACAACCAAAGTTAACTATATTAACTCCTTCTAACATTTAAATAGCATGCTTCCCTTTATAACCATTAAGGTTAAAGTTCAACCATGCATTTGATATGCATTCAACACCCTAGATTCAACAATGCATTCTCTTAATATCCTTTTGCAACTTAGATGCATACCACATATGCGTATAGCTTCACGATTCAGACTTCATGCTCGCTTCCCTGCTCCAACTTAGGTTATTCACAACTTCATGCGGCATCGCACCGTTTCCATCTCATAAATAACATGATAATATCCAACACTTTCCCTTCATGCTATTTTCTCCCACAGCCTAATCATTTGTCTCAACTCATCAATTTAAACTCCATTAATGGCTTAGTTAGAATATCTCCACAACTCAGAACTGCCTGAACATATTTCTACTCAATAATCTTTACTACAATGTGATCTCTTTATAAATGCATCTCCACTCTATGTGTTTAGTTCTTTTCATAAGTTAATAGGATTTTTAGTCATTGCTATGCGTACCGAACTATCCGGAAAAATAACAAGAGGGTTTTCTTTTCACTAATCCCTACTTTCTAAACAACAATCTTTTCACATGATAACAAGCTTTGAGAGTTTTGCTTAATAAATATAGGATGTGTTCAGAAGAACTCCTGGGCGAGTACCATATTGAGAGAAATCTCCCCACGAGATAGAGAATTGAACTAGGACGCTGGGCCGTATGCCATATAGACTTAGCCCCCTCGAGCAAGAAGAGGTCAAAAACAAATTTCAAGAACTGCCCCAAAAGGTTTCATAAGGCCTAGTAAGTACCATTTGGGGCCGGCCATCCTTGTAAAGAAGAAAAGGATGTGTATCGATCATGGCGCGGCTTTGGAAGCCGCTTATTACATCGCTACCCAATGCCTAGAATTGATGATATCATGGATGGATTGGCGGAGCAAAATATTTCCAAGATCACCCAAAGTGATATCAAATTAGTATTAGAAGGAGACAACCGTGTACCTTTTGAACCAATCAAGGCATTTTTGAATTTGTGTTCATGCCCTTTGATTAACAATGCTCCAGCCACATTTATGCGGCCGATGAACACTATTTTTCAGGGTATCTTACAAATTTATCCAAATATTCTGTAGATGATATTCTCGATTTACTCAAGGAGAAGAGAGGAGCACTACCGCCTTTACAAAACTACTGGCAGCAAGTGTAACCCTTTCGTATGTGGGAAGGAGCAAGAGATGTCCTTTGAACGAATCAAAGATTTACTCTTCTATGATTACACTTGAAAATTCGGATTTCACCCTGTCTTCGAAGCTTATACTAACGCGAGCGTGGACAAGCTCCGACAGCTTCAATGCAACAAGGGTATACAGCTTTTTACGAGAATCGTGAAATTAACCGCGTAAAAGAACTATGCCACATATGAACAAGAGCCGCCATAGTTCAGCCTTAAAAACTTGGCGCTTTACTTAAGGTCAAGGATCAATAAAGAGCCACTCTAGTTCATTGTGTTCAATTTAATTATAAAACCATTGAATTTCTCGCCAAGAAAGTCAAGTAGCCAAGTCCTGCTAAAGCACTGCTGATTTTCGCACAATTTACTGAACGACACCCTTGAGAAAGATAACCCATTTGCAAGAAGTACTCTTAGCCAAGTAGAGATTAATGAATGACATCTCTAGAATGGGATCACTTCCAACAAATCGTGGATTTGTATGAGAAGGATCAAGATCCAACCAAAAGAGAAGGTTCTTTTGGGCAATGACGCATTTATGGTTCTACAAGAGACGGATTTATGTTCCCTTAATAGAGAACGAAAGAGATTCTTTACGCATTCCCGCACACCGGCAGACGCCCCTACTTCTTTTCTTACCATGCTCCCATCGCATCGGCTGAGTTCGTCTCGCGTACTCAAATCGGCTACGTGGCCATCCACCTCGACACCAACAATCCTGGCCAATGGATCAACAGGAAGAATGGATGGGTCATTTGCCCCGCTCTTCCTGGATCGGCCTCTAAATGGGCTAAGCATGAGTAAACACATAGCACATGACATCAATATATCAACATAGTCACTCTCGGTGGCTACACCATAACATACATGGTAATAGCACATCCATAACAATTATCATCACATGGGGATCCGCCCAATGGCTTGGACGGTATGGATCGACGCTGGGCCTCCGTAGTCACCGCATCAATTCATAAGAACGGGATTGGATCGCATAGAAACATGGCTGCGTAGTCCACTCCATCCGCCCTCCCGCGGCATTAATTTCGCAGAGCTGACGAAATGGGATCGGATCAGATTCTCATACGCGTGAGCTGCGTCGTGGATGCACTTCGAATCCCCAAGAGTGAGGAGAGCGCCTCTGCAGGCATGCATGCCCATCACATGCGCCTATAGAGGCCACGCTCGTGATCTTAGGGTTGGTCGCCTTCATGTTGGTGATCTCCTCATTCGTAGCCTCACGTAGTTTCTCTAATGGTGATGTTTTTCGCTTCAACTTTTGGCACATGTGCGCTCTTAGCCTCATGAATTCTCCAGATATTTCGACTGATGCAGAGCGCTCTCGCTGCAACCGTAGGAACCGGGCGTGATCATATCGACTATGTTCCTGGAACGAATGGCGCTTTTGAAGGCTTTAGCAACTTTCAATCCCAAGCATCCTCGCTAAGCCATGTGTGCTTGCATAACCTCTTTCCACCCAAATCCGTATGTTCTTTTCTGCTTACCAAGTATACTCTAATACTCTTTGAACGGTCCTTCATGCCATGCATACTGCATTTCCACTATTTCGCCCGCAAATTCCATGCTCGCTTCAACCCCCACCGTTTCCCGAATTGTTCGAAGCTTCGGCCTTCCATACACGCTCCGCCAAGCGTAATCTACCTTCTTCCCCGGGTAGTCGCAGGCTCGTGTCCCTTTCGTTGCCCATCTATGGTGTCCTCTACCTGCACCGCGGTTCCTCTCGCTTCCATCCGTTCGCTCGACCTGCTCTTCTTCCTCGGAGTCGGAGTCCCAACCGGTATTTTCTGAGTCGGAGGACTCCAGCTGGAGGACCTCCTTCTTGTTCTCCTCCTTCCTCGCTTTTCCGAATGATGTTGAGGCAATCGAAGCTGCTCAATCGAATCTCGGCTTTCTCCTCGCTGTAATCGCCAAAGAAAGCCTTTATCTCATTTTGCAAACTGGCCCCTCTCTATCTGTGGATATTTCCTTTTGGGGTTACAGGGTCTTAAATTAACCACCACCATGTTCTCACGGTGGCCCGGCGATCATTGTTTCTTCCATATGGTCTCTATTGTCACGTTCCCAGCCTGTGGGTCACGGTAGTCGCGATACACAAGTAGTTCATGGCTATATGGTTAGTTTAACTTGTTCTGTGCATTATTTATGCGTTGTTGGTATAGTTGGGGACAAACAACGCGCGTTACTTAAGGTGCAAAAGAAATTAGTGATCATATATTATGTAATATTTCAGTATTAAAGTTCCTGATCAAGAGTCTAACTAATCTGAAATCACGGTGAAGTAGGTTGTCCGATCTCTTAACTCAGCCGCTCCTTTAATGACAAGTTCTCGTGACGCTTATCAAGAGCCGCTCGCAGCGCTCTCGCCAACTTTTCCACCCTCAGCGGCCTGATGTGTGCAAAGGTACATCACACCCCGGCCATCGGCGCGGGGTATGGCTGGTCGAAGAGGTCAAGTTATTGCTCTCTTTGACTAGACAGCATAGTCGACATCGCCGCTATTCGAGCATGCCTACCAAGCCCGCGAGAGTGCACACAAGCATGAACACCTCTCCTCGTATTGAACTTGCTGTACTCACCGCTTATTCTCCCAGAATAGGGGCATGTGTAGTACCCCGTGGACCCGTCATTGTGTGTCGCCGGGAGCCCTCATTGTTTGGCCTCCAAATTTGGCGCGTCACTCTACAGATTCGCCTTCTAATCTCTATCTCGCCCCTGTGTCTCACCGTAGCCTCACTGCCCCATGGCCGCATTCCCTCGCCTCTGTTGGAGGGCGTGGTCAAGGCTCCTGCATTAAGATGCTCGTGGGTCTTCCACCATCCCCACTGCTCTGAGGCCAGGAACTCCTCCTCCCAGGAAGCCCCGCTTCAACACACCATGCTACGAGGGCCCCACTGCCTAAGTCGCCTCTGTAGGTGCGTTGGCTTCCCCGACTTGAAGTTTTAAAGTCTCTGAGACTCCCTCGACGGCGAAGTCGCCCAAGTCGATCGCCGCCATACTGGTGGAGCGCTTCATCCAATCGAGTTCTCCTCGCTGCCGGAGGTTCGATGTCGCCGAGGAGTAAATACCTTCCACGATGATGATAGGGAGCAACTCGAGGCCGCTCGCTGAAGACTCGCCAGCCTCTTCTCGCCGCTTGTCGCCTCCTCCGAGTCTAGCTCGGTGTACTTTCGCCGTCCGGAATTCTTCTTCCTCTCTTCCTTGCTCTTCAGCCATACCGCGAAAAGACCGGCTTTTCCTCGCCGTCAAGTATGGGGTCCACCTCCATGGAGGAATAGAGGTTGCCCCCAATGGCTTTCAAAGACGGGTGATAGAAAATAGCTAGGCTACAAGTAGTAGGAGGAAGTACTTGGTCCTATTAGCTGTCGACCATGTAGTCCGCAGTTCCCCGCCATGTTTCTTGTTAGTTAGGTACTGGGCGATGTTGGGGACATCACCCAAGGCCGCTGAAGGGATGGGCGGGAACAAAAATAGCTCTGCGCAGGAAAGTCGACTTATAGTAGTGCAGTCCTCTCATAAGACTTGTCTATATGCCGGGTTGCATTCGAGTGGCTTGCACATCTATTGCTTCAAGACTCGAAGATGTCATTGACATCCTACGAAGAAGATGGGCATCGGCGTTTACTCATCGCCTCGGGAAGTCGTAAAGAAAGGCTATTGATCTAGCCAAGAAGAGAGTGCACGTTCGATGCGTAATATACCTGTGTGAGTCGAAGGATCGCCGCCATGGAGAAGCAAAACCAAAGTGTGCTATGAGAAATGGAAGACCTATTTATAGAAAAAGGGGAAAACCCTAATTTTGGGATGGCCTGGAATTTCCTACCGATTGGGTGATTCTCATCTATATTAAAGGGTGCACTGAGAGTTTGAAGAGTACTTTTTAGGGTTTGAACATAAGATCGACACAACCTACTGCAACAACTTGAGACGGCCGGGATATGCGTGAAGAAAAATAGAGGTTCGACGCTGCTCTGCACCGACAATGAAAAGTTCATTTTCTCACTCTACGAATGCGGAGATATGGGCTTCACGCCAAACTTATCACCCCAGTATCTGGAAAGTATGTACCCCACCGGTTCGCTGAGTTAGGCACTGACTTTATTTGGTCGATTGGAGCGCGCTTTTGGGCATTTTTTAAGATGGTTCACGCTATGCTTCAAAATTCTAAAAAATGAGATTCTCTTTATTTTCATTCCGGCGCTGAACACGTGGTGGAGACATCAGTTTCAATTTTGCTCAAAAAGTCCTCAATTTGATTAAAACGTGCTTAGATCTTATCTTAACCTAGTTAAGCAAGTTTGAACATTATTTACACAAAATTACATATTAACAAAATTTTCATTATTTATAAGAAGTTCACATGGCTACCTCGATAAAACCGCCAAAAACATATCATCCCCACGCACCCTCTTCTGAATCGCAAAAAATGGCCGCATCCTCAAAATGCTACACTATTTTCGCCTGCCGCCCTCTCGGTAGCACGCCAGCTAGAAGATTACATCGTCACGCCGCGATGTCCGGTTGTACTCCCGCATGACTTCTGAACAAGCGCGAAATGTCTTGAACCGCGATTCCAGAACTTCGCTGGAAGTGCTCTGATTTCCCCTGGGCGCGGCTCTCTCGCCCTTCGCTGCTTCTTGGTCCGTCAGCTTTCCTCTCGTACCGGGAGGCTTGGTTTGTGGTGGCGCCTGTGGTCCGCTTTTGCTCCGGCCCGCCTTCAATCGTTTCACCCCGTGTTCCCGTAATAAGCGCTGTATTTTTCACGGCGTAGCCAGGTCTACTTCTTCCCCGATAGACCTTGACTCGGCCCATCACGACGCCCCGCTGTCACGGGCTTTAACTCTATCCCACGTGCCGAAAAGGTGGGGCTTGGAGTGTTTGCTCCGTCAAGCCCTCTTTCAGTGCCACCGCCGCAAGTAGTACTTCCTTCTCCACGACCGGTTTTGAAGAGACGTCTCCAGCGGCATGGGGATAATTACCGAAGCCGCCTTCAGATAGTTATGAGTTCGCCGCTTCCGATGGCTCGTTGACGTGGACCAGCCGCCGCACAACCACAACTTTCGCCCACGCTTCTTTGGCCTTCCTCTTCTTCGCTGGTCGCCTTCCTTCGCCCCTCCTCTCTGCATTTCATATTTTTATTTATGAACGCCATGAGAGCCCCGCTTCTTCAACAGTATTAAGCCCCTCACGGGCCGCCTCTCCTCCTTCCCGCAGGTAATTTCCAAGCTTTGAGTTGCTCCTCTACTCGGCCTACCGCCTCTATCTCGCTGCTCCTCCCTCGCTCCTCTCACCTTCTAGAATTCGGCCGGTGATAATGTCCTGACGCCGCTTCTATGCGACCTCCGGTTCGGCCGCTCTCCGATCCGATCCGCCTCCCGCCGTAGCGCAGAAGATTCGGCCTTTGCCTTTAAAAAGGCTACGCCCTTGCAAAGATCCTCGAGGGCGGCGTGTCGGCGCCGATCTATTCCCTACGTTTCCTAGCGGCCCTCAAGCAACCGCCATATACCAATCTGCTTCACTGAACCAGAGCTTGGCGCGCCGTAAGACGCTTTGGCAAAGGAGAGAGAGCGCATTTCTAAGGTGGTAATGCCAAAATGAGGGGGTCTAGGCCTATTTATAGGGCCTCCGCTTTAGGTCAAATCATGAAACCACGCTATACCGCATCTCAATGAGAAGTTCATTTTTCCGCTCACAATGTAGACATGGTGTGGTCCCGCCACAAATTTTATACTTTCTAAGCATATAATACAGTTTAATTTTACTATATTTCTAGCTCATCTTAGAATTACCAAGTTATTTTTCTCGCGGATTTATAACTTCTTTTGGTGTGTTTTGCGCCACGTTCACGCTACCGTACCAAAATGAGATTCTCATTATCCGCCCCGGCGCTGACGCGGTGAGACCACCCTACTTTTAGCTGCTGGCTCATCAATTTTAGTCTTTTTATGTTTTCATTCATTCTAATCACATTAGCTTAGTATAACTGGCAAAATGAGAAAAAATTTCCCATTTTACGAGGTTTAAGATCCTATCAAGTTAGTACTACCGAGTATGGCTGTTTTGTGGTTTCTGGTCTCCAAGAACATTGCTCGATACCATCAGGACGTTCCCTACTGTGATACTTGCACTCCTATACAAACAGAGTTCATCCCCATACCAGCCTCCATGCCGGCTGTGGCCCTTCATACACCGCAAATCGGACGGTTCTGCAGCGCTATGAAGGGGCTTTGCCCCGCTTCCTCAGTGGCCTACCTAGTCAAGGGCGCAGAAACATACATGTCGCGATGCAACATAAGCACATATCCACCAAGGGTGCGGGGCATCAACATCCGTGAGATGTATACAACGACGCGATCATGATAGGATACTACCCAAGGCTCACTCCAAAGGGGTAAATCACGCTTTGGGTCTCCGTGAGAGTTCATTGCGCATGCACCATGGTACGATTTTAGCCTGCATGAGAACATGGCATATGGTTGTTCACCCATCCGCCTCCCAATACCCCTTTGCAAGAGTAGGTCGATACAGTGTTGGGACCGGGATCAGATTCACGGATGCATAGCCGAAAGGGGCTATATCCCGCTGCATCTCCCCGCGCCTCATAAAGTAGGGACGCTCCTCCAGAGATCTGGCTACATGTCAATTGCCAAGGTGACTAGAGAGGGCCACCGCCTGCATTCTAATTTGAACCCACGACCAGCCGTGTTTGAGCCCATGCCTTGCCCACGCTAATGGCAAGGCATTAGGCTCAGTCACAATGATCCCTAAGAGGCACTAACACACCATAGGATCGTTCAAGAGTCGTAACACCTAACCCCCTTGTGCTCACCCCTCAATCTACAACTGTGTGTGTGTGGCTCTCAGACACAAGCCGACCCATAAGCAGCGAGAGGCTAATCTAGGAGCATCTACTACCAAGCTTTGGGCTCCCCACCCCTTCCCAATGTATGGAGTTCATAGAGATACATCATCCATATACATTTATAAAAGAACTAAAGAACTAGATCTAATCTATATCATAGAGTTAGGGTTCTTTAGTTGAAACCGCATTCAGAGATCTGTGTTACAAAATTACAGAATAGGCTAAACCTACCATTTAATGACTAGAAGATGGTTTAGCTGGTTAAATTGATCAAATACTCGATCCTGAGTTCCCCGACCGAGCCTACCATCCCGCTACAACGTTCTAATCAAGGGAAACCACGGGGTACCCGGCCGCATGGGGTAGTTCTGGGAGGCGCGGGCTTTGACCCCGCGCCGAAACCTAAAACCGAAACGAAAATGGGCAAGTTAGGTTTCCTTCTTAAATGTGACAAGGGGTTGGCTAGGGTTTTAATTATCCTCTTTAGGCATGTGGGATGAGCCTGGGAATGGGGCCTCTACCTTTATGGCTAGGTGGCAAAATGTAAAATTATTATGGTGCCAGTGCCCGCCACGTGTACATTAGTTAAATGTGCACATTAATTGCACACTTGGGTATGGCCCACTTGGAATAAAGTGTCCATATGGAATGTGTGTGCCCACATTAGTCGCGTATTATCGCGTAAATGTGCGCACATTAATACTAATGCACATTCTAGCGTTGCCCCTGTGGGCTACCACTTGGTTACGCCTGCCAGACACGCCACGCAGGGCGCGGTAACGCTGGATTTGTAGGCAAGATAAGATAATGCCCTGACCGTGGCATCTCGGAACGCCACAAAATGCAGCCAGCATGCAAGACTTTCTTTCTCGCGAAGCGAGTATGCGTACCAACAACCCCGGCCGCAAAGGAAATAGGTATGGATTGAAAAGATTGTTAGAAGAAGTAGGGATTGAACAAAGAAACCCCTAACAAGTAGTTTCAGATAGTTCCACCAAGATAGCAATGACTAAAAATCCTATTCAACATGAAAGAACTAAGCACATCGAAATGAGATGCATTTTATAAGAGATCCGTAAGTAAAGGAATTATTGAAATGAAATATCTGCATGATTACAACTATGTGATATTCTAATCCAAGCCATTGATGTAGAAGCTAAACGAGGTTGAGACAAATGATTAGTCAGAAGGAGAAAATAACACCTAAGGAAAGTGTTGATACACATCATGTTATTTATGAGATGGAGACACAGAGGTGCAAAGACCTATTAGTTGTGAATAACCTAAGTTGGAAATCGTAGAGCAGAGCATGAAGTACAGACCGGTGGAAGCTTTCACGTGATATGAAGCTATGCATCTAAGTTGCAAAAAGGATATTAAGAATACATTGTTGAATCTTAGGGTGAAGGTATGTCAATCCAATTGCTCGAGTACTAGTGGAGGAAACCATGCAACACACATTTTTGAATGCCCCAAGCTTTTTCTTATATTTTTGGAAATGGTTTTATTAAAGAATTTGGTAATTTATTCAATAATATGCATAATCCATTTTAACTTATAAAGGTATACAATGATGCTTTAAAAACACCACATTATGCGTTCACGCCTTATGGAACATCCAAGTATAATAGATTGCATGGTCATGTTTTTCCATATTCCTCGATCAAAATACTTCAATTAGATTTAGAAGCTTTTGCAATCGCCACAAAGTAAAAGTCAGCAGATTCTATGATGAAATGGGATGAGTTAAATTTGTTGGTGGCTTCAATATTTTTGTTTCAAAGCTTGATGGCTAATTCTAATGCCTTTTTCCGATGTCATTACAGAACAGCTGCGTGACTCAAATTTGATACAATGCAAGCCACCAGCCACTAATGTAAAGAACAACACGTGTGTTACGCATTTGAAGCCTCTGTGGCCTAATGCAACAGCAGATTTAATTTTGAAACTCTACCGTGTCGATTAAACAAGAATGAAATTTTGGGCCAAAATTCTATCGCTAGAGAGGTCGTGATGATGCATCGCGATCTTCAACTTCTTGCTCATGTACCACTACTCTTTGATCGACAGACAAATTTCAACAGATATAGGAGTTATACTACTTCATAAGATGTTAGTTTGTAGTAGCATGTTGTTCTCCTCATGGGAAAAAGGTGACTTCTACCGCCACACAGAATGATCAATATAAATGTTTCATCAATTTGGTGGTATATGTATATGGCTTCTACTAGGTCTACAATGCCATATTTGATCAAAAACATGAATATTCAGCCAAAACGCTTATCCCAAGCTTTCCAAATCGTTATAGCGTTCCTCTTCTCATTGGCACCAAATTTCCTCGGCCAAGAGCTCATCTAAGGATACTCAATATTGTATCTATCGCCATGAATCAAGAAGTCGAACATTTTGCTTGGCTTTTTGTTCATGCGTGTTTTGGTCTTCTCCTTCGTCACGCCAGGGGTTATACTTTTGCTCTCTCACAAAGGGCAAGGCACTTCATATTCTCACTTCATCTTTCAAACTTGGTAGCCGGTGTAAAAGTTTTTCGTCACAAACTTGAAGATACATATTATCATATTATCATTTTCTTTGTTTAAACTTATTTACCTCGTGGTCAGCCGATATGGATTTTTCCCATCGCCACATTTTGCAAGTACTTTACCAATTAATGGAAAAAATAATTTTACTCTCAAAAAAAAAAAAAAAAAAAAGAATGCATGCCGTCAACTTGGCAATGGTTATAAGGGAAACATTACGAGTTAATGGTTAACCCGGCACGGTTAACTTAATAATATTAACTGAAGTCATGATCTAAGGAAAAGGCATGTGAATATTTCCGTGATAAGTATGCCAGAATGCCGATGCACAAGGCTTGCCGACGGATTCGTTAATTTATAAGCTCTTGGGAGTGCATCTACTAAGGCGTAATTAAGAGTGTGCACAATGTTGTGGTGTAGGCAGCCCACTGAAGCAGCATCATGCCCCAGCCTTCCTCGGTACAATATTGCTACAAGATTTAATTAATCCCATTTGAACAATAACTTCTATGATTTGGTTCAATGGTAGAAAATAATACATGTGGTGTGTTCTTCATAAGCAAAGTTGTATTATAAGTGTTTCTCATTTATCAAGTCTCGTTGAATTGAATAATAATATCTTTCTCGCTTACTAACAACTTTTGTCCATGCATTTATTTGCATTGAATCTATATAAACGCAACATGTATTATGATATTTGCTGAATTGGTTTTGGCGATTGCGCTGAGAGAAATTCCAGCCACCGCCACCCGGCTTCCCGGGCCTGGAGAGCTTGTTTTATCTTCTTCAAAAAGAAGGATGATTCACGGTAGTCGTTGATTATCGCCTCAACAAAATCGCGCAGATCCGCTTCCTCTCATCCCGTAATTGAGCTACTTCACAGTATACATTACACATTATTTTATTTAAGATTGATCTTCGGGTGCCTATACAATCTTATTCTGATCCGGAAGGTGTGATGAGTGGAAATGTAAATTTTCGACTCGGTAGTAGGCCATTTTGAGTATACAGCTATGCCGCTTGGATCTACTTCATAATGTCTCTAAGAATATCCCAAAGATATGGCTAATGATTTTCCGAGAGTTCTAGACTTTGCTATCACCTACTGGATGATATCCTATTTATTCTAAGACTAAGAATATGAAAGACATGTTCTATGTCCTTCTAAAAGCTTCTCAGTACGCGATTTAGGTATGCCAAACCTTGAGAAGTGCCAGCTCATCAGATAATGTGGAGTCCCTTTTGCCATCGTGATCACATCAATACGCGGAAGCCCGTGACATCCAAAAGGTCAGGCCGTTTCCGGAGTGGCGTTACCCTTCATCCTCGCTCGAGATGTTCGCTGTTTTCTTGGGTTTGCCAATTTCATCGGTCCGATTATTCGAGATTGCTCTTCCTTTGACACGCCATCACAAGGACGCTATCTGAATGGATCGCGGAAGTTTAAATCGCTTTTGTTAACAAGCATGCTTTCACCACTTTTCGCCGCCAGCTTGCTCATGCAAGACTTTTGCTCATAACGCGCCAGCGGCGTTTCCTCGATTTTGCGCTTTCAGGGATCCTCGCTTCACGAGGGGAGATGACCATGAATCAGTATCCACCGCTCATATCATTCACGAAAGCCAAATACCAAATCAACTATCCCATTTGGCGACAAGGAGTTGTTGGCTTATAGTGTGATTCTTTTCTGCATAGAGTGAGACGCTTTCCGAGGATCTCCTTATAAGGTCAGCGCTCTTCATACTGCATCACCGTAAATCTCAATACTTTCGCACCGCCGAGTGCTCAACCGCCGCCGTGCCCTGCGTGGCATACTGCATATCCTGATTGATTTATAATCGCTATACCCACCCCGGATCCTCCACAGAAAGCCTTCCGATGCCTTGTCTTCTCGGACAGCCCTACCTTTGAGCCTAAACTAGGTGATCCCGCGATATGATCGCACCCGGTGTTATTTAGTCCTCCAGCCTTTTATGGCTCTCTACTTTGTTCGAGAGGCCTTCATGATACGCCTTGGAGTTCCCTGCTCTGTTATCTCCGCCTCCGATCCATTGGTCAAGGGAATTTCGTATTGCATCAAGATCATCTTCCTCAACAGATGGGATCGCATCATGATCATTTCGAGGTTCGAGATGGATTCCCCGCCCGTGATGGGCCTTCATATGCGCCGATGGTGCTTCAGGCTTCGTGCGCCCAGCTTGCCATGATTCACCTCCGCCGCATATCTTGGGAGTAGCCAAGACTTTGAACTAGTCGAGTATTGGTGGCCGTCTTCGCCGCCTGGCCGGGCTTTCTTTATTCGGATCATGCGTGACATCCGCCAATGGTTGTTGTTCCAAGGTATCTTCCTCATGGCCTCGCCTTCAAATTTTTACCAGCTTCCAAATTCTACCCTGGAAGAGTATTTCAAAGGATTTTATTGTCGAAGCCTGTCCCAGCCACACGTCATCCTTGGTTGTTGGATCCGTCGATGATGGCACATTCTACCCCTTTCCTTGCAAAGACTTCTATCTCTGGGGCGGAAGGCCACGCTCTTCGCTCTCGGGAGAGGTGTAATCTAACCTCCATGCATAATGTGATACGAGACAGCCTGACTCAGCCCCCAATTTGTTGCCGCTTTGGAAGCGCCTATTGCAACTCTTGCATGTGGAACGCCGCCTCTTCCTGACATCATCAATCCGTGAGACCAACAATGGATGTGAGCCGCGACTAACCAAAACCTTTGAGCAAAGATTTATATGCTTCAGTCAATTATGATGATCGTTTGATTGCCACCGCCGCATTTGCCTATAATAATTCTCGTCTATGCCTACGTGCCGCATCAGTTTTATTAATTTCCCGCATGCACTTCGGTCTTTGATTGCCCCAGGATATGACTCCAATCCGCCAGTACGGTGCCTCGCAGCCCGCATACTTCGTGATGATCTTCGCGACCATCTTCGCCGTGCCTGCCAGCACGCGCTATCGCCATCGCGATCAAAGTGACGCCGACGCCCTTATTTTGCAGCTTTGGTGATCTTGTTTGGCTCTGGCCGATTTGGTTTACGCTTCTCTGTAACAGTTTCTCTTCCGACGACCGGGCCAGGTCCCCATTCTGGACATTGAACGAATTGGTGTGATGTTAAGCTTTTCTCCGGCCCGAGCTCGCCATCACCGGCTCACCCGTTGTTTCATGTGTCTGCCAGGAACCCTATATGGCGGTAATCATCGTAATCGAAAGTACCTCCACCTCCACCACCAAATGAGATTGATGATCATGCGGAGAGTTCGAGGTTCGAGGATCTCTTGTCTCAAGTTTCTTCGCCGGCCATTGTATTACTTACCACTGGGAAGGTTATTCGCCAAGAGGGAACCGAGCCTCCGCCAAGAATCTGCACTAATGCGCATTCCGACATAAAATTGCGGTAGTTTCACCAATGTCTATGTCGCCTGAGTGTTCTGCCCCATCTTCGGTGACTGCCGCCATCGTGAGGAGTGGGGATGGTGTGATCTATCATAATGATATTATTCAGACATACTTGGGCACGCATTATAATTTATATATACAAAAGATGGTCGCCACACGGATGCAAAGGGTAGTTGTAATAAGATAACAGATGAACTCGCACCTCCACAGTGAATACAATATCCTGCTGGGCGCGCTTACCAATATTTGTTGAAGACATTCCCACGCCTTCTTCTCATATGTGGGACTATCTCCGTATGTATCGTCTGAAACCTTACCATGCTTATTCAATCCTATTATATGTGATCCCCACTGGCAAGTATTCAGATATATGCTATGTCCTCTTGCCAAACTATTCCTGCTCAATGCCGCCTCTTCTAGGCATCTCTGCCTTATGTTCATGCCAGTTTCGCAACCTGCCTTTACCTTGTTCATATCACTTCGTCATTCTGCTTATTTTCCCATAGATTTTTGCTGAGATTTTCCACGATTTTCCTTGATTTCGATGTTCATGACACTAAGGCCAGTCACAATACTTCCCGCTAACAAGAATACAACATTTTCTTGGCATCCAACTTCAACAAAACACTTCGTAGAGAAATTTTCTCAGATTCATCAGATTATATGTTACCTTGTTATCAGCCAAAACCATGCGGTTGCTTAACATACCCGACAAACTACTTTCCAGTCACAAGCTGGTGCCTAGAAAGGATGTCAAATTTGATTTTTACCACTCACCATATAAAGTGGCAGGTCGTGAGCTCAAGAAATCTCATGCAATCTTCCGATGTTACTAACACAATTACATGCTTTCTCTCAACAACTTCATTTAAAAGTTGCATACTTTAAAACTCAAGAGCATGTATGCTATTAAGAGTCAAGGAAGAAAGCACCTACTATGTTAGAGATTAATTCTGCTGTTAGAAAAGAACTGATAAAAAATATGTTTGCAGCAGATGACAATAAAGTACGGTCCAATATTTTTGTGAGAAACCTCTCGAGCAACACTTTAAACAAACTCGCCTCCATCAAAAGTTTCTGGTGACGCTAGTAGTAGTTCAAGTAACGTGATTGTAAACCGCAGGCAAAGAGGGATCAATATATATTTGACAAGTATGATTGTACTGTCCAATAACTGGTGATGTAACCGCCTTACCGAAATTTATGCCAACATTTTGCTTACTAGTAGTTCTACTAATCTAAACTATGCAGAGGATTAGCAATATTTAGCACTATACCATTTTAAAACATCTTGCAATTATTTATAAAAGTTACCGCTTGAGTCATAATCAAGGATCTATAGGACGCAGAGAAAAGCCAAATTTATGACGAAAGGTAAGGAAGAAGTTATAGAAGCAACCTCTATAATTAAACAAGAAGTACATGTGGTAGGAGCTCTATACACATCATGCTTGTTAGATGGCTACTCTCCTATTCATCATTGATAATTTCCATCGAGTATATAAAGTATTATCTCCTCACTATTACTTGTACAAAGTGACAAAGCTGCCATGTTTTTCATGTGATCCTTTTCCTCCGGTTTTCGTACGCATGATTTGTGATCGATCCTCCGCCAAGAAATTCAAGAGCGACTATAAAGTTCTATATACTATGATGTATTTTCGTGATTCCACAAAACCTTACCGCAGTGGCAGAAATGGATTCATTAATGTTTCTGCCAATTTGGTCTCGATGGGTGTAGTGGATGATTTGATAACAGAAAAGCAGCCTTAGATGCAGATCAAGGCTTCGAAGGATGAGGGGAAGCTTTGGCCCTGCTTTCACCGATATGAATAACCTTCCTTTCGTTGTAGACCTTGGAATCAGTTAAATCTAGCCGCTTCTCAAAGAACCTTTCCCCGGGCTGGAGGCTTCTATGATTTTGAAAGGGTTGCATTTCATTGCTCGCTTCTCTTGCATATGATGGATCCACTAGCACTATTTTTATATCAAATAAGCCATCTCTAGCATCTCATTGACCACACACACATTCTTTTCCTACATTTGAGCCAAATAATAAACGCATATTAACAAAGTTGTACTTACTATATGAAAATGCTTAGCTATGTTATACATCACGGCAAAATGAAATGTAAAATACTTGAAAGTAAAATTGCTCCATGAACCCCCGTGATTCTGCTTCCTAATATTATCTCAGACCGCCTTCGATTTTTGAATCAAAATGATTATCTAAACAAGGTTTGCTGTGTAGGTAGAGTATAAATGTAACCTCAAGGCCATCAGATAGATGTTTCGTGATAACTAAACATAAATTTTTATTGGTTACTATAGAACATGCCGTAGCTCTATCATATGTGAGATTCCGTGATCTTAAAAGAGTACTCATTTACACGTAATATGTCACGTAGATTACTCTTTTATTCCTCAGAAAAGCTATAATTTCTTCTGTATGAGAAAGTATTTTAGAACATCAATTTATCTTCATATAATGACTCAGTCAGCTCTTTTTTTTAGTTAACGGCGGTGATTCAAATGCTTGTAAGTGGCAAAATTTAATTCAAGAATCATTTAAGCATTTCATATAACTTGGTTTCACCAGATTCATATTGTTAGAAGGAATTTCAAAGAACTTTTGCATTCAATATCAATCAATGGCCTGCAAACCCTATGCTAAATTGTGCATGCGGTGAGCAAAATTTGGACAAAAATGATGACGGATGGGCTCACCAACTGCTATGCGTATTACCGAAAAATAAAGCACTCAATGTAGTGTCGCTATTTTAATCAACATCGCGGATTTTATGATAAAATTCCAACAAATATAAGCACCCCATGCCACAAAACCGAAAAGTGGGTCTGCGCTATTAACCCTCGAGATTTTTGTGGTGCCCAATGCGGTACCCTAAGGCACCGGTAGAGAAGAAAGTTTAGTGTGGACAACCTCTAAAACCTTAGAAGTACAGAAAGAAATTTATCGCGCGCCAAGGCCGCCAATTTAACATTTCTATCGAGTTTGCTAGTTGAAACGATATGAACGTCAAATCGTTGTCCATTCACAACCATTGCCTTCATCCAAACCGCGGTCAAGAAGGTGTTTAATGCGTGCAAAACTACATACTAAAACACAGGCAATTTCTGCGCATAAATGAACAAATAAACATAATATCACATACCCATCGCCTCCAACATAACAAATACGTCAACATGTTTAGTTTAGTTATGTTGTGAAACCGGAATTTTCCAATGAATGGGTCTGGGGCAATATCGCACATCATATAGCGTCTATTAAAATGCATCAGCAGCCAAAGTGAAGACGGCCACAAAATGATTTTTCCTTATGACCACAAAATCATCATCCGTGATGCTAGGTTTACAACATGCACCGCTAAGCATTATTTAGTGACAATTACCGATCTTCTGACCCAAATATGCGCGGGGCACAAGCGACAGTATTAACTGTAGCAACCGCATCTTTAGATCTTTTTGGAGTACCCAGATATATTTGTTCTGCGCCGACAACCATATACTTTGGTGGCACAATATGCTCCAAATGCCTGGCCACTGGTACCCAGCATTCACAAATATGTTACATGCCGCAGCATATGAGCTTTAGTTGCACCCCAAATTGCCAGGCCAGTTCTTGCTGAATAAAACCCGCCAACTCCCGCATGATATATGCCATCTTTTCCTCGCGTAATGGCCCAGCCAGCGCATCTGAGATGCTGATCTTCGCCATGCTCAAATGGCCACCACGCCTCACGCATGCCGATATGGACAACTATTTTTGTATCGAAAATGCCGAATCACTTCGTATTCAAAATGCCGTTTGAGGAGAACATTTAGCATATGTGCAATCCTACGCGGTTCATTTCATTTGCTCGTGTCTATAGGGTGCACTCTTCTTTCTTCCACTTTTCATGTGAAGTAAGAGGTTCCAGCAAGACAAATACCCCTGACGTATACCGCATCAAGACCGCCACACGCCGCATATCGCCGCCCCAATCGACGTAGACGCCGACGCGGTACCTAAGTACAAGGGCGCTCTAGGGGGCAATGTTATCTGGGGCAAATGTAAGTACTTTGTGGTTCCTTTAACCCATTAAAGGTAGACCACGGTCGCGCAAACTCTAAACCAACCAGCCTATATAAGGCACCAAACTCCCCAACTCTTCCTCCTTTTTTCGGCCACAGACCTTCCGCGAGTTCATTCAAGGGCTACCGAGGAGTCAATTCCAACTCCACGACTGCCGCGCCTTGTCGATCAACCTTCCGGAACGTGATCCTCAAGGCATCGTAGAGAGACATGGACGCCGGACGAGAGGAGTAAACCAGTGGATCGTATTTGGTCGACAATAGCTCAAACCTTATCTTCACCATAGGTTTTTAGCCTATTAAATCATCCTTAGTAGCCGCTGCTGCATCCCGAGATTGACTTAACCAAAGAACCCAACTCTATGAATTAGATTAGTTCTTATTACTTATGTTGATATGATGACTTGATGCTCAGGGACCTCATTGTAATAAGGTAGAGACTTAAAGCTTAGTAGATGATGCTCCTAGCTGTCCCTCTAGTGCATTACTAGCCGTGACCGCTTAGAATGAGGTTCAGGAAACACCCTTGACCGATCCTTCTGGGCGCAAAGTCTACCAGGATCGGGAAAGTGACTAGGTCTAATGGCTTGCCACCGAGGGGCAGGCGGCCTGACACCCTGGGTGGTGTTCACCTTCCAGCGTTGTCGAATAAGGGCAAGTATTCTCTTAGCTGGGCCACCGCCAGTCGCAAGATGTAGATCTCTCAAGGGGAGTGATCCCTACCTCGCCCCACGGATCGAGATGTAACTTGAATAGCCCCTTTGGCTATGCAACTTACGGACACAGCCAGTCCCAATGATTTCAAACTACCTAAAGCGGAGGGGCGGATGGAGTGGACAACCTTGCCATGTTCTTGTTACCAATCCATTGTCATGATTCTGTCGAGACTGAACTCGAGACTCCAAGCTTAACAATGGCCATCCTGAGTTCCAGCTCTGCAGGAACTCCCTTTGTATTGTGTTGATCTTTGTCTATGCAGATAAAGATGTGCCGTCTTCAGTGAAGTAGTGCAAGGATGTTATGTTACCGATGTGTGGCGTTTACTCCGCAGCCTAGGTAGGCCTTGAGGAAGACGGCAAAATGACTTCTCTACTCTTCCCACCGTGGACTCCTGGGGACGGCCACGCCGATATGTGGAGGGCCCCGACAGGAGTCGCGCGGGGAGTGAACTCCCGCTTGTATACTCTGGCATGACATCAGATACCAGTAGGGACGCCACAAAGGGTGGTCGTAGAAAGCACCGTTCTTGGAGACGCGAGTACAGTTAATCGGGCTATGTTCCCGCAGAGAGTACTAACTTGATAGATCCTCAAACCTCAAAAAGGGGAAATTTTTTTTCTCATTTTAGCGCCAAGTTACCGCTAAGGAATCGAACATAATAAGACGCTAAAAAATAGTGAGCCAAAACCTCCTCGTAGTGGTTCACACGCCGCCGCTACCGTCAAAGAACCTAACTTGCTTTTTGGAGCGTATGCCACTGCGGAGAGACATGGCGCTCTCACTCGACATCAACACATGGGCGCCACTAAAATGTGCACCGACTTCCTTGACAAGGCGAACACCTGTGAGGCCAAGGAGGCCAAGAAAAACAAGGATGAAGGGCAAGGCGTGAAGAGCCTGCCAGACTAAGAAGACCCCAATGCCAAGGTAGTCATCAGCGAATCCGCCAACCAAATCAACAAAATGAGTAGGGATCCCAGGATCAACGAAAGCACTAGAGGTGAAGAGGACATTGGATCTCCTGATTCAATGATGAAGAGACTCCAAGAAGCGCGACGCAGCAGATAGATGAGAGCAAGAAGAGGAGAGGGCGTAACTTATGTGAGACCAAGGTTCAAGAAGCAGCAGAGCGTATTAGTCCGTTAACATTTTGAAGACTCAACAAAATTATGTAAGACTCGCGGACACTAATTTAATATGACATGCAGCCTTCGCTACCGCTACGCTGAACTACGCAGAAAATTTTGTACATGTCTGAGTTTATAAGTACGTGTGTGTAATCTTTAATGGGTTACGGTAGTTCTACCTTATATTCCACCGCACTCCCAAACTAATCATAACTTCTGAGAGCCGCCACAGAAATTCAAATCGCCTCAAAATTTGCTGCAGGACCGTTAGAATGTGCCTAGAATCCATTTACGACCTCAAATTAGGCTAGAAATGTCAAACCCCAGTTCAAAATGACCAAAATTGCTCAAACCCTTGAATTGTTTTTCCAAACTGTGGTTTGTTTGTAAATAGAAGCATACCCCATTAGCACCTTGCAGGTATTGCTCTCGGCTCGAAGCTGATGCTTTACTCCTAGATAGAAGTGCCCAAGAACACCCCTTTGTTATAGTCATCTAGACCTCAGCATAGCAACCCAAGTCCAACTGTTGGTACATCACCTCTGCTCATGCCAAAGGCATAAACCTTGACCTAATTCTGTGTCCTTCTAATAGAGTTTGACTTATATAGATGCCACATTGACACTCCCTATTGCCAGGGTACCTAGAAAGGAGCTAGAGTCTAGAGCTGTCCAAGTCACTCCATGTGTAGAGATTGGACTCCCCCAAACCAACTTTGCTAGGACCTTAGAGTATGCCTCAAACATCATGGAGGTTTTGCAAAACAATCCTCATGTCATGCCATACCACACGTCCTAATGTCCATAGACTTGTAGAATATAGATATGTCTCTAGTAATGCTGCTCAAGCCATCTTGTTTGCTTATAGAACCCAAAATGTTGTAGGAGAGCCCTCCAAGTAGACCCTTAGACTCTAGGATATACGAAGCAGCCAAGAAATTATAGGGCTGTGAGCTACGTAAGAGCTAGAGACCAACTTCTTGAAGACATCGAGGACCCAGCCGATCTATAGGCAGAAAAGGAGTGCGAGACTCGAATGGATAGGACACAAAGGACGGAGGAGACGACCTAGACAACAGGTACAAATCACGCAAAGGCGACCAGAAGGAGCTATGGTAGCTGCAATGGAGATGACCACACTTCCAGTACACGTGAGAGCCACCTCTAATGAAGCAAAGCCCAAGCAAAGGAGTCGACTCGTAAATTCAACCTGTGGAGGAATGACAATGCCCGCCACTGGGCCACTACCTAATTCTCGTGAGCTTCAAGATATTCAAGAATGCCCGACTGCAACAGCCGTGATCCTACTCTGCCATCAACGGCACCGCGCACAACAACAACCTTGCAACGACACACCGCAGATGTAGGACGCTGAGCGTCACCGCATTCCTCAAGACGAATATTCACATTAAGGAGGAGCATCTTTCTCAAGGGATCACATCGATTTAACACTCTTCATGGAATCGGGCGTGACGAGCTCGGATCAGACATGAAGCTCAACAATAGTAGCAAAGCATCTCAAGGAATCCCGAGTCAATCAGAACGGAGAAGATGCAGCAAAACCAAGAATCAAACGCGATAGGAGGAGGGAAACCTAAAAGGAGTATAAACATTTAGGTAGATCTTCGTAGTTATTTTGGAAAAGTGGATGAATTAAAATCCCAATGTAAATGCGTATATGTCTATTGTATATCTCGGGCGCTCACGATATAGTGGAGAAACATGAGTTTACAAATGTTTTACGGATTTAACGCTCGATCGTAGAAGCTCCTTCCGCCGACTACCAAATGAGGGAAGCAAGGAAGCACAACTATAACCCAAGATCCAAATGGAAGACCAAGTACGAGGGAGAAATGACCAGAGGCCAAGACACTTCCGAAGTGCCCTCAAGTAGAAGACCGCCGTCCACCCAATGTCGTAACAAGAGACAACACCGGTCATGTCAAGATCATTAGCGCGCACCAGACATCATCGGGACGCAACACTACCTCTTGTGGCGGCAACAACACTTGATGAACTTATGACACGAAGCCTCAACAATAGAAGGAGGAACGACCCGACATCAACGAGCCAACTAAGAAGACAACATCTCGACGACCATAATTCCACCTTGTGGTAATATGGGGTGATGTGCTATGACACGCGGTATTAGATGGAGAGGCACGCATGAAAAGGCACCGCAACGAGGAGATATGCCTTCAACAACTAGGTGATGGCTTCACAAAGTACTCCTACCGTAATTAGAAGAGAAGAAGCCGCATCATATCTCTCGACATGTGGGACATCAAATGCCCAAGGTAGAAGCATTCGACACCTTAACGACAAAGATAGCAACAAGCACCTTCGCAAAAAGAGAGTTCAAGATAATAGCCGGGCTATTCAACGACAAGAGTATATATAAGCGTGTACTTCTTCAACTCAAGGGTCAAGTCACAAGAGATATAAGGATCCATCATCCCGACAATCCGAGCCATCAGGAGGAGAGCCATGATGCCTTACTTGCCGAGAGACCACATGCATAGAGGGACAAAGGTCGAACCGAAAGCCGGAGAAGTGCTAGCAACCAAACTTCTTCCCACGAAGCCCCCTAGAGGCAACAGGAGGATCAAAACCGACGAAAGCACAATCAAAGCCACCGAAGGTACCTCAAGACAAGAAGACGCGATAGCACCGAGGAACGCGGATAACTTCTAAGCCATGCGTGATCGAGGGGGATCAAACAAGGAAGTTTGGAAGCTCGATGGAGAAGCAACTAGGCGGTAGGCGAAGCCGATGACTTGCACGCTGACTTGTATGCAACTTGGTGAGCCCAAGGATAGACGATTCAAAGAACAATCAGAAGAGAACAACCTGTGCAGGAGTATAGCCAAAGGAATCGGCACAACCGAAGAGACGCCTTCAAATAGCTTCAAGTATCATGAAGGGGGGAACAATTACCATCCGAGAGAACGAGGATGAAGCGTAATCGAAATGTCGAAACATCAACGACCAGCACACCTTTAGTTAGAATGTGATGCAAAGCGTGTTGTGCCATAGCCGACAAATACCGGAGGGCCCAAGTATATCAACAAGTTACCCCGAGTGCGAAATGACGCGACAAATAGGAGGATAAATATCGTCAACACCATTGCACAGGGAGGAACACCAATGACATCACCAAGGAGTAGGTGTGCAACTTCGAAGGGAGGCACAAGGGGACCTAATAGCTCTAGTTAACTATGTAAGTTATATGCCTTGCATATATAGTTTTGTCATTCCTTCCCTCCCATAGCGTAATGAGATCAAAGGAAGAGATGTCGTGCAATTTGTAGGGGTGAAGCAATCAACATCCTCAACACTCTTCGGGCGTATGAGACATCGATGGAGTCGAAGAAACAATACCGGATACAGAGTCATCGTTTAGGCTGCCAAGACAAAGAGTTCAAGATGAAAGATCTTCTTCAACGGGCGCGCCACCTTCGGGCTTTTGAAAAGCGGCATGGAAGATTTCAAGCGATCAACTACACCATCAAAGCCACCAGCAATGAGAGGCTTCTAACGAACAAAGTCAACCTCTACATCAAAGAGGAGCCACCATCAAGGAGACTGAAGTATCGAACTGGGAAGAACGCCACCTTGCTACTTCAAGCGGGGCAACGAGTGGATGAGCTTCTAGCAAGCTCAAGCATCTAAGGCCATGGGGCCTAGTAGGTTAAATGTATGGACGGTAACATCCATATTGGGATTAGAAGGCATTTCCAGATATTCTCGCCGAAAGGATTGCCCCAATATTGATCTAAACGTCAAGTATTGGGAAGGAAATGCATAGGAGTAACTAAAATTATACACGATTGTTAACAGACATCCAACATATTGAAACCACTTGGTGAGATTGATCACCTCGCTAAGAAGGAATCATTACTAGGATAATTGTTGACCATGTATAAATCTAGTACCTCCAAAAGAATAATCCAACCTAAAAAGAAAAGAAGTAATCTAGCAAGTCCGGCCAACTTGTTACGATGGCATCAATTCGATTGGTAGGAATATTCCAAGAGTTTAACTAACTAAGAAAGGGGGAGTCTCTAGAATATAAAAGAATAATACATGTAAGGTACATCTAAAATAAGAATTATAGTAATTAAATAGTCTTTTGAGACAAAGGGAATAGTCGTCATGACAAAACCTTGTGGTTTAGAATCGTTCTAACTAAGTAGGTAACCTATAACTATATTGAAATACATGATAACATAATATGTGCATCCATCTTAGATGGTTATATATGCTAGCTAAGGCTAGTAAATTAATGCGCTAAGTAAGAAGCGTATAACCTCTTAAGGGGAGAGAATATATATGACGTTGTGTACAACGTCATTGAAGGGGTCTTGAGACCATTTTCTTTTCAAGAAAGTGGGAGGGCTCAATCTTATAATTGAACGTACTTGCATCAAATGGACTGACCCGTAGAATAGAGTTCCCTCCGGCAATGGCCGAAGCGAATAGAGCGTAAGAGAGATAGATACCTTAGTGCTCAGGAGGCCTTCAACGTGCGAGGCCCGGCGTAGTAGCTAACTACACCAATGAAGTGGAGCAAAAGTATGGGAGCAATGCAAACGACCAAGTCATCTCCAAAATTACCCCAGGCTCAATGGGTGGATCGTTCTAGCCTTAGGTAAGGGTGTGCGATGCATTATAAGCTTTAATGTGTCTTATAGATAAGTTAAATATAGATCCTAATAAGCTGGATAGAAATTGTTGTGCGTGATATGTATCATAATGGAAATAAGTTAAATAACAACGGGTAATGTGAGTAGCATGTTAATTAATCCTTCGCAAGGATGCAATTCCTTCCAAGGATAGCTATATGACCTGAGGGTCCTTTATAAATATAAATAGAAAATAGAATTAGGATATACTTAAGTGCATCTTAGGGATATACTTCCAAAGGGTAATGCAGACCCAAGGAAGAGAATAAGAAGCACATCTAATTCTTGTGTATGATAATTAAACCTTGTCTATGATACAATAGGTCTAAATCAGGGTTATTGTTTAAATAATCGCTTGATCTAAAAGTCGTTAAATATTGCAAAGCTTAAAGTAAATATAATTGTACTATCGGGTAATGTATCCGATACTATGATAATGTTAATTCATAAATATTACCTTAGGGTAATTATGTTAATCACATGCATTAAAGGAGCCAAAAAAAATCGCCAGCATGTCGATTTGTGTTTAGATTAATTTCATGTGTAGTTAAATTAATCATGCATGCAACCTATGCTAGGTATGGGTTGCATGCGTTGTTACCGATGATGGGACCACTACGGTGATCTCTAGGACGTGGTGTAATGTCAATGTAGGCATGACCGCGGTTCCGCTTGGAAAGTCTACTTTCGTCCCACGGAAGTAGATGACCTCGAGAAAGGAGGTCATTGAGGAATGCATTAATAGGAAAAGCACCTCTAGCCCCATATATGCTTTGATAGGAGGAATCCCAGGCCTTCACGCCCCATATACGGGAAGGACCTATCCTCCATTTGGGCAACTAAAGGTGTAGGCATGAGCCATATAGGCATTATAGGCGTTGTCTCCTCGGCCACGATGGAAGAATCATCCTCTTCCTACGCCGGGAGATTAGCCATGCATTCATGTAGATAGGTGGGGTGGTCACCATATAACCAAAACTTTATTAATAATAAAAATGGTACTAACGTAGTGTTGACCTGCGGGCCAATAGAGCGCTCCGGAGGGCAAGGAGGGCGAGCTACGAAGACTTGCAACACAAATTTTGTTATAATGTGTTGCAAGGGATGAAGAGTACCTTAGAAGTGTAAATTTTGTATGAAATTGATAAACTTTGATAAACTTAAATGTTGTATTAAGTAAGGTTAATAATTACCTTGCGTGGATTAAGTTATGAAGTGATAAGTTAATTGGATAATGAAATAGTACAGTAATGTCTTAAACATTACCTTAGAGTAATTCTAATAATTAAGATAGTAAGTATGTAATTATAGATATTGTAAAATTTAATACTGATTTTAAGGTGCGAAGACTTGCAACACAAATTTTGTTGGAATGTGTTGCAAGGAATGAAGAGTACCTTAAATAATAATTGTATATGAAAGTGTTAAATTGTGATAAACTAAATGTTGTGATAACGGAGACTAATAAGTACCTTGTTTTAATAGAAGTTACGAATTGACAAGTTATTTGATAATGTAATGGTGTAATAATGATTTAAAAATATTACCTTAAGGTAATCTTAATAAATGTGTAAGTATTATAGTAGTATATCGTATGCATCAGGTTGATTGCAGGTTAAGAAGATCCCAAGGTGGGGAGACTCACGATGCTGCGGACAGCATCAATCCAAGGTGGGGAGAATGTGACGTTCCAGTACGATATACGGTCTCAAGACGTATACCATATCTTGCACCCGAATCCATGGCCGTACCGCCGTCCCAATCGGCGGTAATGCGCCGGCGTGTACCCAAGCAAGGGCCCTAGGGGCAACTTGCAATGGTGCGCATACTTAGCAATGTCGCGCACTTTTGAGACCTTTAACCCATTAAAGGTAGACCAAGGGTCATGGAAACCCTAAACCCAACCGATAGCCTACATAAGGCACCAAACCCTAACTTTCCCTTTTTGGCCCACGGACCTTAGAGCTCCGATTCGGCATTGAGGAGTCAATTCCAACTCCCACGATCTGCCCGCGTGCGCCCCGGCTTGTCGGATCATCCTTCCCGACCGCATCCCGGCGTAACGAGACATGGGCGTGCCGGAGAGAGGAGTGAACAGGGATGGTATTTGGTCGATTGAATAGCCTAAACCTTATTCCAGCCTTGAACCGGTAGGGTTTAGCCTATTAAATCATCCTTAGTAATAGCGAGCATCCACGAGATTGACTCTAACTAAAGAACCTAACTCTATGAATTAGATTAGTTCTTATTACTTATGTTGATATGATGGACGGATGTATTACGTGGACTCATTGTATTGGGAAGGGGGGTAGAGACTTAAAGCTTAGTAGATGATGCTCCTAGCTAGTCCCTCTTAGTGCATTACTAGATTTCGGCCTTTGTTAACGAGGAGCCCACTGGTTGTGGGGTGAAAGGGGCGACCGGCTTAGAATGAGGTTAGGTGTTCGACCCTTGACCGATCCCCGGCGCAAAGTGTAAAGTCTAGGGGATCAGGGATCAAGGCATTGCGGCAACATTTGAGCAGAAGTCTTTTTTAATCTAATATGTTGTTTGTCTTTTGCAGGTTAAATTACTTCCTAGAAATAAGTACGAGCAGGTTTACGATTTTGCAAGAAGTCCTAGTGGGTTGGACCACCTCTTGGTGTGTTTATGAACACACCTAGGCCATGAAGGAGCTATCATGGCGCATAAATGTTGCAACAATTACAGGATAATGCTGAGCCAATTTCAAGTAGTTTTGAGATAGGGAGAAAAATATTGCCAAACAGTGGCAAAATTTGAGGTAATCAACATGTTAGTTTATGAAAGAAGAAGTAGGTGACATATTATGTAGCGCAAAGAAGAAGTAAACCGGAGAAGGTTTATCTTTGCTAGATTATCTGTTCGTTCATCTAGACTCGTGAAACAGGCCATTTTAGACAGTTGTTTGTTCAGATCTGGAGGAGAAAAGTTCATGTTATTCTTGTCAGATGGGATCATTGTTGGTGCATGAGCAGTTGATCACAAATGAGGAAAGTTCCCTTGCAAGTTAACAGACATATTCAATACCAAGCAAAGGAACAATCATAATCCGTTGAGATAATTATCTTTACAGGGACCAATTGCATTAGCTGAATAAGGAGATGAAGACGAAGATAAGATACTCATATTGCTTACATTACTGCTACAGAGCACTTGGAACACTTGGATCGTATAAAGTTTTGAGCTAGGCATGGGTACGAAGTCTCAAAGAACTTGAAGTTTCAAAGGGCAATTATTATTTTTCCATGGTACCATGGTTTTGATGGGGCATAAAATATTGATAGAATAGGATATTCATATGAAATCATTGAAGTCTTTGAAGTCACGGCAATATCCTATATCTACAGTAAAATCCGACTTATGGGTTTCGCGCCTGGAAGAAGATTGAATTAGAAACATTTGGGATCTCCTAGCCGAATGCAGAAAGAGGTGCCGAACCGATTGGGAAGGTTGGTGAGAGTATTAGGAGGGCGGGTGAGAAGAAGGGCCCCCCCGGCGGCTTGGAGTAGCGACTGGTGAACTCAAAATTGCTGAAAAATATGAAGGTGAAATAACCATTAAGATTTTGTGAATGCGTAAATTGTTGAAACATTTAAGAGGTTGAGAATATTTGACAATTCAAAAACTAATAGATATTTTGTTTGGGCAATCCATTCTTGAGCAAATGGAGAACTTGTAGTGATCTGAATGCTGTGTTATTTTTGAAAAGTGCTGTGAAGGTTATAGTTAAGCAGTAAATATGTTTTGAAAAATAGACATCTTGTTTGGGCAAAATTGATTCTTGAGCATACCTTCCGGTGGCTTTGATTGTGCTCGTCGGTTTGATCTTCCCGTTGCCTCTAGGAGCCGTGGAAGAAGTCGGTTGCTAGCACTTCTCCAGAGTTCACGACCTTTGTCCCTCTATGCATGTCGGTCTCTCGACAAGTAAAGCATCATGGCTCTCCTCCATCTTTGGCTATGTTGTTGGGGTGATGGGTCCCTATATGCATGACTTGACCTTTGAGTTGAAGAAGTACTTGCCTTAGATATACTCTTGTCGTTGAATAGCCGGCTATTATCTTGAACTCTCTTTTGCCGAAGGTGCTTCAGGTTGCTATCCTTGTCATTAAGGTGTCGAATGCTTCTACCTTGGCGTTTGATGTCCCACATGTAGAGATCTGATCGGCTTCTTTTTCTTCTAATTACTGGTAGGAGTACGACGAAGCCATCACCTAGTTGTTGAAGGCGATCTCCCTCGTAAATTGCCTTTTCGTAAGTGCCTCTCCATCTAATACACGTGTCATAGCGCATCACCCTATATTACCACAAGGTGGAATTATGGTCGTCGAGATGTTGTCTTCTTAGTTGGCTCGTTGATGTCGATCGTCGTTCCTCCTTCTATTGTTGAGGCCACTCGTGTCATAAGTTCATCAAGTGTTGCGCTGCCACAAGAGGTAGTGTTGCATCGATGATGTCCCGGTGCGTATGATGATCTTGACATGACCGGTGTTGTCTCTTATTTGACATTGGGTGGGACGAGTGGTCTTCTACTTGAGGCCACTTCGAAGTGTTTGGAGTCGATGGTTTTGCTTGGGCTCTGGTCGTTTCTCCCTCGTACTTGCTCTTCCATTTTGATCTTGGGCTATAGTTGTGCTTCCTTGCTTCCCTCATTTGGTAGTCTAAGTGAAGGAGCTTCGGATCTAAGCTAAATCCCAGTAAAACATGACTCTAAACTTATGTTTCCCCACTATATCTGTGAACATCCGAGATATACAATAGACATATACACAATTACATTGGGATTTTAATTCATCCACTTTTTCAAAACAACTACGAAGATCTACTTAAATGTTTATACTCCTTTAGGGTTTCCCCTCCTCCTATCGCGTTTGATCCTTCGGGTTTTGCCGCATCTTCTTCGTTACGGTTGACTCGGGATTCCTTGAGATCTTTGCTACTATTGTTGAGCTTCATGTTCGATCCGGAGCTCGTCACCCCCGGGGCGAAGAGTGTTCATCGATGTGATCCTTTGAAAAAGATGCTCCTCCTTAATGTGTATGTTCGTCGTGAGGAATGCGATGACCGCTCAACGTCCCTACATGCGGTGTGTCGTTGCAAGGTTGCCGATGTGCAGTGCCGTTGATCGCTTGAGTAGGATCACCTGGCTGTTGCAGTCGGGCATTCTTGAATGTCTTCGAAGCTCTGAGATCATGGTCGGTAGGCAGACATTGTCATTCCTCCGCAGGTTGAATTTCTGGGTGCGATGCCTGTGCCTGGAAGTGTCGTCATCTCCATTGCCCCTGCCATGGCTCCTTCTGGTCGCCTTTGCGTGATTTGAACCTGCTGGTTAGGTCTTCTTCTCTGTCTCTTGGGTCCTATCCATTCGAGTCTCGCACTCCTTGGCTGACATAGTAAAATCGTCCTTCCTTTTGTGAACAGATTCAGTTTCCTGGCCTTTTGGGGTGATGCAATCATTTCCCTGCTGATTTAGTTGGGACTGAGCCTCCAATTGAGTCTTTGGGGGGGCAACTGGTGTAGACACCTCTCCATCTTTAATGGTATCCATAGTGGTGCTTGTGCCCAGACTACCTATGTCTTTGGGAAACAGCTCCAAAATAGGAAGTGGGGAGTCATTAGCACAATCAATTTGAATAGATGTTTCTGGGTCCGGAATTCTTGTTCGAGCGGAATATTCTCCTCCTTGATCTTGCTCCTAATGCTGATAGAAGCCTTCAAGTCAGAGATGTTCCTTCCCTGTATGCGTCTCCTCCCCCTCATGGTCTCCTACTTTTTGGAACCGATGAAAGTTCTCCTGCTGGTGCATGGGAGCTGGAAGCTCGTCTTGGTCAGCCTTAGGTGCTTTGTGGTTGCCTAGCTTGGTTGCTCCTTTTGTTGACGTTGCATGACATTCGCTTGAGCTGCTGGCCTGCAAGGTCGTGGTGGTCTTCCCTCCGGTTTCTATACGCTCCTGGGTCGCGATGACTTCTCTCCTCAACGGAAGACTATGCCCTCTGGCCCTAGCTCATGATGCTAACGTGGCATCGATGTCTAACGTCTTCCTGCACCTGTATTTTGTTGGCTTGCGTTCTTCCATTTGAAACTCATGTGCGTCGAGTTGGTGAAGGCGTGTACACAAATCTCTCTGTAAAGCATTACTTCTATCAAGTATGAGCCTACTCTGTCTCCCTGGAGTTGGAAGAACGTAGTAAGGTCTTTTGCTTCTATCCCATAGCGGTCACGTATCATCGTGTATGCAGGGCACCACAACAAAACATGTTCCTCATCTTCAACATCATCTCCACCACATACCTTGCACTCTCATCTCTCTCGCGGGATGGATCCCCATCTTCCTACCTCAACCCCGAGATGGTGAGAGCTCAGGCGTACCCTACTGATTGCATGCCTTTTTTTAACTGATATATCTTCATGTAGGTGTTTTGCGGCACATAACTCCGAGTTCATGTTTTGCGCATTTTGGTCAATGGGTCCGAATGCTGAGTTATTTTTGAAAAGTGCTGTGAAGGTTATATTTATGCAATAGATATGTTTTGAAAATTAAATGCGTGATGCAAATTGGGTTTTCTAGAGAGGAAGAATTCTGTGATGCTTATTGTTGGTTAAAATTGTTGCGAGAGTTAACTTGTTTGCATTGAAATATCATCCTGCATACATTTCAGCCTAATCATTTGAAGAGAGAAAAATTCAATCAAGAAGCCATTTGCTAGTCTAGATGTTGCACTGAGCGCACTTCTGAGTGCAACATCTTTGGAGGTCCTACCGAGATCTTTCAGGATCTCTTCTTATTTTGGCATACAATATGCCTCCCAAAAAGGTTCAGATGGATGACAAACAAGAAGCAGGGGCTGCTAGCATCATGGAGGAGACAATGGTCACTCGGATAAATACCGCTATTTCCCTCCCTATCGATTAAAGTTACCATGCAAGACTGCACCCAACATTTGATGGAGTAGGAAATCCTCAAGAGTTCAAAGAACCGGAAGACTATTACAAAGAATACGACGTAAAGAAAGGTACTAAACAACAAATGCTTAAGCTAGCTTTGAAAAGGGAGGCCAAATCTTGGTTGTTATACCAAGAGAGTATAGAGGTGACTGATTGGGAAAGCTTGCAACAATCTTTCTTTCGATAGGTTGGAGGGGCATCACTCAAGGAGGCTTATTGCGTGAACTACACACTATGCATATCGAGAAAAGGTGAGAATATTCATTCGTATGTAGAGAGGTTTAACCTCTATCTCCTGAAGTGTAAACAGCATGATGTTGAGACGCCTAATTTTCATATGATACATGCTTTTGTGAACGGTCTAAAGCCACAACCTAAGTTACATAAAAAGATGAGCAAAGTCTAGGCTTTGGGTGGGCTGAATTTATACATGCAGCCTTCACTAAGGCAATAGATGTGGTAACGTGTGATATACTTAATAGAGGAGGAGGGGGATGAATGTACTACGGAAAGAGAAGTAGAACATTGTTATCTTTGTTGGAAAGAAGACCAAGTTGGAAGATGAGATAAAGCATGAAGTGGCCGAGAAACCAAAGAAATTGGAAGCAAGCATGATGAGTCTTATGGAAGTCTCGAAGCAACTAGCTGAAAAATGCTTTCGACAAAGCGACCCCCACATGACCGGCCCGCTGAAGCCGCTCTCAAACCATGTGCACATTGTGATAGGACAGTCATACAGAAAACATGTGCTGGTGGAGACCATGCCCCAAATGCAGTAGGAGAGGCCACTTCGGCAAAGAGTGCCCAATTTGCGAATTCTGGAGGTAGGTCACAAGGAGGACAGATGCAGGATCAAGGAGTATCTTGACAAACAGGAAGCTCAAAAGGTAAAAGGAAAAGTTGCTGAACATAGTGGATCTTATTTTATAGAGAGTTTGTTCGAGGAAGAAGAGAATATTATGGCAGTTCAGACTAGAAGCAGGCGGCCATTTGATTTGCCCAATCGAGATAAAAGCCCCTTACGTGCTATAAAACATAGAGATGCAGCAGTCCCCCTTGCTCCTAAACGAGTGGAGACATCTTCTTCCTGCCATAATGAGTTAGAAGCATTGCTCAAGAACCCAAAGTCATTGTTGATTTGGCTATTTGTTAAGGATTGCTCCTCGCGATATAGGCAGCAAATGTTGCATGCTTGAGGAGGATGAAAGAGGAAGCTTTGAAAATCAGGGAAAACATGCACCGGTTCTCCCTAGAGCGGAAGAAGATCCGGTATCCTCAAATGTATAGCGTAAGTAAAAGGAAAATGTCTAAAAAACGTAGTTATCGATGGAGGTTCTGGATTAAGCATTATGCCCTATCATGTGATGAAGAGATTGGGATTGACGGTTGATTCCACGTCAAAATGTGTATTAAAATCTTTTACCAACAACAAGGTGAAACCTTTAGGGGTGGTCTCAAACTATGAAGTGAAAGTCGAAGGCGTAGTAGCCCATGTGGATTTTGTGGTTGTGTCATTTGATGGAGACAGTGAAGATTTATCCGACTTGCTATTGGGCAGGAGGTGGATGAGAGCAGTGGATGCTCGACCTATATGGTCTGACGGAACATGCTCAATCTCTGACGGGGTTAGAAGAGTAAATATACTAACAGAAGGACATACATCAGGAACACAGGAGCGCTCACATTTTATAGGATGGGAGGAATTATTAGAATCAAAGGGCCAAGGAGTCTATTACCTAGCCATGACTGACAGTGGGGCAGAACAGGCAAACAACAAATATAGCATGCTGACAGATCTAGCGAAATGTGCCAAGCTAAATAAAGAGAAACCCAAAACAGACCAAAAGCAAGAGAATAAGGGGAGTCTGAATGAGATTAAAGGTTGCTTGTGGTTTGATGGAGGGGCTTCGAAGAGGGCAAGAGTGGCTGCAGCAGGGGTAATCCTCAAGGATGATCATGGTAGGGTGCTCCAAACGAGCAGCAAAATAATACCGGGCATTACATCAAATGCTGCTGAGTATGAAGCGTTGCTTATGGGGATTTCTGCAGCAAAGGACTTGAAGGTGACGCACTTGACCATTCGCGGAGATTCTATGTTAGTCTGCAAGCAAGTTACTGGGGAGTATAGGGTGAAACATGGAGACATGATACAGTACCATAACAGGGCAATAGATCTGCTGCAATCTTTTGAGGAATGGGATATCCAGCATGTACCAAGAGGAGAAAATGAAGCGGCTGATCAGCTATGCAAGGGAGCCTTGTTTGAATTTCTGAGCATAGGAGCTATTGACGAAGAAAATATGGAGGATAGTGAGTTGGAGCAGATGTGTCCCATCCTAGTGATAGACACAAGCGAGGAGAAATTTGTGAGAGATGTGCAGATCACGAAGAATGATGAGATTAGAAACTTGAGTGTGGGAATCACTACTTCAAAGGACGCTCTTCAACAATACACGGATGCCTTTCAAGAGTACGCAGATACATTTGCGTGGGACTACTCTGAGTTAAAGGGAATACCTAATCATGTTGGGGAATTCAGTATAGAACTAAAAGAGGGGGCCAAACCAATAGCGCAGAGACTCAGGAGGATTAACCCAGCCTTGGAACCCTTGATTAAATTGGAGCTAGACAAAATGTTGCAAAATTTGGTTTGATCGATACATTGCAATCCCGATTGGGTGTCATGTATAGTGCCAGTGAGAAAGAAGAATAAGAGTTTGAGAATCTGTGTAGATTATCAGGAACTAAACAAAGCCACCAAAAAAGATTTCTATCTTTTGCCTTTTTTAGAGGAGGTGCTTTATGCGATTCTTTGGAAATGATGTACTCATTCCCGGCCGGTTTCAGGATTCAATCGGATAGCAATGGGAAGAAGATCAATCAAAACATCCTTTATTACACCTTGGGGAACTTTTGCCATGGTAAAATGTCGTCGGTTTGATGAATGCACCTTCGCTTTTTCAGAGAACCATGGATGAGAGTGTTTGATTCAATGCCAAAGGACAAGTTGAGAGTTTACTTGGACGATCTTTGCTTGGGAACACCCGGGGGCAGCATTTACACTTTGTGTAGACCGTGTTGAGATTGTGCAGGGAATATAGCGTGTGCTTAAATCCCAGGAAGTGCATTTTTAATGTGGAAGAAGGGATATTGCTGGGACATAAAGTCTCAAAAGCAGGGGTGCAGGCAGCTCAAGAGAAAGTAGACATTATAAAAACTTTGCCACGACCGAGGCCACTCAAGGAAGTGAAGAGGCTGGTAGGCATGCTGAGTTTTCTTCGGATCCACGTGCCAAACTTCTCTCATATGGTAGCCCCTATCACTAAATTGACAAGAGTAGGAGCAGTACCGACAGCTAAAAGCAAGGGAATGCTCGTTGAGTGGAATAGCGCTTGTCAAGCGGCTTTTGAACAAATCTTAACCTGTTTGAGTTCAACAAAAGTCTTGGTGAAGCCTGATTATCATAAGCCATTTGAAGTTTACATAACAGTAACAGCAAAAGCATCAGGGTTGGCGTTGATGCAAGGAAAGCGTGTTGTGAAATTTGCTAGAAAACAATGGAATCCCACTGAGGAAAAGTATCCCTTAAGTGAGAAATATGTTGCAGCCTTAATATATTTAGTAGACAAACAGGGTTATATGTTTCTTCGACAAACGGTAGTGGTTTACATGAAACATGATCCAATGAAGTTTCTTATGAGTAAGGGGAAGAAAAAAGATAAACTTTATAGGTGGGCGGCGCGGCTGGTTGAGTATGACTTAAAGGTAGAAATATACACCAAAGACAAGGATCCCAGTGTATACCTACCATACGCCTTTTATCAGCATGATCTGATTAATGAAAGGAATGAATGCGTTGACAGTGAAGAACAAACACCATCAGGATTGGCTATATCAGAAGTGACATTCATCGCATGCGTAATTCGTGGATGGAACCCATTATGCAATATTTAACACAACAAATAGTTAGGAGGGTTTGAACCGCAAGCGCTAAGAAGTTCAAGGAAAGTTGCTTGAAATATGTAATGGTAGGGAATGTGTTGTGCTTCAAAGATAGGTCAGGTCTTTACCTTAGGTGTCTCGATGAGGAAGAACAAGAATTGGTCATGGAAGAATGCCATGGAGGAGTATGCAATGGACATTTTCGAGTAAGGTTACCGTGGAACAAGGTTTCGAGAGCGTGCTACCATGGCCTAGTATGTTCAAGGATTGCCATAACAAAGTTTTGAGATGTCAACAATGCCAAATGCATGGTAGGAGAATTTTGGTGCCAGCCCGCCACACCTATAGTAACTCTGGACCATTTCAAACTTGGGGTTTGGATTACATTGGAAGGCTAGAGCCACCTTCTTCGTGGCAGCACCATTATATTACGTGGTCACGCACCTTTTTCACGAAGTGGGCAAGCGGTTGCTTTGAGGGAAGCCACAGCCCAAGCCACGGCCAAATTCCTAGTTGAGAATATTTGTAGCAGGTTTGGGGTGCCTTTCAAGGCGATAATGAGATAGGGAGTCATTTCATTAACAATGTAGTGGAGAACGTGTGCAAAACGATGAAGATAAAGCATACAAAAAGCAGCTCCTACTATCCGCAGGGAAATGGACAGTCAGAAGCCACATACAAAGTGTTAAAAAACATCTTGAAGAAAACAGTGAGCATACATAGAAGAGATTGGCATGAGAAGTCGCGATAATGCAATCGCGGGCGCATTGAACGACGGTTAAGCAAAGCCATGGGGTTTACACCATATGGTGACATACACGGGATGAGAAGCACATTTACCAATCCGTTTGGAGATACCTGTACTTGAAGTGACGTGCGAGGTCTTGCAAACAGATCGGGAAGCTCATCAACGTAGACTGGATGCGTTGCTCGAATTGGATGAAATGAGAATTGCTGCTCTAGATAGCATGATTATGAGTAAGAAGCGGATGCAAAAGAACTTTGAAAGAAAGCATGGGCATCCAAGAAACTTTGAAGTGGGCGATCTGGTATTGAAATGGAATAAAGCACTTGAGGATAAAGCACCAAAGTTTGCAGCCTTGTGGGAGGGACCGTTTTTCATTAAAGGCAAAGCTGGGACTAATTCTTACATACTCACCGATGGAAATATGAAGCAGCTGCCCAATCCCGTCAATGTGCTCCATCTCAAAAGATATTGGTCTTAGTGGGCTGAAGGGACCAGCCCAATCCTTGTTTGGGCAAGAAATGTTGCACTCTGTGCAACATTTGAGCAGAAGTCTTTTTTAATCTAATATGTTGTTTGTCTTTTGCAGGTTAAATTACTTCCTAGAAATAAGTACGAGCAGGTTTACGATTTTGCAAGAAGTCCTGGTGGGTTGGACCACCTCTTGGTGTGTTTATGAACACACCTAGGCCATGAAGGAGCTATCATGGCGCAGAAATGTTGCAACAATTACAGGATAATGCTGAGCCAATTTCAAGTAGTTTTGAGATAGGAGAAAAATATTGCCAAACAAAGGGCAAAATTTGAGGTAATCAACATGTTAGTAGCTAAAGAAGAAGTAGGTGACATATTAAGAAGCGCAATAAGAAGTAGGCAAACCGAGAAGGTTTATCTTTGCTAGATTATCCGTTCGTTCATCTAGACTCGCGTGAAACGAGCCATTTTAGGCAGTTGTTTGTTCGAGATCGAGGAGGAGAAAAGTTCATGTTATTCTTGTCGGATGGGATCATTGTTGGTGCATGAGCAGTTGATCACAAATGAGGAAAGTTCCTTGCAAGTTAAGACATATTCAATACCAAGCAAAGGAACAATCATAATCCGTTGAGATAATTATCTTTCAGGGACCAATTGCATTAGCTGAATAAGGAGATGAAGGCGAAGATAAGATACTCATATTGCTTACATTCTTTGCTACTGAGCACTTGGAACACTTGGATCATTATAAAGTTTTGAGCTAGGCATGGGTGCTAAGTCTCAAAGAACTTGAAGTTTCAAAGGGCAATTATTATTTTTCCATGGTACCATGGTTTTGACGGGGCATAAAATATTGATAGAATAGGATATTCATATGAAATCATTGAAGTCTTTGAAGTCACGGCAATATCCTATATCTACAGAAAAATCCGACTTATGGGTTTAGCGCTGAAGAAGATTGAATTAGAAACATTTGGGATCTCCCTAGCGAATGCGTAAAGAGGTGCCGAACCGATTGGGAAGGTTGGTGAGAGTATTAGGAGCAGAGGCGGCAGAAGAAGGCAGTCCCCGGCAGCTTGGAGTAGCGACCTGGTGAACTCAAAATTGCTGAAAAATATGAAGGTGAAATAACCATTAAGATTTTGTGAATGCGTAAATTGTTGAAACATTTAAGAGGTTGAGAATATTTGACAATTCAAAAACTAATAGATATTTAGTTTGGGCAATCCATTCTTGAGCAAATGGAGAACTTGTAGTGATCTGAATGCTGTGTTATTTTTGAAAAGTGCTGTGAAGGTTATAGTTAAGCAGTAAATATGTTTTGAAAAATAGACATCTTGTTTGGGCAAAATTGATTCTTGAGCAAATGGAAAACTTGAAGTGATTCGAATGCTGAGTTATTTTTGAAAAGTGCTGTGAAGGTTATATTTATGCAATAGATATGTTTTGAAAATTAAATGCGTGATGCAAATTGGGTTTTCTAGAGAGGAAGAATTCTGTGATGCTTATTGTTGGTTAAAATTGTTGCGAGAGTTAACTTGTTTGCATTGAAATATCATTCTGCATACATTTCAGCCTAATCATTTGAAGAGAGAAGAGTTCAATCAAGAAGCCATTTGCTAGTCTAGATGTTGCACTGAGCGCACTTCTGAGTGCAACAGTGACTAGGTCTAATGGCTTGCCACTGAGTGTGGGTAAGGCATGGGCTCGACACCCGTGGGGTGGTGTTCACCTTCCAGTGGGTTAAAGTCGAATAAGGGCAAGGGCCCTCTAGTCACCTTGGGTCGAGCATGTAGATCTGGAGGGAGTGATCCCTACCCCCGCCCCATCGGGACTGGGGAGATGTAACCAGGAATAGCCCCTTTGGCTATGCACCGGCGGGCGGCTGATCAGTCCCAACACTTTTCAACCTACTCGCAAAGTGTGCACGGGGGGCCCGGATGGAGTGGACAACCCTAAGCCATGTTCTTATGCCAGCCCAATCCATTGTCATGATTACATGTTCAAGACCGAACTCACGGAGACCCAAGCTTGTCGGGCCATCCCCTAGAGTCCGAGCCTTGGGTAGGAACTCCCCTTTGTATTGTGCCGATCTTTGTCTATGCAGATGTTGATGTGCCACCCTTCGAGGTGGATATATGATGTTATGTTACCGACGTGTATGTTTACGCCCAAGCAGCCTAGGTAGGCCCCGAGGGAAGGCGGGTAAAATGACCCCTTCACTCTTCCCAATCGCGTGGACTCTAGATGGTCACAAAGTGATATGTGGAGGGCCCCAGACGTTATGGAGCTGGTGGGGGGAGGAACTCTCGCTTGTATACGGTCACGGGCATCGTGATAACGCAGTAGGGGACGCCACAAAGTGTTTCTAAAGATTTGAAGATTTTGAATCCCGTGTATCGTGAGGATGTTGGAATTGTGGCTTTGAACGCCAGATCTGCCCAACGGATTTGATTCATTCGTGGTCCTATATGCATGTATGAGTAATTTTGACCTAACTATGGAGTTTTTCGAGTTAGGAATAGCAACGGAAGAGGAATTTGTTTTAACCGATGATTCTATGATATAGGCCAATGGGAGGGGAAAGCTTATGGGGCCAAGCACTTGCACCAGGGCTGTGGTATCACTAATCCTTGGCCTTCAATCTTCCGCTTCAAATCATTAAGCCGTAAATTTAGATCGCTCCGCCACAAAATGTGGTTTGAAAATCCATAAAATGGCTGATTGCTAGCCCCGCAATCCCCGTGTTAGTTCTTCAACTTGAATTGCAAAATATTGTGCTCACGCTCCAAAAGATACATAGATCATCAAGAAGGCACTTATTTTGCAGCCATTCAAGGCAAGATGAATCCTCTTTCAAACTATTCGCACTAAGATCCAAACCGTGGCGAATCTCCACCCAAAAAAAGCAATTGGCAGTAATGGACCTTTTGGCAGAATATCGAATAATGTTTCGAATGCATCCTGCTCTAATCCTTGAAAGCTGTTTGTGTATCTACAAATAACTTCGTTCAGCCTTTTCCTATAATTTGCCCTCTTTTTCAAGGTTGGGTTTGTAGAGATAATAGAGAGGGCACGCTCTGGAATATCGAAGCAGTGCAGAGGTAGCACACCAGGGAAGGCCTCCCCAGAAATTGTCGGATGAGGGGCGATGCCGAAGATTGCCCAAGGGCATATAGAAGATCGCCAGATGTGTCAGCGTCTAAAATTATCCGTTTTTTTCTCCTCTTCGATTTTTTCCCCCGGACGTAAAAACCACCTACCAATAATTCTGCCCTGAGTTCCAATTGCAGCTTGACACGTGGCCACTCTTCAATCCCAGAATGTCATGCATTTTTTATTTTAGTTGACATTCAGTTATCAGTTCCAGAATGTCATGCATTTTTTATTTTAGTTGATATTTAGTTGATATTCAGTTATCAGTTCCAAAGTTCAGTTATTCATTCAGTCCACAAAATATAAATCAAACAATACAATGGATCACTCCATTACTCCAAAATCGTTCCATTACTCCAAAAGACAGATTATAACAAGTGTTTTGAATCTTCATGAGATCCATATCAAAGAGTATTATCTCAGATCGTAGAGTATTATGTCAGACGTAAACTTTGTACTAAATTTTAGGGTAGACATTAAAACACAATTGTTATAGACATTCACTTCTTTTGCGACTTCGTCGCAAGGAGGAACTTCTCCAATGAATCCGGTGAAAATTAAGGAACTCGTCATCCTGCCGCCAATGTATCCAGATCGTTCTTATTAGCTTCAATTCAATGCTATTACCTATACTTCCCTTGAGCAGATCCCATAACTGAATATTTGCATTTACCTACAATGTTTGAACTAAATTGAATGAACAAAACTAATTAATTTGCTATAAAATGGATTTACCTCAATAGGTGCCACGAATTGTTTTGGTTCAAGATTATCGATAGTTAGAGTTGACGTTCGGGTGTGAATCACGAATAGTTAGAGTTGACGTTCGGATGAATCGGTCTCAAGAAGGTCAAATTCCTTCAATTCGTCCTTGTAGACCTCTTCAAACATTCTTCTATATCCGTCTGCATTAAACGGCCTACCAAGAATATCCATTGCGGCTTTCACTTGTAATTCGGCGGTCTTATCATACCTACAAAGAAATTGCAAAAACGCATTTACATATCTAACCATTTAAGAAAAGAATTCAATGTAGATAATGAATTCAATGCAGATAAAATACCTGCTAAAAGCCTCGGCAGTCCTATGTCATGTAACCTTCACTACAAGAGGATAGCCATTTTTCATCACTTTAATATCACCTAAAATTTCAAAAAGTATTAAGTGATATAAATAATGATATTCAAGGTACAGTGGCACTATCAATGACAAGATTCTATCATCTATAGCATCATCAACATTGTCATAAATATGGTCAACAATTATATCAGTACAAATTAATGACAATATATGTGTTACTAATTGCGCCATGAATAATATCATATATTGCATCAGCTTTACCATCATTTATTACTCCAATGGTATTAATGACAATATAAGTGCTATAGCTTATGGCAGTTACAATATCACCCTTAGCTTCATCTATAGTATCACATATTGACAATATTATATCAATGCTAGCATATGATGCTATATGTGTCGATAATAGCATCATGGATAATATCAAGACTTACATCACTCTTACTATCAATCTTGTTGTAATTTTGATAATGATAATAGTTTTAATGCTTATGACAATTAGAATATCATTTGTGATGGCACTACCTTCTTCAAACTCCCGCTGCATAAAGTACACAAAAATGATATTATTAGAACAAGAAAGAAATAGATTTTAAAACTCCCATAGACATTATGCCCAACAAAAGATGTGGCGGGTCCTCTTGGCCTCTTACTTCAGATTTTTTCATATTTTAGTATGATAAGTTAGTCTTCTTTGGCACAAAGAAGATCTAACCACGCCCTAATTTGTACGGCTTGGATCTTCCATTTAAAAATAGCCCTAGATCTCATGGCCTATGTTTGGCCCATCCGATCGTCCACACAATTTCTTTTTTAAAAAAAAAGTTAAAAGTGCGGATCTCGTGAGCATGGCGCATGTTATGCAAATCTTCCTGGCAATTAGTTTAGGTCGCTCTTGTCACGCTAATGGTCTTACGTCTTTGATGGCGCTTATATCATCAATCCCAATTCTAATCGTTTCTAAGTGTAGTATCTCTCTCTTATTTCCATGGTTAATCACGCTCTTTATGTCTTGGAATATAGTATAAGTTATCGTTTGGAGTTTGGGTCAGATTTCCAAGACCTTAAAACTATTGTTTTATCTAAACCACGTACCTCATCAAAGTAACTCTTGCATTATGAGATCTGAGTTCAAAGTATATTTGCTTCATTAAAGACAAAGGTTTACGCTTCTTTAGTTGCAATTCTATGGATCAAGTACAAGGGCATTGTCTTAAGATAAAATCGCCTTTGGTTTTCTTTGTTCATGGAAGATTCATATTGTTTTAAAGCAATATGAACATGAATAGCAAGTTTCGGGTTTCTTCAAAGGCCACGAAGTTTTCTTTTTTCTAAAACATGCAGTGCACGTGGGTTCTTGAAGTCAACTTGACTCATGTAAATTGTGGTCAAGTGCGGTGTGTGAATGTAGACTTCATTGTGACGTACAATTCAAATCTTTTGATACGCAAAATGTCACTTGGCCACCAAGTTAAAAATTGTATGCAGGACCAGCGTATCATTTTATCCATGTTATTAATCTCACGATGTGTTTTTGGTATAAGTGCTTGAGTCGGGTTCATCATCGACGATCTTTACATATGTCAACTTAACAAATATATGTTTCAATATATTCGAGAAATTCTTTACTGTTATGTCCTCTCTGCTATTCTTCTTCATATAATGACTAAATGCACCAGCATTTACTTCCATTTTAGACATTCATATTGGGCAGTCTTTCAAAGATTAATCTGGGCAGGGTAGTTTAGTTACACAATTAATGTTTTCTTAAGTATCCTTTATATAGACTCCACCTGAAGGTGTCCATTACAATAAGCTCATATTGAGTTTTACCAGAAGTTCAATGTAGTACTTAATGAGGTGCACAATCTTGATACACAAAGCACGTCAACAGGCTTTGTTTTCTGGCAAATAACTTCTATAACATGTACATCTCTTACTAAGTGAATCTAAAAGCAAGCAGACAACCCAAATTGTTTTCCTCTCCATTCAATCCCACTTGCACAAAATTAGCAACCTTCAAGGATTTGAGAGATTAATATGAAGTTCTAAGTAAATCTACATCAAATAGATGCATTGTAAAGTTAATTGCAACAGAAAATATTATTACTATTGCGAATTTAGTGTCTTTCCATGTGGCATTATAAATTAGTGAAACTTGTCAATTTCCATGTTGTTTTCATGTTTTTTAAACACAGAGTCAACGTCGTGCTCAATATCGTCAAATAAAAATAACAAAGGCAAGGGTTTGTATAATAAAAGTTAGAAATAAAATAATTAAGGCAAGTTAGAAATATAACTAAGGCAAGTTAACAGTTCCCAACATTTACATATTTCCAAATTATGCATGGCAATGCTGGGCACCATAACCAGTAAAGTAACCATAATGTAATTTATAATGTGTGCCGTATAAAGATATTGAAAAAACAATGGTAATTTCGAGCCTTAGGGTAGAGAAAAGATGGTCTTTGGCCCAAACAAAAAATGTGGCAAGTTGCTAGCCAAAGTGTCCAATAAGATAATGTTTTTACAATAGATACTTATGAGGCAAAAGAAATAGCAAGATTGGAGGCTAGAAAAAAATATGAATGATGGTATGATATGGTTAGGGAGAAAAAACAAAAAGAACGTGGCAAATGTGGAGGCAAGAATATCAAAAGGACAAAGATGGAATAAATAGGCAAGAGGCAAAATATGGAAGAACGTGGCAAATGCAGAGGCAAGGATAAGAAAAATAAATAGGTAAGAGGAAAATATGGATGAATGAAAACAAAAAGGGCAAAAATAGTTCAAAAGAAAAAGGAATGTGGTAGTTTTGACAGAAGGAGGCAGCCATGGCGGAAGGTATACGGGATGGAGCATTTTCATCTTCTCTTCTTAATCTTTGCAGCTTTGCGGGTTCGGCATTAGGGATGCAAAAGCGATTTCTTCCCGAAGTTCTCATGGACGAATGTGGCGGAATGGAGCACAGCTACTTCATCTTTTCGTGGTTTTTTGCGGATGATGAGCATACGGTGGCTGGCTATGAGATAGATAAACCACTTCTTCTTTTCTTTCTCCCTTGATGGCATTGAACAAAGTTTTGTTTACTCATTCTTCCTTCTTGTGTAGGTGGAGACAACAAGGTTATGGGCAAAAAATCGCGGAGTATTGTCGAGTCGGCTCCCGGCTTGGAGTTTCCAAATTTTAACAAAAGGCATGCTCTAGTTTTTAGCAAAGGTATAACAGTTTTTTTTCCAACCGGGTTTGGCGGAGATTTGGTTATGGCGTAATGCTAGGGCAATGGATTTTCATATGCAAGGTAGCAACAGAAAACAAGGCAGAGTATGAAGCATCAGAGCTCTCTTCTTTCCCTTTCATCTGGTTCTTGATCTTACCATCTTTCTTCTGCAGATCCAGAAGCAGTGCACAGAGTAGAAGCAGGGCACATGAATTGGAGGGCTGGCCTTGCTGGCTCTCCCGAAAAAATATCCAAGAAGTATCGATATTCTGCAACACCAAGATCAAGCATAAGCTGAAAAAATATATTTTGCAACACCAGGATCAAGCTTGAAAATCTAAAAGATGCAGGACTTAGGACCTCACAACAGCTTCTTTGTTAATCTTTCTCCTTTTCTAAAATTAATAACATAATCCTCTTTTGCTCCTAGGTTACTGGATGAAATCCTAAGTGATTTATGATACTACCATTGACATTATAACCTTATATTATAAGCTTAGGGATAAAATAAAATTGGCCTTTATAGATAGTGATATAGGTGGTGGAAAACATGAAATTATCTTTAATACAATTAAGGTCTAATTTGTAACTATATATGATATTATACTTGACGTTGATGATGATACAATCATACCCTCTACGTGATATTATATGTGGCATTGCCAATGATGCCACATCATGTTAGAAAGGATGATACAAGGGATGGCACTCGTGGTGACATTATGAATGGCTTAATTATAGCAATACATGTGACCCTATACCTAACACTATTATAGCACCACAAGGATAAAATGCATGATATTATAACTGCAGCTATAGATGATGCTACAAATGATACTATAGATGATGCTACAAATGATACTATTATACAACTACAATGCTATAAAATATGATACTACAACTGTTGTTATTGGTGATGCTACAAGTGACGATATAGATGACGTGATTTCATCAACAGCTACCGTCACTTATTTTATCAAAATCTAAAAAATCTGAAAATGCGATTTTAAGCCAATAAATGATGAAACTAGTGACTTAGATTGCTTATTCTCTTGTAGTGTTCATACCAACAGATGTAGGCACGTCAGCTCTAGACATTCTAGACACTAATGTAGTTCGGCCACTCTTACCACTGAATGTCCCACTAACGCCAATAAGAGCCAGCATGTATTTCATCCATTCTGATAGTTTTCTACCATTAACCCTGTGTTTCACATTATACCAAGCCTGTAAATAAGATCAAATGTAAAAAAAAAAAACTAGAATATAACAAATAAAAATCAGAATACAATAAACTTACATTTTTGCGAGGATTTACAATAGCCTGCTTGAAAAGCCAATTATTTTCCATATCAACATGTTCTGGATAATGCCTTATATATTGTTTGAATGTCAAAACAACATCCTCTTCATAGCAACAAAGCCGCATACGAAATGACTCTTCCCGATAGCGATCCATACTTACATCGCATCAAGCGGAAAGTCTTTTCACTATATTCTACAAATTCTTTCCCATTTTCACTAGCCACGATAAAAAACTGAAAGTTTGACCTGCTCTAGCCCCTCTTGGCCTCTAATTCCAAATCTAGAAACACAATAATATAAAATGCGCTCGCAAACCTTTGGGATGATGAATTTGATGATCTACATCAAGTAGAAGAGCTTGTTGATTCATGGCAAAACCAACTTCATCGACCTTCTTCCTTTTCTTTACCAAACTCCACGGTGTCAATCTAGATCGGACGCATTTGCAATACACAGCCAATCTAGCCCTAGTGAAGATAGGTGAATGCCCAATGTTGAAAGGAACCTGTTCTATCCTCGTATTAGCAACAATGATTTCTTGATTTGACGCCTAACAATGCATCCAAATCTGCGAAACATATCTTGAAACTCATGACAGGCGGAAAATAATGAGAAGATAGAACAAAAATTGAAAAATAATGAAGATAGAACAAAACTACTTATGATTGTGACGGATAGAAACCGCCATCCAATTTCACAACTTTGAATCATGAATACTCGAACATCCCTAAATCCTTTAAATCCAAATCCTCAATTGCTATGTAGGTTGGCAAGTTAGCATGTTTCCTCCATTGATCAAAACGTCTCCTTTGCGCCCACAATGTTTTCCCTCGATTTACTAATTCCACCGGTATTGATCTCTTTTATCAAATTTTCGTCTATCTCAACAAAAGGAACTGCAGAATGATTTTAGAATCAGATGGGAAACATTTTCATCGAATGCGTTATTATAAGTGCCATTTTTGGAAGCTTCTTCCGAAAAGAGTGTTATCCTGTTCATCTCCAAACTCACCACTAAAGTTTGCTCGAAATCTTCATCTGCCTCTTGTATATTTGTGATATCACGTAAAACAGGGCTAGATGCAGCTATACTACAATTCAGACTGAAACTAGGTACGTCATCCATGCCTGCACATCTCCAAGATTCATGCACAGTCGCTATAACTTCTGCTATAAGCGATTTCTTTAAAAAGAAACCTAGATCTTGAAAAGACTTTCTATTCTTACCAAGAACTCTCAGATCTTCAAGATTCTCGCAGGAATCTTTAATGATTCTCGCAGGGATCTTCAATGACAGCAAAAAGCCACGGATCTTTTGCAAAAGCCACGGATCTTTTTGCTCCAAGAAACTGCCATTCAACTTGCAGAATGAACCCTACGCAATAAACACAAAGATTTATAAGAAAATAAGCCAAGAGCGTGGCTGAAGATTGAAGGCTATTTGGAAGCAAGATTGAAGCACTAAAGCAAGATTCAAGCAAGATTAGCGAAGAGATGAGCTGACTAAGATGTTGTTCACGAAAAAACACCAAATGTAATGGAAACCTTCCTTAAGTCACATCGGTAGCGATTAGGACTCCTAAGCGCCATCTCCATTGAGCTCTCACTCTGGACGGAATGGGAAGAAAAGGAAAGAACACAGAGAAAAAAAAACCCTTTTATACTTGGTACACGTGTCGCAGAATTATTGGTAGGTGGTTTCCACGTTACAATAATGTTTATTTAGTTAACATTACGGCAGTCAACCATGCATAAGCTCCGTAGCGTCGGCATGGTTTCCATGCCGAACGTTAACTAAATAACATTCTTTGTATACGATAACCATAACGCGGGCGGCAAGATAGTAATAGAATAAAGAGAATATTCTCAATGAATCTTGCCCATAGCAATTATATAGTTTAGATATTTCCTATATAATTTAAGCTAGGCAGATGGGGCCTATGAAAATTTAAATTTCGTCTAGAAAAATATAAAGAAGGGAAAAACTACAGATTACCCTTATGTTTTGACATATTTTCCCACATACCCCTAGCTTGGGAACAATTTCTACTGTTACACCACCTTCCAAAATTACAACTTCAGAATAATGGGAAAAAAGAAGAGTATAAATTGCCACTCTTGAAACAAAGAATAGACTAAAGCTCACCCTAACGTTTGTGGTTATGCACATTGCTTGCATTAGCGAAAATATAACATTTTGCTGGCATTAAAGGTTATGCACATTGCTTGCCGTAGCAAAAATATAACATTTGTCGCTATGTACTTGCTGGCATTAGAGGTTCTGCTAACATTTATTAGATCGCTTATGTTAATAAACCAATGCTAGTTGTACGTCAAAGCATTTACCATAGAGGCTCTGGCAACTGTTATTAGGTTGCATAACGCTAAAGAAATTTTGACTTGCACTTATTTGATAGTAATTACTGCTATTGGAAAGCTTCAAGATACAACATTGAAATTTTGGACATCAAAACACACTTCCATAGGCTTGATAGTTGATCAATTTAATTCAAATCAATTATTTCAGGTTGTGTATGCATCTAGAACAAACATAGTTAGAAATCTCTTGAAGTATAACGACATAGAATAGAATAGAATAGATTTTTTAGAGAAAGACTTGAATTTAAAGGTTTGCTAGTCACTATAGTGAAAGTGCTGAAAGTATTCTTTTGTGTTCTCTAAGTGGACTAGATCCCACTATCTTCCTCCTTGTGTAAAAGAGCAGGGTGGGTCCGATTTCAATTTTGAAGGGCACTATGTTTTAGAGTGCCTTTATTTTTACACTAACAATTGTTGTTGGGAATAACAACAAAGTTTTATATTGGATTGGGCTCATTAACTAATATTGATTGTATGTCCATTGAGACCCAAGTCATCGGTTAAGGTTTGTATAGGACATTCCCTCAATTGCAAAATGACATGCAAGTTGTTATTGTGCTCAAATTCCTTGTAAAAGCACTTTTATGTTCGAGTTTTGATGTCGGAAGAAGTTAAGCAAGAACTATAGAAAGCTTGTGGCTAGGAAAAATCCTGAATAGATTCCGAGATCTTCATAGAGTGCCTTCTGTGAAACGCTTGTCGCTCCTCCAAACCTCATGATGGGGGTTGTTATGGGGCATAAAATTGAGACTCTTTAGCTGAGAAATAAATTCCTTCTAAGATTCAATGGAAATGTATTTTACAATGTATGTTTTATATTGATCCTATCTCTGACGTTTTATGAAAGGTGTTGGCCTGGCTATATTATGCAAAAATACCATCCACATTAGCCTGGCTATATTCTGCAATGCATAGGAAATTCAGGAGATAGTTCCAGAGTAGTAGATTTCATTTTATTACAAAATGCTCCATTCTACAATGGTTTTGGCACGTACCATGGACCTGAACATGAGACATGTCTGACCTGAGGTTTTTGTTCTCTACGATATTAGCAGGTAGTTGTCAACTTGTACTACCCATATTTAGTAACATAGAATATTAGCATAAATAGCTTTGACTTGTGATGTGGCATCTAAATCATATCAAGTGAAAGAACTATAATAATATGTGCCCTAGGGTCTTCACAATTTGAAGGAAACACATTCCAAGAGAATATCTTTGGAAAGACTTCCATTGCCTCTAGCATTTGCCATAGTTGGATGCTGTCACATAGTATTTGGTGAGGACATGCTACATTCTGGCATTTTCTCAATGAAGCCAAATGCTGAGGCACTTGCTGGAACAGCTCAAAAAGCATCAACCACACCATATCCTACAATTTGCTATGCAAAGTAACCAAACGTGCTTTTGACTAGTTGTTTTTGTCCCTTACGAATTTTTCCGCTCTGCAATCCATTTTCATGTTCTTCTGCCACGTTTTTCTTGGAAGAATCAGCTCCGTCCAGTGTTGCTAAATGGTCGTGTTATGCTATGGCGGTGGGCAGTTACTATGGCGATGGATAGAACAATAGGAGACAAGCAAGAGAAGCTTTCTTCCGGTGCAAAAAGGGAGACAACTGGTTGTTGGTTTAGTGCGGAATAATGAAAATACAAAAGGAATAGGTAATCGACTGAGCAACCTCCAATACGGAATGCTGTCAGAACTGGCTATGGCGGTCTGGAGCAGAGAAGGAAAAGAAAAATTAGCAACAGTGATATATGCCAAGGACGTGGCAAAAGGCTTTAGGCCTTTTCGGGCCATGTGGTCCTTTGGGCTTTTGTCCAAAGAGGGCTTTGGTCCAAAGAAGGACCAAAGGGGCGTGCATCTTTATATAGTTGCTTTCTGGGAGAGCTCTGGGCGGCCGTGCTTTGCTGGAGAGCTTCGTGGTTGGGTGGTGAGATAGCATGCCATGTCAAGTGTCCGCTTTTTAGTGGTATCGTGAGTGTTAGGTTTCGATGGGTGTTCCATTAGAGATGGGTTTGGTGCTTACACAAGTAACTCTAAGCAAGGCATACTCATGGTTGTTTTGTTGTGGATTTTGGCGGATTCGACTTGTGTTTGGCACAACGAAAGTATGAATTCTAGTATGGCTAGGCTATGCTTTGTAGCCGAAGTTTCGGTCTTGGCAAGCATAGAGCTATGCATGTAAGATAATGAGGTTTTTGTCTTAAAGTACTTAAAATATGTCCCTTGGTTTATGAACTTGTGGAGATATTCTTAAGAAGGCGTGATATATTAAGGGATATGTGGATGTTAATGATATAGATAAGGATTGGCAAGGCCAAGGCCAAGTCTATCTCATATCTTATTTAGAAGTCTAGAACAATTATATGCCATGAAAGTTACCTCGTGACATAAAGGAAAAAGTACATGTTATGAATAAAGGCAAAAAGGGGGTTGTCCACAAAGGGGAGCCTTTCTTGGGTTTTAAAAAAAAAAACTTAGGGCACGATTCCTTTTGGTGGCAAAGTATTCCTTTTGCTAGCAGGGGTAAGGCTAATTCCTAAGGAATAGTCTAGGCCAAAGATGTTTTACGGAGTGTTCAAAGCTAAAATTAGGACTTGCCATATCAAAGTTAAAAGATATGACATGAAGATAAAAGTTAAAAGATAGAATAAAGGTACATAAAGGACGTCAACAAATGGGGGCCTTTATTGTACAAAGACAATAATAGCACGTGTATTGTGGTGCTTTATGTACTAAAGGGGCTCTTGGTGCCTAAAAAGACAATAATAGCACGTCTATATTAAGGTCAAGCATGTTGGTTGACGTACAACTCAAAAGCCCATGCTTAAAGGAGGACATGATAGTTGGTCCATTGATGGCCCCTTTGAGACATAGAACATATACATGTCTATTCTCACGGACAAAGGGGACAAAAGTGGCATGAGCATAGGGTTATGGCATTCGACCCTACATGATAGAGGTAGCAATAGAAAATCATTCTGGCTAAGTAGAAGATTTGAGTTTTGGATTGCCTAAGTTATCTCTTAGATCCACAATATCCTCAAGGTCAGTAGGATTTAGTTGTCTTTCTTAGTATTTTATTTGGTCCTAATGAAGGGGGTCTCCCTCTAGTAAAAGGACAGATTGTGATTGGTCTTTTAGGTTGTCACCAAGGAATAGGTGTTACGAAGTTTCATCCTTAGCCGATTGGGTTACTAGTACCCTTTGGGTTCGCCTTTGGCTAGCTAGTGAGTGAGACCTTTGAAGTTGTTGAAAAAAAAAAAAAATTCTTCTAACCCCATTCCAATAGTTTAAATGTTTGGCAATGAAAACTCGCTCGCGGTAGTTGGTGGTTTTCGTCGCCGGGCCTAGTGCATCTCCATTGAATGAGTGTCAAACCATCTTTTGCAATATTTTGTCTTCTTCCTAGGCAAGAATTGCCCTAATCGAGCTTCTTTCTTAGAATTCATGGCCAACAAACAAAGATTGGTACGCCGACTTGATGAGTTCCTTCAAAATTTGGATTGATCCGCTATACTTTTTCACCTTGCTCCTCGCCTTGTTGGTCAAGGAAAAAGATAGTTCTGGCGCCAAAAGTTCCAAAATGTGCCAAAGTTTTTAGTCGCCTTGATCTTAAGTCCAGGTGTTGGCAACTTAAAGTTGCATCCGAAGATGCATAAGACCGTGTTTAGGACAACGTTTGGACAAGATGAGTTTTTGGTCATGCCATTTGGATTTTACAAATGCGCTTCTTTTTCTTGAGGCTAATGGGGCAAATATTTGAAGATGTGCATGGCGTTTGTATTGTTGTTTTCTTTGATGACATATTGGTTTTTTTAGTAAGACCGAGGAAGATCATTACTTGCATTTCCAAGCGGGGAGGTTTTTAAAATTAGGTTAAGGGAGGAGTCTATTACTCTTACTCCTAAGAAAAGTATATTTTTCCAATCGGAAATTGAATATTTGAGTCGTATTGTTTTGTTTGAGGGTCTTAAAAGTTGATCCCAAAAGGTCCAAGCAATTGTGGATTGGCCATCCAAGCAATTGTGGATTGGCCATTACCTACTTGATTCTTCGCATTGCATTCCTTCGTGGGCTTATGCAGTTATTATAGGAAGTGCTTTCCAAGTTTTAAAGGATGCCATGGTTAATCCTCCTAATCTGCGTTTGCCAAAGTTTGGTCTACCTTACTTGTTATGTGCTGATGCAAGTGGTATGGCTTTGGATGCAGTGTTGATGCAGGATGGTCATCCTATTGCTTATGAAAGTCGAAAGTTTTCTGACACGGAAAGTAGATATAGTGTTTATGATAAAGAATTTCAGGCTGTCATTTATGCTTTGAAAATGTGGCGACACTATCTTTTAGGGTCGACGGTTCATATTTTGACTGACTACCAAAGCATTAGGCACATTGTTTCACAGACAACATTATCGGAAAGGAGTTGAAATGGGTTGCTTTTAGTGGATTATCGCCCGGTAAAGAGAAGAATGTCGTGGCAGATGCTTTAAGTAGGCATTATGCAGTTTGTTCTCTTTCTATAGCACAATCCAACCATTTGGAGGAAATGAAGCCATTGTATGCCATTGACTATGAATATAAGGATATTTGGTTGTTGGCTCAAAGTGGCAATGCATATGGATATAAGATCGTTAATGGGTTCTTATATAAAGGTCCAAAGCCATGCATTGTTCGGGGAACTTTTAGGTCACTTATTCTTAGAGAAGTCCATGATGCACCCATCAGTGGGGTCATCGTGGTGTGGGGGCAACTTTGGCAAAGCTTGAACCATACTTTATTTGGCATGGATTGCAGAGAGATCTTCATTCCTATTAGTCATTGTGTGACTTGCCAATGGATAAAAGCCGAACAAGAAGCCTATTGGTGTTCGTTTATCCTTACGATTCGAGGAAACGGTGGATGCCAATTACTATAGATGTTATTGTTGGGTTTTCCACAAGTCCTCGCAAGAATATTGGCAATTGGATGGTTGTTTGGACAATTGAATAAGTTGATAGCTTATATTGCAGTTACACTCTTTATCAAGAAGATGTTTAGGCTATATAGGTTGCCTAAAGGTATTGTATCTAATTATAATACAAAGTATACCAGTAAATTCTGTAAGGCATTACTTATGCAGTTGGGAACTGAGTTAAGGTTCTCTATTACATAAATTGATGGACAACCTGAGGTGGTGAACAAGGTTATTTGTTCCATCGTAAGAGGGTTTGTCAAGGAACATCAAGGTCATTCGAAAGAGTATTTGCCTATAGCTGAATTTGTATACAATAATGCCTATTAGTCTACCATAAAGATGACACATATTTAGACGATCTATGGTTAGCCTGTGCGGAAGATACTTTTTGGAGTGTGTAAGGATGTTCCAGATGCTGATGATTTAGTTATTGAGCATAAGGATCTCATGGACTTGCTTCAAGCTCATATTCGAGATGCTCATGATTATTTTGCCAAAGAAATCATCTAAGGGCAACCGCCAATGGTTTTAAGAAAGGAGATTGGATATGGATAAGGATCCATAAAGGACACTTTTAAGAAAGGTGCGCACAAGAAAGGTCTTAAGTGTCGATTCCATTTCCATGGACCATTTCAAGTTATAAGTGGTCAAGGAGAGTGCATATCAATTATGATCGCCTCAATCTTAGAAAATGTATGATATAGTATAATTCCTAAAAGCTTATCAAGGTAAAAGACTTACCACCAATTGAGAGGTTAAGGAGCCGTAATTGATTGGTATTCCCAAAGTTCTAGAATCGAAACAATTTTGGAAGACAAAATCCAATTAGTGGTTCAAGACAATATTTGTAAATTTTGCTTCACAAACCTTTGAGGACGCTTCATGGTGCGGGTAATGTTTTAGAAGCTTATCCGGATATTCTTAGGGAATATAAAGATCGAAAGCAAAGGAAGCCGAGACAAGAAGAAGTCCAAGGACGCTTCTACTACGGGCCAAGGCGAAGGCCAAGGAAGGACTATGCTCGGATGGCTAAAGGTATTTAATAATACTTTTGCAGTGGTGAGAGGACTGCAGAATGTCAAGAGGGGAGGAATGATATATGCCAAAGGACGTGGCAAAAGGCTTTAGGCCTTTTCGCCATGTGGTCCTTTTGGCTTTGTCCAAAGAGGGGCTTTGGTCCAAAGAAGGACCAAAGGGGCGCATGCTATATAGTTGCTCTGGGAGAGCTCAAGGCCGTGCTTTGGCCGAGAGCTCGTGGTTGGGTGGTGAGATAACATGCCATCACGCCAAGTGTCCGCTTTAAAATGCACTGGACTTTGTTTTTCCCAAATTCGATGCTGCAGAGGTAAGGTTGCCCATATTTCATCTGGATTTAGCTTCCCCTTTCTCGATTCTCGAGGAAGTAGCTAAGGTCTTGAACTTTTCTCGCTTTCCTTCATCGGTCCCCGAGCTTACAAAAAGCGTTGAGATAGAGAGGCATCCTAGATGTCAGCCTATGGTGTCCAAGCGACGAATTCTTTGCATCGGGTATTTCTAGAGGAGCAATGGCGACATGCAATCGGCTCAAGTACTTGGATTAAATTTCTTACCACTGCCTCAAACGAATTTCCTTTTGATTTTTGGTAACAAATTAGGAGATCCTTGGTTTGAATAGAGGAGCTTAATCGAGCGATGCCAACATGCAATCGCTTCTGCAATTGCTTCTGCAATCGGCTTCTGTGGTCTTTAGTATGGAATGCTTTCGTTATTCCAGTCCTGGGCCCCTCTGCCTTTCCTGAAAACCTTTCTTTTTGCAGGTTAAAAAAATCGCTTACACCAGTATACTTAAAAAGCAGAGCTTCTTATTTTGTGATCCCCTCAGGTATGTCACTAAATTGAAAGTGTGCACTTCCCTTGCAGGAAATGCTCTTAGGTTGCAATTTTATTTATGTTGTCCACGTTGCTGATGGTTTTTTTGCAGTTTTAATACATCATGAGTGGTAATATAGCTTCAATTCTTCGTGCCATATTATTTAGGATCACTTCTTGCATTAGATTACAGACAAATCGTTATGTCGTCTCCAACTGATGAATTGAAATCCAAAAATAGATATCTGGCTCTTGAAATAGTTGCTGCAACTACTTCTCTTCTTTAGATGTTAATAAAGTGGTAGCATAAATCTTAGAAATGCTCTTCATTAGTTTGGCTTCATGTTATATTACTGACTAAATTTTGTGCTCACCTAGCATTACTTTCATGACCCAAGTGGAAAGATTATGAACACTGATGATCTTGCAGAAATAGTTAGGTTGTGTTGCAGGTATGATTTTGTTGCAATTGTTGATGAAGTAAGTCTAGTTTATTTTTGTTAAATATAGATCGAATTTCTCATTGAGTTTATATTATACAGGTCTTTTGGACATGTTGCATTCTACGGCCTCAGGCATGTAAGTGTTGACACAGTTTCCAAGAGCGAGAGAGAAGAGCAGTCACGTCATCCTTATCAAAGACCACCTCTATTACAGTTTTTTGTCAATCAACCAAGGTAATTCTGATTCTTGCAAGTGCAAGCCTTATTAGGCAACAATAAGTCGACATTGTTGTCAAGACAATAGGCTAGATGTTTCAATGCAGAAATCCCTTCCTCCTCTTTGGAAGAATTTTCTAGCACCCACATCACGCTTTTCTAATCTGGACTATTTTAATTGCAAAAATTTTCAGCATTGACATCAATCATTTCTAATCTAGGCTGTTTTATTTGCAAGTTCAATGGCTGGCAAATTGGGTGGGATATTCATGTCATAGAGTCTAGCATTCCTACGGAGTTTAGACAATCCAACATTAGGAATCTGCAAGATGCACTGAAAGTGTTGCCTAAGATGCACTGAAAGTCATTAGCACGACTTAACAATGAGAATTAACATTGTGATGGAGAAACTTTGATGGATTACAAATTTTTCCTTCTTGAAGGCTAATGGTTGTGTAAGTTATCCGTGTTGGAGATTCCAAGGCGCCATGTGAGGCGCCGTTTGCCGTTTTTGTGTGTATCTCTCCTGCGTCGGATTTGGACGATTTTTGGTGCTTGGAAAGTCTCTGACCGTGTTTCTCATTTCCAGATATGGCATCAAGCAGCCCCATCATTTAATCAGTGCCGGATTTGGGGTTTCCCCATTTCGGCCTCTATGGTTAACCCCGGTATGTCTTCCCTCAGTTGTTATTTCTTCTCAATTCGCTTCCATGGCTTTCTTCAAGCTTTCTCGCCTCTCCTCGCAATCTAGTGCTTCTCAGAATTCCCCTTCCTTGCTTGCTAACTCCACGCCTCAATCCTCTTGCTTTTGCACATCCTTCTCGCTAGTGCATCCACTACTTTGCAACAATTTCCGCTTCTCACCGCTTCCTCATCTGCCGCAATTGCCGGGTCCTAATTCTCATGTACATCCTAGTCCTCGCGGCTTCCCATTCTCTCCATCCGCCTCGCTGGATTTTTGCCTTCTACTCCTTCCTCTTCATGGGTCTTCGCTCTACTCCCTTTCTGCTCTGCCTCCTTGGACCTCTAGTGATACAATTGCTCGTGTGTCACGGCACGCTTTTAGTGATTGGATAAAGCGTGATATGACATCCGTATACGCCCGCCGTGGTTACGACCGCCGTGGAATATTATGATGGAGAATAATAAGAAGGAAGTGTCGGTGATACTTGAAGGAGTTACGTCGGAAGATAAGATGGACATTCAACTCCCTTCGAGAGTGTCTTTATGAGACTAATGAGTGCACCAATGCTTTCACACAAGGGGCTTCCCGTTGTTGAGATTGATCACGGGGTACATCTACGCTGTGTATTCGTGAATCTTGTCTCTCATGCCGCATTTGTGTGTCACTTTAGCGGGGACTAGTGCACTTCGGATGCCATGCCGGGTTTGCCTTGGAAGATTTTTCTATTGAGTTGCAAGTTCGAGTTCATGATGGCTATTGCTAGTGGCTTGGGTCTCCATCTTGCTCACTCTATTGTGAATGGTCCCGTATTTGTGTCTCTCTTCCACCTGATGCATCTCTTCCAAAAACATTTGTGGTCAAAAGTGGTCCATTGTTCTTCAAATATGGTTTGTCACTACTTAATGGTCCCGAAGCTTGCGCACATGTTTCCGATCTTTGAGGCATTCTCTAATTTTCGCATTAGAAGAACACCTTCCTTTGCTCCCGCAACATCTGCAGAAGCCCATGGCCAAGTGTCTCCATCTTCTTTTGATCCCTCTCCGGTCTTGGCGGCTTTGGGTCCTAGCTACCGCCGCTCCTGTGTCTATTCACGCCCCTTTTCTCCCTCTCCTCCCTCCTCCTTCAAGGCCCCAAGCCGCTCTTCCCGATGAGCAAGCGCGGAGAGGCTTGCGTCATTGCTCGCATAAACAGAACATTTGGGAAGCATCTCGAGGTGAGTGGTCCATCCTCATATGAAGAGAGTTGCCCGTCAGGAGAAACACTATTGCACCACAATCTCTTCTGTTGAGTGTGCTACTCCGGCTGAACCAATGGTGGCTACCATTGTTACAACCCTTCCTCGCATCCTCTGGACGGGTGACTGGCTGATCGTTGGAAGTATCATCGCTAATAGTGACTCCATGGATTTGGAACACCGGCCCACCGTACGATCGCATTATGAAGCCGGTTTCTTGAATGTTCTGGGTGTTGCTTCCTCCCCAACTAAAAGGAGGAGACTTTCCATGGCTCTTGCTACAGAATGAATTCTGATTTCTATTGTCTACAAGAGCACAAGTGCAAAAAAGAGGATGTGCCAAAGGTAGCTTCGTGATGGGTGAGGGAAATATAACGCTCTTGGTGGGCAGCAGAGAATTTCGCAAAGCGGGGGTTCTTACAGCATGGAGACATGATATAGCGTCACATACGGTCATCTTGCCGACAGATTTGGTCATTTGGATCATTATCAAGTGGTTTGATAAAAAGGGTCAAGAGTGGGGACTAGTGAATGTGTATGCACACAATAGACCTCGTCCGAGAGGTGCACTCGGCTGCTTTGAGATCCAAACTAGTTCGTTTGGGGCTCATGTTGCATGGTTGCCGGTGGGTGACTTCAATATGGTGGAGTTGGAAATTGATCGGTCAGTGGCAGAGGATCGAGAAATCATTAAAGGCTTTGAGCGTGAACAATGGCAACTTTGATACATGATTTGTGGCTTGGTAGAGGTGGATGGCGATGGAACCTTCACTTGGTGCAATGGCCGGCTTGGGGCTGGTAGAGCATATGCACGTCATGACGGGGCTATTATAATGTATTGGCAAAGCTACATATTTGCATAATTTTCTCGCCAAAACATGCTTGGCGGCTCTATTTCGAATCACAATCATAATATTTCTCTTGTTCTCAGGATGGGGCACATAGCAGGACCAAGACTTATTTCAAGTTAAACACTTTATACTTGAAGGATGAGGAGTTTAAAGATGGATGCAAGCAAGCCTGGTCCTCTGCATTTGTGAGAAGGAAAGGAATGGCTGGGATTGTTGATGCTCTAGCTGCCCAGTGAAGTCCTTTGCTAAGAATTGGGGTCCCGAAGTTGCCGCTAATCGAGGGATTTTGATTGCTCTGTACCAACAATTAGTGGCTTGCAGGTCTGTTGTACCATCGATGCCCGGCGGGAGAAGCGATTTTGGCCAACATTAGGCGGATGGAAGGCGAGCAAGTTCATCCACGAGTTCATCATGCTTTCGAAAGTTAAAGCGGCCCCGCAATGGTTCAAAGAGGGGATCGTTGCACATGCTTCTTTTTAGAGCTGCAAAATTAGGAGACAAGCTTCTGCGATGGTGTCTCTCAAGTTCAAGATGGGTCTCTCATCTCGATCCTCAAGAATCTTAAGTTCTTTTCGCGCATGGTCACTTTTCTTCCTTTTTGTTGCTCGCCTCTTCCCTTCCAATCGATTTTCGGGAGGCATTACTTGGCAAAGATACATCCTATTATATCCGAGGAACAAAGAGCTACTCTAGAAGCGAGAGATTACGGTGAATGATTTTGAAGAGATGCTACCTTCCTTTTGAAGAAAGGAAAGTGTCCCGGAATTGATGGTATTCATGTGGAGTTCTTCGGGAGTTATGGGATTGTGTTGGCGATGATGTGTATGACGCGCGTTTGAGGATTTCAAGAGGCAAAGGCGTCTAGACAAAAATTCTCAACTTCGGCTGCATTTCTCTTATTCCTAAGTGTAAGGAACCTTCAACAATTTCTGGATCGCCCTATCACCTTACTATCTTTTCATGGTTTTAAGATTTTTGCCAAAGCTTATGCACAAAAGCTTGGGATATTCTTGTTGATTCTATATCATCTACACAATCGGGATTTACGCCCGCGGCGATGCATATTAAACAATGTAGTCACGCCTATGAAGGTATTTATTGGGCTCGACTTCAGGGCCATGAAATTGTATATTTGAAGTGGACTTTGCAAAAGCATATGACGTTGTTGATTTGGCCTTCTTAGAGAAATGTCTCTTACGCTTTGGTTTTGGTGCACAATTCACGGTGATGTCATGAGGCTTCATTATTACGCTTTCGCTCTTCTATTCTCTTCCAAGGGAACCTCAAAGATTCTTTCAGTGGGTCGTGGCATCCGCCGGGGCTGCCCTTTAGCTCCATTGTTATTTTCGGTTGTGGTGAGGAGGTTCTTGCACGTGTCTTCTCTCTTGCATACGGGGAGGGAATCTTGCATGGACTTCCTATGAATAATGGGTCGCAGGAGATCTATAATCAATATGCGGATGACACTTTCCTTTTTCGAGGCGGATGAGCAAAATTTGCGAATGCCATTTCTTTGTTGGATTCCTTTTCCCTAGCATCCGGTGGTATTTTTGTGGGTTGGCGTATGTACAAAGACTATGGGCTTTGGACTCTCAGTTCCACCATGTGTAGCTACCTTTCCATGGAAGATCCTTCCCCATGGTAAAAGCAACCAAACTTCTCGGTATCCCAGCAGGGTGTTCATATCTCATCGGGGAGATGCGTGGGGAGGCGGTGATTAAGGGCTTGGAAAAGCACCTTTTTTGGTGGTCCACAGCGAAGCTTTCCATGGCAGGACGAATTGTTGTGGCTAAGTCAGTTTTAAGCAGCACTCATGTGTATATGGCTTCGTTCATGTTGGCTCCACAGTCAAAGATACAACTTCTCGTCAGGGTTGTGAGGAACTTCATCCGGGGAACAGAGGAGGGTCTTTGCTTTGTCAAAAGTCGGGAGTTGGGAAAAGTGCATGTTGCCAAAGCATTTTGGTGGCCTTGGAATGATTAATTTTCTTTTGCAGAGCAAGGTGATGATTTCTAAGTTCATTTGGAGAATTTTGAATAATGTGGATGAGTCCCCGGGTTCCCGCCTTGTTTATCAGTCTTTGCAAATGTGCATTTCTTTTGGGTCTCGGTCTCTTAGGCCACTTTTCCCCAGGCTCGTTCTATCCATCGACGGCATACCCTAATGCATCCCCATTTCTTAGAGGATTGCTAGTTGCATGGGAGACTGCATACAATCTCTGTTTCATTTTCACCATCTCATGCACACACCCAGCATGGTACCAAGTTGTTGGTGGATTCCATTGGATGGTGGTCCTCTGGTTGCTTCAGTCCACCCATTGACGCAGCGTCGATGGAGAGCAGCAGGTGTGCATATGATATCCGATTGGTATAATAATCAAAGGCAGTTGCCGACATGGGAGGAGTTTAGAGCTAAGTTCCTCCTTTTAAGGTGGGATCGAGCTATTTGGCGAAGGTGTCTTCAATTCTTCCCAAGAGCACAAGTGGATGACCCCTACCGTGGGTAATTCATGAGCATGTCAAAGCAGATAAGTTGGTGAATTCCATGTACAAGGTCTTGCTTGATGCTGATGTCTTGCCTCCTTCGTCCAAGTGGCCTTTGGTCATTCCCAGGGATCGGCAGAAAGCAGAGTGGAAGTGGGTATGGGATAAACTACTCCATCCCAAAGTATCTCGTTTTATGGTGGCAAGTCACTCATCGTTGTTCAGCGTTAATATTCTCGGCGCCTGCATTTCGCCGATCGAGAGGTGTCCGCACTTTGTCCCTTATGTGCCTGAGCCTCTTTCATTGCAATTTGAATAGCCGGCCGGTGTTATTAGCAGTTTATCCAAGTAGGTGGGATAATTTGGCAAAAAGGGCCTTTCATTTGGCTTACGCATGGATCATCCGGTCCATTTTGGAAAGAAGGAATCTTCTCATATTCAAAGGTCTTGCTTGTTCAGATGCACAGGTCCTTCTTGATGCCCAACAACGAATTGTCAAAGCGTTCAGGTGCTCATCAATTGCTAATGAGGTGAAGAGCCGTATTTGGGAGCACTATCTTCAGATTCATACTTACTTATGAGTTTTTGCTTGCTCTTCATATTGTTTAGATGTTGTATTTGAGTGGGGTGGTTTTGCTCGGTGGACATTCTCTCCAATCGAGTTATTAGTCCCCATTATACTCGTAACCTTTCCGGATAATAAAGGCTCAAGTCATAAAAAAAAAAAAAAAAAAAAAAAAAAAAAGTTATCCGTGTTGAAAATTGTTATCACTTTCAATGTTTATTATAACACTTAATTCAAAAATAGACTAAGGAAAAATATCGACGATAAAATAATTGTGCTAGATTTTGTTACTCTAGACATATAATAAGCTAGAGAAAAATGTGGATAATGAAATAATTTTGTTAGATTTTGTTACTCTTGATGTATAACACTTTATCGTTTGATGAAATTGTATAACATGTAAACAAGAAAGCAATATTTTCAGCAAGGGCTTGCATGTGGAAAGTCTTGGGCAATGGCGTGAGAGGAATTCAAAGGGAAGGGAAATTTGAGTTGCTCGAACAATAAAGTTGTGATCTATAAGACATCAAGAATAGAATAGAATAGAATAGATGTTTAGCGTCCCACTTGAGACACCGACCGCCTATGGGACCCAAACAAAAAGAGAGCAAACAAACGATATCAGAAGATTAAAAAAACCCCGCCCAAGGGTTTTCGAGGAAAAATCTTAGCGAAGAATAAATTCCGGGCATGTCATACAATTGTGTAGGACAGTTCAATGCCATCCCGGAAGACACAACTGAGTCCGTGCATCCATAACCTCCTGGAGGTATGACCCCAACAACTAACCTTGCTAGTTTAACGTCCAAGAAATAGATTAATATAACAACAATCGAATGCTACCTAAGAACCATTTATAGTTCCAATGTACTCATGGGGAGATAAAGATATCTCTAATCCAAGTGTGTTTCACAACATCGTATTAATAGATGTGCGTTAATAAACAATGGGTCTAGTTTCACAGGTTTGGAAAGGCAATAACTTTACATTCTCGCTTCTTATCGCACACTATTTTCTTCTAGAACACAAGGTGAGAAAACTTAGGTCCAAATCATATATGTTTTTGGATATGTAGACGAGATAGATGAAGAGAAATGTTCGTGGCGATAAATTTCTTGTTGATGTAAATATTTATCTTTGTTAATGAAGCAATGGTTGTTTCGCACCATTGATTTGGGCATACTTTTTTGGAAAACGGAAAGCAATGACCTTAGATGAGGAAGATTTTCCAAAATCTTCCATAATCTAAGGGCTACAAATTAATAATGGAAGGAATCCTGATAATGTATAAAGCAATGACCTTAGATGAGGAAGATTTTCCAAAATTTTCCATAATCTAAGGGCTACAAATTAATAATGGAAGGAATCCTGATAATGTATAACGTAGCTGACAAAATTTTGCAATAATTCACAAAAAAAATACCTTGCAATTTCTTTTATAAACATACGTCTCACTTAGTTATACAAGAAACTTATCGCGGCGGCCTTACGGCCGCCGCAAACGTTTCTCTTCCCCAACTCGTCTATGCAGGGGAAATTTGTGTAACTTTGGAATGGTGCCAAAGTCCTTAAAATGTGATACTTGATGTTTCTATAATATGAGAAGGCATTGCACAAGTAGACTATGGGGTATCCATCTAAGAGCGTGCATGTGGATCTAGCAAAAATAGCGAAATTGCAATAACGAATTATAAAAGAGTAATTATAACATTCTAATTACTTGGATCTCAGACAAATTCATTCAAATCCAATGTGAATGGTATTCCAAAGCATTTCAGAACTAGAAAAGCTAATCAAAAGCATTATAGAAAATACCAAAGGCGTAGTGGTAGTGCACAATATTTATGAGGAGACTTGATTAATGTTACCTTGTAATATTCTTCTTGAGAATATGTACCATTTTAAAGCAGTCCAAGAGGACTTTATTTGCCATTACCTTCATGCCTATTTACAATACTCCATGTAGGATCCTCGCATCCCCATTGTAAACAAAATCCCTCGACATTTCACATTTCTAAAACGAGAACTTTAATCTACACGACTTTAGATAATTTTGCAAAAACTTTTATTGAAGTAAATCGGAAAAAGATAATTGAGATAAACTTCGTTGCTTTTTATTGGCATTCCATTAACATGCTTGATTCCACAACGTTACTTTGCACAAATTCCAAAACCATGGACCAAGATTAATCGTTACACTAAGATCTGAGTCATTAACCACATTTTTCCATTACCGGTGGCTTATTGTTATGCATAGAACACTAGGAAGTTGAATACTTAACTAGACTCTTCCTTCTTCTCCTTCTTAGACGAGCTCGACCCAAAAATAACCAGCTACTATTGCTACAATTCCAAAGAACAAGCGCAAGATTATGTGATTGGTCTCCAAGAGGCTCCTCCATTAACCGGGTTTAGTCTTCGCTTGTGGATTACGATGCGACTTCACTAGCAATACCACGGGCCTAAAATTCAAAACACTAGGAAAATAAAACCAAAGCATGAGAGAAGCGGGACTTAATCCACAACTACTTTGAAGCTTAGTCATGACAAGATATCCAGAGTTGAAATCATTGACAAGCAAAATGTGATGCACAAGAGATGTTTTGCCTTCCAAGCAACTAGATTACGATTGGTTCAAAAATCCTTGCAATGGTCATCACCGATTTAACCAGTAATGAAATGCTTATCGGACAATAATAGCAATCGGGTTCCACCTTGGCTGATATTAGATTGTTACTTTGAATATTAAGGAAAGGCTTTCAAAGTGGGATGCTTAATGTGAATCTAATATAATATTAAAGAACCCTTGAGTTCCTCAATCAACGATGTCAACCTTTGAATCATGAAAACACACCGCCCCGGCACAAGGATAGAACTGCAATATAGCATATCTTTCGTTTTGCAAGCTTTTCCGATTAAATCGCTCCCTTTCCATTTTCTATACAAATATTAGCAAAGATATACTTGAAAGTTATCAAACCTAAAGGATACCGGAGTCATTTAATAGGGCAAATTGCAACATAATAGAAACAAAACTAAGACCACGAGAACTCCCTCTGCGTTAAATTTGAACATGGGACATAATATCCGCGGTGATCTTTAAACAAGTAAAATCCATAACAAGATAATGGAACCATGGAAGTAAAAGAGGAAATGTTGCAATCGAGCACATTTTAAAAAAGGAAGTTGCAAAAAGTTTCTAGAAAATTATAATGCCGAATCTAAGAAGAAGGACTCGAAAAATAAAAGGGGAGAGATAGATTTCATAGCAAACCTTGATATAGACATTTTCAAATGACTTTTTCTTCTTTAGCTCAAGACACGCTTGCCGCTAAAACTTGCTCGCCCGGATCCTAAAAGCCTGGAGCATTTTCGGGAGGCGCCTAGCTCACCTCCTAGTCCGATGCGGCACAGCCGGAAAGCATCGCCATAGTTACGTTTCTAAGGAATTGATGGGATGAATGCTTCTCTTTTTTCCACTCTTCCCAAAATGCCTTTAGATAGGGCCACGGTGATATCCTTTGCTAAATCTAGCGCAATGAGCCCTGCAGAGCATCCCATTCCTCCAAGATTAAAGCTCCCAGACCGGATTCGCCATAGCGGACCTGCGCCTTCACGGATGAATGGCCCGGAAAGGTTTCAGAATATTGAAGACTTTGCTTCCAAGCAAATAATCCCCCGCATATTGGGCAAAGTATGTATATTCCAAGCAAATAAATATTGAGGAATCCAGATTTTGCTTCCGGGCAATGTAATCCCCTTCTATTGCAAAGCAGCTCACGGAATGGCGCTGCCTGCGTCAAAACTCAAGCAAGGTTTACGTTGAAGATCCGACAACGATTCACATTCTACGCCTATGAATTAACCCATCAAGTATTCTTCCGGAAGATCTAGGTCCTTTACGACTTCAATCAACCCCGCACAGCCATCAATTAATTTACGGTTTAATACGCTATTCTAATTGTAGATTCGAAGCTTCCATACCGCCATTTCTTGGCCTCGAGCACTCGGCATTAACGAATCCATACCCCGACTTGGAGCAGATTCCCAACTATGGGCATCGGATAAGGCCACGGTGGCAAACGCCATCGCTTTAGTTTCTTCTTGCTAAGGCTTACCGGTTGCAAGAAAAACACGTAAAAACAAAGTCTGGCAAGATGGGTTGGTACTTCTTTTCCTCAAAATTGGCGACCTCCTACATCGACTGAAGCTATGGCGGGGATGACGGAGTTCGCCCGGGGCAGAGGAAGTGGAGAGCATTTGACGATGTGAGAGCTGATCTCGCCGGAATGGGGCAGAGGAAGTGGAGAGCAGAGAAGGAGATTCGACGGAGGAGATTGATTCAAAGCAGATAAGAACAAAAAAGTGGCATCCCTAGTTTTTTTTCTTTTTTCTTCAATTTGAAAATGTAATGGATGCATACGTGTCAGAGCCAGGGCTGCGCTTAGCCCAGAAAAATTACCTCTTATTTTTTAAGAACAGAAATGTTACTGCTTTATATATGGTATGATAAACGTGAATATGTTGCTAAAGACATAGCCAAGGTGGGAAAAGCCGTTTTAATAGAAAAGTAACAATGCTTACCTTACTTTGTTGTAAGACATAAAACACGAAATATGTAATACCAAAAGTAGAATTCGACGTGTTAACAAGGACAGCCGCGTCTTAAAAATGCTTACATACCTTACCTTGTTGTTAGCATAAATGCACCCAGAGGCAAACGCTGACCATAGATCTCATTCATATGTTTGAACATAGTCTATTTGTGTTAGCATAAATGCATTCATATGTTAGCAAACTTAGACCCAATTGAGACGTTCATATGTTTGACTATTTTGTTGTCATACGAAGAATCAATTTGAGCACTTGTTGAGTGAGCATAAATAAATCGAGGGAGATATTGTTCATAATTACATATTTTGACTATCATGATAACATATTAAGAATCCAATTAAGGACATACTTGGCTGAGGCTTGTAGCCAATTGCCAACCCTCGGATTAGGGCATATTATGAGAAATATTCCCTCTAGAGCCATCCTAAGCATACACCTCATCGTTTGATAGGGTCAAACGCTTAGGTGGCTCTATAATTTAGGGATTTGACAACCTTTGGCCAGCGCCCCTAATATTTGCTTGATTTGAAAATAGAATTCATCTAAAAAGACTCCTCCAAATATGGACATGCTAATTTGGCTAAAAGGATAAGATTCTAGCAGTAAGACTCGACCACTCCCAAGCATCTAATCACGGTCGCCACTCCCTTCCTGCCTCCATGTGCGCAGATCAAGGAGGTCGCGCCACACCATCCTCCTACAGCCGCCATAGAAGCACCTTTTGCAGACTGCATGAGCAAAGCAGACCACATGCCTTCACCGCAGATTTGCCACACTTACAAAGAAGTTCGATTGACACCGCAATCACATTGCGTAAATAGACCGTGGGATTGAACCCCCTGCGGCATTTATGTTGTACTGGAAGGTCCACCACCAGGCTATTATTTTAGGAACGGATAGAAGTCGCAAATACATAACAGGGTTTCTCAATCATCATGAAGCGTGGTCCGGTCATTGCCCGGCATCATAAGCTCCTCTAACATCACCCGAACATTAATGCAGCGACGCTTTGCGCCTCTCCTTCCTACAAATCGGCCGCCAAAGACTCGCTAAACCTAAGCTACTAAATCCTTACCTTCTAAATCCGGAGGGCTACATCGAACCACCGCTCCGCATTCTCGACCCCAACAAACGAGCTCCTCGAAAGCGGGAACCCTAAAGATTCCTTTTTGCCATAAACACATAACTAAAATCATACAATACATGCCCAAAACCTTCTAAACCATATGTAATATAAGTAGGATTTCATGAACTAGCCAACTATATTGTGGCAAACCCTCGCTCATGTGGGTAAATGGTATATTCTAGATATATGCAAGTATATACTTGGATATGCTTTTTGACTGTGCTTGATAAAATATGTCTAGAGTTTTTTTTGTTAATGCACAAACAAAATACATGCAAACACACTCTCGGGTCAGCGAAGGGCAACCCCCGTGCACACCACCTTGATTTTTCCTCGCATGCGAAAAAAAAAAAAACTCAACCAAAATTTTTTAAGTTCAACCCAAAATCCTCGAAGCCATACCCCGAGTTTTTCGAATCGTGGCATTTAAATCCACAAGAAAATCACGAAAAAAAGCCTTCCATAGTTGGTCGAGCATTACCATATCGCTGCTGAGGCTTGTAGCCAATTGCCAACCCTCGGATTAGGGCATATTATGAGAAATATTCCCTCTAGAGCCATCCTAAGCATACACCTCATCGTTTGATAGGGTCAAACGCTTAGGTGGCTCTATAATTTAGGGATTTGACAACCTTTGGCCAGGGCCCCTAATATTTGCTTGATTTGAAAATAGAATTCATCTAAAAAGACTCCTCCTCCAAATATGGACATGCTAATTTGGCTAAAAGGATAAGATTCTAGCGTAAGACCTCGACCGCAAGCATCTAATCCGCCGATCGCCACTCCTCGCCTCCGTAATGTGGGCAGATCAAGGGAGGTCGCGCCACCATCCTCATACACAGCGCCATAGAAGCACCTGCGACAGCATGAGCAGCGACCACATGCCTTCACCTACGATTTGCCACACTTATAGCAAGTTCGATTCGACACCGCAATCACATTGCAGAAATAGACCGTGGGATTCGAACCCCCTGTGCATTTATGTTGTGCCTGGAAGGTCCACACAGAGGCTATTATTTTAGGAACAGATAGAAGTCGACAGAAATACATAACCCCTTGCTTAATAGCCGTGGTGAAGCAAGGGCTACCGATGGATGGAAGGTTAACCGTGGTCTTTCCGATACATAAACAAGGGGACAAAAAGGATGTTAAATTACGTAACAATACCCCGATAGGCAAAGTGTTTTGCAAAACTCTTTAAAGCTTTATTGGAGAGCAAATTGAGCCAATGGGCGAGACAAATGACAAGCGTTCACAGCTTCAAGCGATTTCAAAGCATTACAATACTTTGGATCATGCCTCACTCTTAGAGTTCCGTGGAACAGCTAAGGCCCCCTAATCGTGTAATCGTACATTGCCTACATTGACTTCACCAAAGTTTTCACACCGCCCCAGAGGATCCGCTTGGCGCAAGAATGGAGCAATTAGGTGTACCAACAGAGATCGTGAGGTGCAATTTCCCAACTATATGTATGCATTAAGCTTTCTCGATAGCCCGCATGATGTGATCAGCAACACCATTGGGGTTAGAGCAAGGTCGCCCTCTATCACCTACTTTGTTTGGCCTATACATAGACGAGCTTGATAATTGGCTTAGAGCTCGCTCACTACCGTGTACAAAACTAGGAGTTTATTTGCTTCGGGGTTGCTCATGTATGCAGATGACGTGGTGTTGATTGCCAGCAGGAAAAGTGTGCTACAAAGTCACCTAAATTGTCTTGAAGCCTTCTCCAAGGCAAAGCAAATGAGTGTAAACATCTCCAAATCAAAGGTAATGATCTTTGGAACTAGAGAAAGGCCAACGTTTTCATACCGAGGGACAGAGTGGAAACCAGAGTAGAACATTATAAGTACCTTGGTCTAGACTTCTCCTCCAAGTACAATTGGAAGGAGTGCATAAGGAGATGTAGGTGAGGTAAGCAAAGCTTCTATCACATGCTCTCAGAATCGCTCAAGGGTTGCATTGCATGATTGGGGTTTAAAAGAATCTTATTTAAAGCTCTTGTCCAAACAATTGGTCCTATATGGGGGCCCATATGGGGGCCAAGCATTTCGACTAAGTTATGGAATCAGTGGAGCAAGTACGTAAAACATTCTTGAGAGGAATTAGGTATCGGTTAAATACCATCACGCCATCATGTTGGCAGAGGGGGATGTTCGTTCCGCTAGAGTTAGAGGCACTCTTCAAGCAATAAACTTTGCAAACAAAGCTTAAAGGGCGCCCCGTGATCGGGTCTCACATGTTGCCATGATTAACTCGTGAGGAACATGGTTCGGTTTGCGAGGATCCGGAAAAGATGGGCAAGCAAATGGGGAGTTACCGATGAGAACCGCCCGATAATAAGCTAGATGCTTTCGGGTTCTATTGGAACAACTTTTCTATTGAACACATTTGGGCAAACCAAGGCGTACCGGATGCAACATTACAAGGCACATGCTAACCGCATGGTAGAGTACAAGAGTCACCCCTTTACTTAAATGCTAACATACCGAGGTCCCACGACATATCATAGCTCGCTTCTGTAATCCCAGCCAAGATAGATTAGAAATTGAGGGGTGGTCTGGCATAAACTACCTCTAGAAACGGTGATTGCGGCAAAGTGGTGATCCGGAGATGCATAGAAGATGAGAACCACGATGTTTATAGCATGCGGTGTACCAAGATATCCGTAGAAGTTCTCTATTCAAAAGCGAGGATTTCTATTCTTTATTTTCATTACCACCACTAGAATTAGGGACATATTTTAAGGGTGGACATGCACCGACTTTTTCCGCCATTGTGATTACTATTGTTGGTTTTTGGGCTCCATGGCCTTCAAGGCCCTAAGAGAGCTAGTTAATAAATAAATAAATAAATAAATAAAAATAACCGGGGTTTTTCAATCATCATGAGGCGTGGTCGGGTCATTCACCGCATCATAAGCTCCTCTAACATGCGAACAAGTAATGCAGCGGCTTGCCCTACGCCTCTCCCTTCCTACAAATCTACTGCCAAAAGACACGCTAAACTTAAGCTACTAAATCCTTACCTTCTAAATCCGGAGGGCTACATCGAACCACCGCTTCGCATTCTCGACCCCAAGAAACGAGCTCCGAATATACAGGAACCCTAAAGATTCCTTTTTGCCATAAACACATAACTAAAATCATACAATACATGCCCAAAACCTTCTAAACTATATGTAATAAAAGTACGATTTCATGAACTAGTGGGCTTTGTATTTTGCGTTTAAGTTTGTATTTCGTACTTTTGCTTGTCTTAGCTAGCTAGTTCCATAAATTATTTTGGTTTGACCTAGAAAATTATCGTGAAAAATTTATTTTGGTTTGACCTAGAAAATTATCCTGAAAGAGTTTGTGTCTCAAAAACCCTATGGGTTTAGGGTTCTAGAAGTTTCCCACTTCCTTATTTTTGCCCTTCTCCCATTTGCAACGAGCAGCTTGAATCGAAGATGTTTCGTGCTGTGGCCTCCATATCCTCCGGCGTTAGGTGAGCTTTATTAACAGGTCTTAAAGCTAGGCTTCAAGCATTTTTACTGATCGTATCGTTGTTTTTATTTCTGACAGATCACGAGTTCGTGCTCAGGTAGCGATCTTCAATCCAAATAGCCAGTTATCTGACTGATACCTTTCTTTTGCATCTATATTGATTGTAATCTGTGTTGATTGTAATAGGATATTAGTAGGTCGCAATGGGTACGAAGATATGCTGCAAAAGATATCAAGTTTGGAGTGGAAGCTCGCGCCGCAATGTTACAGGGTGTAGAGCAGCTTGCAGATGCTGTGAAAGTCACTATGGGTCCAAAGGTTCTTCAGCTTCTTTCAAAATGCGTCTCGTTGTTTTTCGGATTATTATAATGGATAAGCCTTGTTTGCGTCCAGGGACGAAACGTTGTGATCGAGCAAAGCTATGGTTCTCCCAAGGTCACCAAGGATGGAGTAACGGTTGCTAAAAGCATTGAATTTAGGGATAAGTTAAAAAATGTAGGAGCTAGTCTTGTAAAACAGGTGGCCAATGCAACGAATGATGTTGCCGGTGATGGTACGAGGCTTACCTACTGTAGTTACGTGCTATGATTTTGATTGCATTGCCGAATGTTCTTACCAGATTTAAATGGTTTAATCTTGTAGGTACGACATGTGCAACTGTTCTTACCAGGGCAATATTTGCCGAGGGTTGCAAATCTGTAGCTGCTGGCATGAATGCCATGGATCTTAGACGAGGCATCAACCTGGCAGTTGAAGCTGTTGTCAGCCACCTGAAGAGTCGAGCAAAAATGATTAGCACCTCTGAAGAGATTGCTCAGGTCTGTGTTCTTGCTCAGAACGGTTGCTTATCTGAAAAGTTTTTCCATGGCCTTGGATTAATGCGATCTTGTGGACATACAGGTTGGTACAATCTCTGCAAATGGTGAACGGGAGATAGGAGAGTTGATTGCCAGAGCAATGGAAAAAGTTGGGAAGGAAGGCGTTATCACTGTATCAGTAAGTATTGTGATATAATGGATTCTGGATCAAGGATGGACTGGACAGCTGTTACAATGGATGCAACAAGATACTGACCACTTTCAACTTTCTACTTTAGGACGGCAAAACTTTATTTAACGAGCTTGAAGTCGTGGAAGGAATGAAAATGGACAGAGGATATATCTCTCCATATTTCATCACCAATGCTAAAACTCAGAAATGTGTAAGTCTTTTGAGATGCCAATTTGATGCTACCATTATCTCAGTGAATTGGTACTGAAATTGTGCTCACACAGGAACTGGAGAACCCTCTTATACTTATTCATGAAAAAAAAATTTCATCTGTGAACTCTATAGTACCATTGCTTGAGTTTGTTTTCAAGGTATGAGCATGTGTATGCGTATTCTCTTCTGAGCACATTTCATTGATCTTAGAAATGACGTCCCTGCTTCCTGTAGGAGCAAAGACCACTACTTATTGTTGCTGAGGATATAGAGAGTGAGGCTCTTGCAACGCTAATTGTTAATAAGCTTCGTGGCGGATTTAAGGTATCCAAGTGTTACTGAATGCCCAGAGTGGTTGTTCTGGAGCCATGTCTAATATCCAGAATCCTTTTAGGTTTGTGCTATTAAAGCTCCAGGATTTGGCGATAACCGAAAACCCAACTTGCAAGACCTTGCAATTTTGACTGGGGGACAGGTCAGTGTCAGTAACCTAGCATTTTACTGGTATATCAATAGTCTTACTGTAGGTGTTATTGGATACCTGATACAGTTGATCAGTGAAGATCTTGGACTAAAAGTGGAGAAGTTCAAGCCAGAGATGCTAGGGACAGCAAAGAAGGTACATATATTGCTAAATGGCAAAACTATGCTACTGTAGAGCCACTTTCAATTTCTGTACTGAAGAATTTTCTCAATGTCAAAATACAGATCACTGTGTCGAAAGATGATACCATAGTTTTAGATGGAGCAGGAGATAAAAAGGCAATTGAGGAGAGATGTGAGCAGGTAGCACTGTTTCTCGAAACCTAGACCACTGTATTTGGATTGCTGCACACTTCTAATGACCATTTGTATTTGCAGATCAGAGATACGATCAATGAAAGCACTTCTGATTACGATAAGGAGAAGCTACAAGAGCGTTTGGCTAAGTTATCAGGAGGTGTAGCTGTGCTTAAGGTGTTATAAAAATAGTGTTTTGTTATCCATCTTGAGCACAGATACTATTGTTTGGGTTGAATTTTCTAGATTGGTGGAGCCAGTGAAGCAGAAGTAGGAGAGAAAAAAGATCGTGTGAATGATGCCCTTAATGCCACCAAAGCAGCTGTGGAAGAGGGAATTGTTGCAGGTAAGTGTAATGTATGTGAAGATTGGATGCATTTCAGTGAACATTGGATGCACTTCAAATGCAGGCTGATTCTAAACATCACGGCTGAAAATTTATTAGGTGGTGGAGTTGCCCTCCTTTACGCTTCTCGGGAACTAGAGAAATTGCCAACGCCTAACTTTGATCAGAAAGTCGGTGTACAGATTATTCAAAATGCGCTGAAGGTGGGTTGTGCCTTGAATGCTTTCATATGGACATACTTGGATGTCACCTTATGTGCTTGTGTCCTTGTAGATGCCCACATATATAATAGCAGCCAATGCTGGGACTGAAGGAGCTGTTATTGTTGGAAAGCTTCTTGAGCAAGCGGACTTGAATTACGGCTATGATGCAGCAAAAGGTTAGAATGGCTGGGAAGATGTGGCATGTCATGATATAGCGTACTGATGGTCTTACGATGCAGGTGAATATGTGGATATGATAAAGGCTGGCATTATTGATCCTGTTAAGGTCATCAGGACTGCTCTGGTGGATGCAGCCAGGTTGGTCTTTGGGTCATCTTTTTCTAGTATCTCTCTTTGATTCCTTTCTCCTCATCTATCCAATCTTCTTTTCGTTTACAGTGTTTCCTCATTGCTTACTACTACTGAAGCAGTCGTCTATGAGCTACCCAAGGAAGAGAAGCAAGCACCTGCTGGCATGGGCGGAATGGGAGACATGGATTATTGAAACTAATTTGATACAGATGCAATAAAGCTTAGCTATTGCCCCTGTAACTTTCCCGGTGGCAATCTATGCCAAGAGTGTTGTACTACTCGGAAAATTTTGTAATTATAGAGGGGTTTGACAATTCTTTTGTGCAGATGAAAATCTTCTGTTCTGCGTATTTGTGAGCCATTATTGAACATTTCACTTCAAAATCTGACATTTTTAGTTTGTCAATAAAAAGCAGTTCTCTGGTCCTTGCGTGATATATTTTAATGTATAGGTCTGAGTATTTAACAGTTACAAATTACAATTACTGCCATTATCTCTATCATATAATTATAAAGGGGTAGTTTCTAGAATGTTCTATTATTAAACATTGAACCCAGATTTTTCAATGGTTTGTGTAAGGGGAAGCTACTTGACGAAGCGTTTCTAGAAGCCGTTGTGGAAGCTGTCGCGGAGTTTCTGGAAGGTAACCGGAATGTCTAGGGGCTTCTGGAATGATCTCGAGAATGCTTTGTTTTGATATAAAAGAGAGGAGCGGCCGGTCGGTTTAACCCATAGCGACTTGTGGCGGCTATAGGTTTAGGAAATGGGGTTTCTGGAGAGAGACGATGGAAGCTGTGTTTGAGTTAAATAACGCTTGCGTTTGAAACTTGCGAAGAGTTGGGTTGAGTTTTGAGGATTGCGTTTGATGCTGCCGACGTCTAAGGGCGCATGCTCTGTTTTCCTTTTTGTTCGCTTTTCTTTTTTTTTGAGTTTCTGTGCTGTTGACGGCTAAGGGTTGCCGCCTCTGGCATCAGGGGTAGCATCAAGTGTGGGTAGCGATGCGGATTCAAGCAGATACCTGGCTGTTCACTTGTGTATAAATCAGGTAATTATTTATTCCTTTGTCCAACCTGAATTACTGAGCATGTATATATCATCGTTGTCTTGGCATGGAGTCTTACCGTAGAATATGAGTTCAATATAACCTCTGTATGGAATTTTTCCGGATGTCATCTCTAATGTTGTGAAGAATAGACGAAGATAGCCAGAATGGTTCTGCTTAGTTCGATCAGGGTTGTCATAATAGATTCTGTAGTCTTCTTGCCAGGGAATAAAACGGCAAGGGTGGGCTTCATGCCAGCTGCGTTTTTGTTGGACGAGATTGGACAGCAGCTGAGACGCCTTATGATGGTTAAATTCTAGTTTGCTTTCACAGGAATCAAAAGAAATGTCTTTGAAAATCCCTTAGGAACATCCATGGAATTTTAATTCATGATTTGCATTGATTTCCTTCTAGTTATTAATAATGGCTGCCAGTCCCTCAATGTTTCCGATCGACTCACAAGGTATTCTCAAGCCCAAAGCGCTTAGCTGCGGCATGTTTGTGCTCGAAATGAGATGGCGGTTTGGGTACATGAGATTGGGGGTGATAAACTACTACTGGCCAATCCATTCAGAGTAATGGTCCCCCTACCTATGGTCTACTTAATACGGGATAATAAACCTCTTCTGTGAGGGAATGCCTTGGAAAGGGTTTCCACGTAACTAGAGCTTAGATCTAAATGCTCAGTATTCTGCCATATTTGCAGGCACATTTCATGTGTGTGGAATTGAGCTAATTACAAGAAAAGCACTGTGCTGGGGAACCAACGACAATGGGCAATATGATGCTCCTAGCAACTACACTTTTTCAAGCTTAGCAGCTGGAGATAATTACACATGTGGCCTTCGGGATGATAACCACGAAGCATTTATAACACATATGGTCAATGCAAAGCCCCCAAAGGGGTTCCTTTTTCATAAATTGCTGCAGGAGATGTTTATACCTGTGGTGTGAGGCAAGATCGAGACACTGAAATTCAGCGCTGGGTAAATTATGAAGGTAAACTGAATCATCTGGTTGCTAGCGAAGGGGTGTTTATACCTGTGGTGTGAGGCAAGATCGAGACACTGAAATTCAGCGCTGGGTAAATTATGAAGGTAAACTGAATCATCTGGTTGCTAGCGAAGGGGTGTGCCAAGGTGAATGTGCAAGTGATCAGTATTATTATGCCCCAGGTAAGTGTCCAAGAGTAAGTGACAAGGTTTAATGGTGGTGCTGGACATTGAATTAAAAGTATCTGTTGCAAAATTTAAAAAGATTTGAAATTTTAAGTTCTGGCCTCCGTTTGACTTTATACTGGGCATCCAAAATGCCCATCAAATCCTTCTGTTGCCATATTTATTCGCTCTAATATTTTTTGTCAAAATGTTTTTGGTCCAAATCAGGGATTGGATAATTTGCAATTTGAATCTCAAACAATTCTAGCAGACAATCAGAAAAAATCATGTGCATTTCTAGCAGAATACCTTCTAAAGAGTTCTCTACATCTATATTTGCTTCTTGAAGCAAGTTTACATGGGCGAATCAGGAACCCAGATAGCTAAGAATTAAGAAGGCTATAGGCATGCTTTCGGCTTTGGTCGGCAATCAATCAAGAAGAAAATTGGTACATTTTGAAATGGCTAGAAAGCACCTATGGCTAAAAACTTCGTTATATTATAGCCTTGCTTTTTTATCCTTTCTGTTCTACCATATGCAAATGTTTGACATGTATGCTGTAGCTCTTTGAATGACTATAAGCCACTCACCCCATCGCACATGCCCTACAACAACATCTACTCCATTATGTGTGACTATAGGCATCCTCAAAAATAGTGCTTAAACATTTCGTTTGTCTACTTGGGCTATAGCCCATGCTTCCCTTCATCCAGGGTTACATGTCAGGGTTACACATGTCTCGCTCTCAATCATTGTGACTCGCAATAAGAACTAAAACTAGGAAGGGACTCAAAAGAGACACAAAACCGGCTAGGCTTGTCATTCATCATCAGCTAGAAGATACAATGTTTTGAAGAATGAGGAGAGGGTAGCCGACCATAGAAACAATATCGGACTACCCAGTAAAAAGAAATGTGCATAGGCAATATAGAAGGGTAATGGCTTATAACTTCTCATGGGGATAAAAACTCGCTCCTTTCGGGTTTCGAGGAAAACCCTAATGAGAAATGGTCGCCAACAACCTTGAATGTGCGTTGCCCGGAAAACCTAAGGAGATGGGTTGACGGCTTAACACAAATACAAACAGACCCTTTAAGACTAATTTTAATCCCCTTTGAATGTGTTGCTTGGAGAACGTATGAGGTGGATTAATGGCGAACACAAACATAGCAGACCCCGTAAGACGGGCGAAACCCGCAAGCAAAACACAAAGAACCCCTAAAAACACCCGTGAATGGTGAGAGAAAAGCAAAAAGTCATGCCCCCACGCCAAATGTATGGAAGGGAGGGAAGCAACGAGAATAGAAGAAGAGCGGCCGGTGAGAAGACGCCGATAACCGGCTCGGAAGAGGAAATGGCCTTTAGAAGCTCGGCCCCTTCCTTCATCGACGCATCCGATGGCTCTGATCGATGCTATTCTAGGAAGGGACTCGCAAGAGACACAAAACCGCCGACTACCCAAGGATCTCAACTATGTAAGATGGCGAAAAACCCGCAAACAACACAAAGAACTCGAAAACCACCCGCGGAATGGTTAAAGACAATCCAACATGTAGCGTAAAAGAGAGCATCACCCAATAGGGTGGAGAACAAGATCACCCAATGGGTGGAAAACAATTCGTGAAAAGAAATATGCGCCACCCTCGAAAACAACATCACCGCCGGTGGAGAGAGCATCACCCACTGCGGATAACAATCATGTAAAAGAAATATGCGCCACCCTCGAGGTGGAAATAAACAAAGATCACCGGAGGTTGGAGAAAAAACGCCACCCGCATAAAGACCACCCCTAAAAAAAAATAGTCCACGAGAAACTCCCTCACAAAATTGCAATGGAGTGCTAAACCAATATTTGGCACATCCAACACATAGCTAAATAGCAACTATGATAAATAATGATAGCACAATGCACGCTTATGAGAACCCAACACGCAGTGAACAAAGAGCTCAACTACTTAGCTAGAAATGAATTGCCCCAAGAAATGATGCATAAGGATGGCATAATGCACAATGCACAATGATAGCACAATTGATAGTGAAAAAAAGATCTCAACAACCAAACCTAGAAAGGAATTCCCCAAGACAACTAAAAAGAGGCGTGACTAGCACCCTTCACAAAAATAGAATGTTTCAAGATAAGACCCCCAAGCACAAAACTCAAGATATGCCACATCTAAAGAAAGATAAGCATCCAAAAGAAAAAATGATAAGAAAAAAATGAGGTGGACATCAACAAGAAGTCGAAAGCAAAGAGGTTCATAAGGTTGGGAAAAGGGTAGAACAAGATGAGGAGAGCCGAAAATGCTAAGATCTAGGGCAGGAAGCATAGGAGAAATGTATGGTGATGTCAGAAGACAAATAAGACCATATGCGTAAAGCCATGAATAAAGGCCCCAATAGGAAAACATACTTTGGCAACGAGGGACGAGATTGAGGAAGAGGACGAGACATGCTAGCACCGCATCAAAAAAGAAGGTCAAGAAGGAAACCGAGACTTAAAATTAATTCGATCACAACGTGAACTTTAAAAAATGAGGCTAAACTTCATAAACTATAAGCCCATTAAACCCCAAGTAAGTTGAGCAGGTCATCACGGCACGTAACAAGGGTGAGATTTAAGAGGAGCCCATAAACTAACGCGGAGGTGAAGAATTGCAAATATGTAGAAGGCACCCATTAACAAAGGAAGGAGAATAAGAACGCGAATTGAAGCAAGAATCGCGACAACAACAAGCACTCAAATAGATGTGAGCCATTAGTAATGAGGAAAAATCAACAATACATGAAAAAAAGAGAATAGCATCACCCCGGGTGGAGAAAAAAGCCGCCAACAGGAAGAAAAAAACATGATAAACGTGTAAACCTCAGGCCCAAACATAGCTAAATAGCAAATAGGATGTATAATGGTAGCACAATGCACAATGATAGCGAAGCTAGAAATGAATTCCCCGGCAAATGATGTATAATGATAGCATAAATGGACAATGCGTAATGAGAGCACAATGTACGAAAAAAAAAAAGGTCGCAACAACCAAATTTAGAACTAGGGCAGGACTAGCACCTCAGACGAAATTAGGGATGCGCCCAAGATAATACCGCGATGCACAATCAATAAATAAAGAATGGCGCAAAACAAGTGAGCAAATGTAGCATCTTATTGAAAAACGATGACAAGAAAAGCAAGACCAAATATAATCAACACCTCATAGAAGGAATATACATGTTAAAGGAAATGAAAACACAATGAGTATGTAATGTTACATATTGTGAGCAAAGCTATTCACCCTAAAAATAAGCCAACCGCTAATATGACAAAGTGGAGCTAAAGAAGACAAAGAATCTCCCAAATCCATAAAAATGGTACACCTAACAACATCACCCATCACCCATGTTCAAGAACAGAGAATGCACAAGCGGAAGCAAACAAAATAATTGGCGCTTAATAAAGTGAACAAAGGAACCAACAAACACTAAAGCCCCTGATGATCATGCCAAAAGAAGAAAAATCTAAACGTTAACCCCAAATATGCAAATCCAAGTATAGGTCCAAACCCAAATACATAAGATACATATAAGAAATGTAGCCACAAAGGACAAAGAGGTGGAAAAACATGTCGCTAAAAATACTTTAATGGGACAAAAAATAACCCAAAAAATTTAAATGGAATGACAATAGAAGAAATATATAGAGAGAGAGAGAGAGAGAGAGAGAGAGAGAGAGAGAGAGAGAGAGAGAGAGAGAGAGAGAGAGAGAGAGAGAGAGAGAGAGAGAGAGAGAGAGAGAGAGAGAGAGAGAGAGAGAGAGAGAGAGAGAGAGAGAGAGAGAGAGAGAGAGAGAGAGAGAGAGAGAGAGAGAGAGAGAGAGAGAGAGAGAGAGATGGTTTCGAGGCACCCGAGAAGAGTGAAGTCCGTGGATGTCGCTTATAGATGAGCCCAAAGGGATCAAAGTGGGCCAAAGCTGACAAAAGAGTGGAGATGGTTACAGGGCAGGACAATGTGTGTGGAAGGAAGAGGGAGAGAGACGAAGACGGGCAAAGAAGGTGAGTCAAATCGAAATCCCAAGCTAAAGATAGAACTCCAAGTCTAGAATGAGGAGAAGTGCGCTTAACCCTCCCCAAGATCCAAAATGCAGATACCGGCAGTAAAACTTTTCACTACTAGCCAAGACTAAAGCAAAAAAACAAGAGTGGACATGAGAAATGAACCAAAAACACAAGGATTATCTAAGGACATGTTAGAAAAAATAAGAACGCTTTTGTTGAAATGTAAAACATAAAAGAACTTCTAATGATAGGGTCAATAAATGTGCATGACTACGGGCCGCAAGTCGCGACAACAACTCAAATCCATGTGAGGGTCAAAGCATAGAGGTGGGGGCACTTTTTGTGTCCACACATGGTGCTTAGTGGGTGCTTTCTAGAGCTATTTTCTTTGTATTTTTTTTTTTTTTTTTTTGATATTTTTCCCTGAAACGCATTCATATTACGCCTTGGCATACAAAATTTTAGCTTCATTGGAGTTATAGAAAAAAAGATAAAAATATTTCAGAATTAGGTGCTTAGGGGGTGCTTGGCTGGCGCAAAAATGCCCCCTAGCTCTATGCTTTGACCCGTGAGGAAAATCAACAATACATGAAACAAGAAGATAGCATCACCCGGAGGGTGGAGAAAAAGCATCACCCAGCGGGTGGAAGAAAAACCATGATAAATAGAAATTTGCGTCCCCATGGGGGGGGAAAGAAACAACACCACCCACAAAAAATAGTCCAAGAGAAACTCATGTCACAAAATTGCAAAAACGCAATATTTGGCACATCTAGACATAGCAAATATGATAAATAATAATAGCACAATGCACGATGATATCCCAATACCCTGTGAACAAAGAGCTCAATGGCTAGCTAGAAATGAATTCCCTGACAAATGATGCATAAGGATAGCATAATGCACAATGCACAATGATAGCACAATTTACAGTGAAAAAAGATCTCAACAACCAGCTATAAAAGAAGTCCCCAAGACAACTAGAATGAGGCAGGACTAGCACCCTCCGTGGATGTGTCTAGGAAGTTCTTATATGAATGTAGATCACGGACTCATGCCCGTGGAGTTTTTTCCATTTGAATCACGGACTGAAGTTCGTGGATGTGTAGGGCAGTGTGTAAGCTGTATACACAAAATATTCAAATCCAAGTATAGGTCCAAACCCAAATACATATTATACATATAAGAAATTTAGCCACAAAGGACAAAGAGGTAGAAAACAGGTCGCAAAATACGTTAATGGGACAGAAAAGGTCTCCAAAATTTTTTTTTAATGGAACGACAACAGAAGAAATAGAGAAATGAAATGAATGAAATGAAATGTTTTATAGATCACATCTATGAGACCATCAGGTCTAGAATGTCATATACAAATCGGGTTTTGCATATAATTAAAACTCTAACAAGAGAGAGAGAGAGAGAGAGAGAGAAGAGAGAGAGAGAGAGAGAGAGAGAGAGAGAGAGAGAGAGAGAGAGAGAGAGAGAGAGAGAGAGAGAGAGAGAGAGAGAGAGAGAGAGAGAGAGAGAGAGAGAGAGAGAGAGAGAGATGAAATGAAATGAAATCTATTATTCCATCTTCGAGACCACAGGTGTCTATGAGGCGTTTACAAGTTACATTCAAAATTATAAAACAAGTCATCCGGGCGCCTTCTCCGAGAGTAACACTTTGGGCTCCTCTATCTCAATCTCTCACCTTCTGATTTTTCAAACAAGCATCTCTATGTTTAAGAATGTCAACAATATATCCCCCAATGGATGCCCTCGGGTAAATGAAAGAACTCCTCAAGGAGGTAGCATCGATCCCATGCATGACTCTTAAGTCCTGAATAAGCACGGGCAACAAAGTAAGATATGAGCCTCATCCTCCACCCACACCGTCACTACACAAGTTTCAAGCATGTCTAAGATCATGAGCGATGTCCGCCCATCTCCCTACCTCCACACCAAGATGGGTGCGAAGCTTAAGGATCCTCGCAATTGCTTGCCTATGCTTCATAGATATGGGTTCACTAAGATCTGCGGCTGCCTTCAATGTGGGATTCATCCGAGTCCGGTAGTACTCTTTTCTTCACTACCGGGCGCACTCCATGTCTTAGTGAGAACACTCTTAGAACCCATCCCTCAATATCTTCCTGATTCATCCGCACTGCGTGAATATCCATCCCCCATTTCACCAGCCATCTACTAATATCCCGCATACCAACCTTTGTCACTACTCTCTGCCGCAGCAATTCTTGGCAAGCTATTCCGGGCATATCATATAAAACCTTATGCGAATAACGTAAAGGTTTTGCAAAGAGCTTCAGCTTCAAGGGGTATCATCCGCACTCTCCTAACATCATATCATATGGCGTTTGCATTTTAGTGTCAGTTCCGGTGTGAAAAATTTCTTTTGTATTTTTTCCACCTTTTTCCACCCATCATTAGCAGGCCCGCCCCCCGGGCTTCAATACAACCATATAGTATAACTGTTTTGTACCAATACTTTAAAGAGCATGTTTCATTTCAAAGTTCAAATGGGCATTCACACACCCTTCTGCATTGCATATAGTGCCTTTAAGCCTGCACTCACTCTATGTTCGACCGCTTTGATTCCAATTCGGACTTTTGTCTACAAATCAAACCCGTGATACTTATAGCTTTCAACGACCTCAACTTGCTTACCCTTGTAAAGCATCGCATATGATCTGTTTTATTCGCTCCAAAACAACAGCCTTAGTCTTTTTCAGCATTCACTTGCATACTTTTAGCATCACAAAAACCGGGCAAGCACATCCAAATGTCTTTTGCATCCCCTCAGTATGCTCTTGAGATAGCAACACAATATCATCAAGATATAGCAAGAGCATAAGTACATACCCATTCAAGGATGTACCATCCCCTCCATGTGCTCTTATCCACCCTCCAAACTGATCTATGAACAATCCAAACAAGGTAGGCGACAAAGGACACCCCTCGTTTAACTCCCATATTACTCTCTACTACATCATCACACATTCCAACAAAGGAAAAGAGAGTTGCACGAGTACTTTTTATAAAGAACACTTACCGCATGCCTAAGCCCCATCGGGATGCCCAAATCTACCATCCTATGCCACAAATTTTGCCTATTCACCATGTCAAAGGCCTTCTTTGAAATCCACAAATACAAAGATACAAAGGTTTCCCTTTTCCCACCAATCAATCCATCATAGCACGAAGGGTCACCAAATGGTCGGTTGCTAGACTTTTTAGGTCTAAAGTCCCGCTTGGCTATTGCTCTAGCATTGTGACCCTCACCCAGTTTGCTTATCTTGCCCTCAAGTATAGAGGCATACTGAGTTTTGCGTAAAAGGCTGCCAACCATAATGGTACGGTAGTTACCCGGATCAGATGCATCCCCTGACTTGTGCAATGGCACAACCCTATTAACCTGCGGGCCCTAGGAAACCCATCTCAAAGCCATATTGAACATATCGACCAGCCTATTTGTAACCGCTTCTCCAGCCCACTTAAGCATTTCGGCCTTAAGGCCACAAGCATCTGCCGCTTTGCCATTAGCAAGTCTCTTGAGTCCCACCCGAACATCCTCGAGTAAAGGTAAGCATATCATCCATCTCACATGTCTCTTGACCATCTTATCCTCAACTCCATGGACATGGTATAAATGCGTACATGCTCCATTAGTGCCTCCGCTGCAACACATTACCCCCATGCTTCAAGGGTTTAAGCCTATTCCAAAATTTCTTTGGATCAACCAACAGTTCTTCCACCATTCGCCCTATGTTTTGATGTAAATATGCCTTCTTCTTATTTTTGACCATTTTGGTATACACTTTCCTTTCCTGTACTTTAGCTGCCTTTGTCTTTGCTCTAAATTTTGCCTCTGTGTTTTACATTCCACGTCAAACCATCCATTACATGGCAGCCCCCTCCGGTTGGGTGGGATACAAAACATTCATCCGCCGATTCAAGCAAAACCCTAGACAACGCCCTCACTCATATCCCCCATACCGATCTGGGCCATGCAAAGATGCCATTTTCTCGCTTTCGATATCTCGCTATATTCATGAGCTTTATCATACTTGAGAGACATCCATTTACCTTTACATGTATCTTCTTTGCCTATGATGCCAATCGTGACATGAAGTTCAATGAGCAAAGGTACATGATCCGAGCTTTCATTCTCATCTCCAATGCGTAAGCTAATAACATGTTCTGCAAAAGTAGGTTTGGCAATAACATAATCCACCACGCTAGCATTTTTACAAGTGCGCTTACCAGAGCCTGGGTACCTATCCGTGCCATTGAAGATCACCATCTCAAAACCGCTACACATATGTAAGACATGACGCCCCTGTGGTGTCAGCCATTTCACATTGTCTTCTGATGTTCTGCTCCATCCAATTGTCTTCATTTCAAGATATCCAAAGATTTCCAACCATTACGCTTCTCCATCTAGGGCCCACCAAAGCTGCTTGATGGTTTCCCCTGACGCTTCCATTAAAGTCTCCTAACAATAGCACTTCCCCTGCCAAACCCAAAGCTAGTATATCCTGCTCTAAGTGAAAGAATGGGTCATCCTTATCCAGATCTCCTTTGTTATACACGGGTGATTCCCTTGGGGGGAAATAACAACCAGCTACATATATCTTGTTGCCCCTACCTGGCAATTCAATCCAAATGTATTATTGGTTGCCTTATGTGTCAAAACACACCTCGTGCAACAATTTCATTGCGAGCAGCATAGCATCTAATACCATTGCATCTTTTAAGATTCCAGCCCTTCTTATTCCATCTTGAATGCAATAGCGTAAAACCAAAAATATACGGAAGAGCCTTTTTCCTCATGCTCACACGTTTCAAAAAGAAAACTATGTCTACATTTGCTAGCAAGTCATCCATAGCACAAATCTTACTACTTTTTAACGTATTTACATTCCGAAGCAAACTAACTTGGCGGTCGCTACTTCCTATGCATCCTCCACAATCACTTTTCCTCTCTCCAGTAAGCACGTTGTCCAGTCAGCTCTTGCCTCCTTCATCCCTCTTAAGATCTTCTCTTCTCTGCTGAAATTGGGTCTTAGTTGTCGTCATTGACCGTATTATATATTTGCCCTTAAGCAATGTTCGCTTTTGCATAACCGAGCCTTCGCCTTGATAAGCGCACTTCACCAACACATTCATGTTCCTTCCCCTTCCTTCCAACCCGATGCGCCTCCAAAATATCCACACACCTTTTGCATATTCTCTACGCAAGAAATGTTTGAACAACCATGCTTGTGTCCTCATTCTCCTTTTCTGGTAGGCCAGAAATTCTGAATTATTAGCCTTCGATTCCCTTTCATGCATATCAGCCAAGTGCTCCATTTTTCTCATTCAAAGCATCAATTGCTCCACGAAAACCATCATTTGAGCCCTATTCAAGTCTCGACTTTGATCCATGACTGCTTTTGTCTCTCGACACGGCTGGCTGCTGCTTTAGCTCTACATTTTCACTCTTTAAAGAACACAAAGACTCACTCATACCTTTGCAAAAGCTTAAGCATTTGTGCCTGATGGGCCGCCTTTCCTTTGCCCGCTCTGCTTCCTTCTGGATTTGCTCCATGGATTCTAGTAGCTTCATCATCACCGTAAACAATGGACCCATTAGCATCTCTCCTCCCAAGAATCCAGGCGCCATAGCTCGCTGCAAATCAGCCCCAAAGACAGGCCCAAGCCCTCCGGATATGTCAGCCTTCAGCCCCAAATCAGTTGCCTCGCCTCCGGAGATTCCATGAGAAGTACGAGTCCCCATCCGATGTGTCATCCGAGATGTCTACTGTAAGAACTTCCCTTGCCCTGCCTTTTTTACATTCATTTTTACCTTCTTGACATTGCCTGCCCAGATTTTATTTGCCCCTGGGAGCCGGAATCAGCCTTGGAGCCCACCTCCTTGGAGCCCCCTTTTCCTCTGTATCTTATCGTCTCCTTTTAGGATGTCCCATCCTGTACACAGTCCCGAAAATGCCAATTACAGGCTGTAAAACTGATCCAAAAGTATTGATGTTATACACGTTGGAAAGAGCTCAGAATAAGCTTTCCAAAGAGCCCAACCCTGATTGCAATCGACACTATATGTGAGCTTTATAGCTTTTCTGAAGTTCCACAGCAGAAACCCTAGCACCCAACCGTCAGTCCAGCGTGAGAGAGAGAGAGAGAGAGAGAGAGAGAGAGAGAGAGAGAGAGAGAGAGAGAGAGAGAGAGAGAGAGAGAGAGATGAGATGAAATGTTGTATTTATTACATACACAGACCACCAGGTCTATGAGATCGATCAATATACATATTCAACATTATAAAAGATATCCTCTAATGCATCTTCAGGCCTCCCATCTCTCATCATGTATCTTTATTCTGGTCTTTAATACTCATTAAGCTTTTCTCTACGTATCAATATTTCCTTCAAGTATTTCCCAATGTGATGTCGGGCATATCAAAGAATTCCGACAAAGAGTTTGAATGGATCTTTGTACTTATCTCGAATCCCTCGAGTACGGACGGGCACCTTACGATGACATGCAATTCATCTTCTACTTCTCCCATATTGCATACTTTGCAAAATCTCAGTGGGGAATATTACTCCAACGTCCTACTTCAACCCCAAGCCTATGGGAGCTAAGCATCATCAACCTCATCATATGTGGCCAAAAGACACACACCTTCCTTGAGGTATTTGGCCTCTTGAGAGTGGGATTTATATACCGCCTATAGAAATGTTTTTTTTGTCTCGGGACTCTCCCCTTCTTTCTAATGAGGTGCTCATGCACCCACTCTCTTAGATTGCCCTTATTCTCACGTATACCATGAATGTCCATCCCCACTTCCTCATCCATTCCCCTAATATCGAGTACCATCCCTTGTCTCTTGTTTCTTCTAATGCTAGCCTTGGTGTTTATCTTACGGCATATCAAATAGCAACTTAGAGATATGTAAAGGCGTTGCATATGGGGTTTCAGCCTCCAAGCGGCATCATGCCACACTCTACAAGCAGCATATCATATGGAGTTTGAGCTTTTTAGTACCCAATTCATTCTCAAGAACTTCTTTCCGCACTTTCTCAACCTTTTTCCAGATTCTCTGAGATAATCCCGCCCCCATACTTCACACCCATAGAGCAAAACCTGTTTGGACCAGCACTCGATATAATGTAACGCTTGGGCTAAAGTCCCATATTTACGCTTTTCCCCCACTTACCGCATGCTATATAGTGCTTTCAGGGCCTCCATTTACTCTATGCTCAACAAATAGAGTTCCAAATATATGCCCTTGTCCACATGTATCCCTAGATACTTATATGAGGTGACAATTTTACAGGTTCTCCATGATAGAGGGAATTTAAGATGATCTACTTTATTTGTCCCAAATACCATCATCTTAGTCTTTGACATATTTACCCTCATACTTTTACATTCAATGTAAATGTGCCAAGACATCTAAATGCTTACGCATGCCTTCCACTAAACGGGGAAAGAAGAACAACATCATCAAAGATATAAGAGCAACAGAACCATGCATCTAAACAATGGGGTCCCTCCCCCGCCATATTCGGACATCCAAGCCCCAGCTTGGTCTATGAATAGGCCAAATAGTGTGGGCGACAATGGGCACCCTTGCTTCACTCCAATATTACTTTCTACCACATCGCATTGCTCAATGTAGAGGGGATGATAGCTGTACTGCAAAACTTTTATCATAAAGTATCTTCTTTGCATGTCTAAGCTCAATTGGTACCCCCCTAGGGCCTCCATTCTCTCCCATAAATTATTTAATAGATACCAAGGTCAAATGCCTTAGCATAATCAACAAAAAGAGCATAAAGGGTTTTTCTTACCCTTAACCAGAATCAACCATAGCTAGTAAAGTAACCAAATGATCAATTGTAGATCTTTTTGGTCTAAAGCACTCTGTCCGATTGGCTCTAACATTATGTTTTTCAGCCCAGGTGTGCTCAATTTACAATTCGACATAGCAGCAATAATTTGGCATATAAACTACTACTAACCAGAATCATTCGGTAATTTCTAGGATCATTCTCATCTCGGCTTTATGCAAGGGGATAACTCAAACCGCCAGAAGTCGCGAGGAAACCCTTGCGCCAAAACATTGTTAAATAATGACAACAATGCAACATGTATTGAGTTACCGCCCATTTGAACATTTCAGCTACATTAATTGAATCACCGCTTTCAGTTGGCAAGATGACTTAACCCTTCTTCTAAGTCTTCCAAATCAAAGCACTTACATCCTGTAGGGTCAATATTGTCCGACATTGGCCTCCGGCATGATCTGACTACGCCCACGGCTTACTAAAGCCATGGTTTCGTGTGGGTCTCCCCGCTTCATCTTAGGCTTAAGCTCATTCCAGAATTTTTGGGATCCGCTATAGTGTCCGCGGATCATCTCCTAGCATCTACGGGTACATACTTTTTCTTTTTTTGATTTCGTGAGTGCAAAATATTCTTTTCTTTAATCTCTGTCTATCTTCCCCCCTTGCCCTTTTGTAAATGCCTCTCTTTTTTGCTCTACAAAGGCGCATCAAACCAACTATTGCATGGCAACCCCTTCATCTTCTGCGTGAGACAAAACAATCGGTGGCAACATCTAGAACTAACTACGCAATCTGTCACTTAATTTATCCGATCGCCGGGCCAATTTGTTGTGGAGGCTCTTGCCTCACACTTCTTCATATAGCTTTCCACTTTATGATATTTCATCATTATGAGGCTTAGAGACACAACGCGTGCACAGTGGCATGTGTAATTCTTGGTGCTTAACACAACTGTGCTCGATTGTATGATCACGAGATCTTTCCATCTCTTCCCTATAGACATAACATATAACAACCGATTAGCGAGAGAGAGAGAGAAAGGGAGGGATGAGAGAGAGAGAGAGAGAGAGAGAGAGAGAGAGAGAGAGAGGAGAGAGAGAGAGAGAGAGAGAGAGAGAGAGAGAGAGAGAGAGAGAGAGAGAGAGAAGAAAGAAAGAAAAAAAAAATGTATTACGCGTCCATGGGAGGCCCCAAGGCCTATTAGGCGACAATTTTAAATGTCATTGTAAAATAATAGATGAGTTTCGAGGTCCTCATCTAGCTCATCACTCTCACTCAAACCGTCATTATCATCAACATTATGATTATGCATACAAACTTCTCTATCTTTGTAAAAGCTCAATCAAATACTTCCCCAATATATCCCCATTTTAGGGTGAAAAAAGGTTGGCGGGATCTTAGTAGTATATTCAAAACTTATCACGTAATACATTGTATGCCGTACATCGAAGCAATGCATGATCCTCATCCTCTACTTTTATCTTCCCACATATTTTACAATATCTTTGATCTCTAGGAATAATATGTCCCCATCTACTCCACTTCCACACCTAAATGATGTGAACTAAGCCGAATCCACGCAAATAGCATGTCTTTTGGATAGAAATATTTTCCCTCGAGGTGCCTGCCATTTCCAATGTGGGGTTAATATTCCGCTTATACAAAATCATTTTGGTCTTGGTATGGACTACATCTTCTTATCTACCTTCCCCGGATATCCATGCTGTCTCAAATCAGATTTTTCTTGAGACCACTTCATCCCATTGTATATCCCATTTATTGAGCCACTTCTTGACATCTTGAAACAAACCATAGAGAGAGAGAGAGAGAGAGAGAGAGAGAGAGAGAGAGAGAGAGAGAGAGAGAGAGAGAGAGAGAGAGAGAGAGAGAGAGAGAGATGGTTGTTGGAGGCAAACCCCGAGAAGAAGAAGCCTTGATAAACTATAAATGAGCCGAAAATGATCAAAGTGGGCGAGTTGACAAAAGCGTGGGAGATGGTTACAAAAAGGCGGATGGACACGGTTGTGTGGAAGGAAGAGTGGAGAGCGAAAATGGCGCCAAGGTGAATCAAGGTCAAATCGAAATCCTGTAAGCTCAAGATGAAGTCTAGAATGAGAGAAGTGCGCTAACCCCTCCCGCGCATCCATCCAGAGATACCTGTAGAAAAACAGTGAAGGAGCACTCCTAGAGTTGAAAATGAATATTTGCAAACCCCAAATGTCTTGGATTGGTGAGGTTGAGGATACAAACCCACAAGCTATAGAAAAATAAAGATATGCTTTAAATATAAAAGACTTAAGAAATCGGAAGAAACGAAATGGATGCATTAATTTATTGGGGTTGAGACATAGGGTGTCAAATAGGGGATCAACATAAGAGAATGCTACATAAGCAATAAAACATAGGCCGAGTCTGTACAAAATGGAAAACACACCGCACGACATCACACGTCACCCATGTGCAAGAACAGAGAATGCAACCATGGCGGAAACAACAAAAATTGTGCTTAATAAAGTGAACAATGGAACCAACAAACACTAGAGTTCAGGATGATCATGCCAAAAACAAAAAGAAAAACCCCTAAACTTAAACCCCAAATATTCAAATTCAAGTATAGGTCCAAAACCAAATACATAATATCTTGATAAGAAATTTAGCCACAAAAAGAAAAAGAGGTGGAAACATGTTGCAAAATACTTTTAAAGGAACAAAAAGGTCTCAAAAATTTAAACGGAGCGACAACAGAAGAAATAGAGAGAGAGGAGAGAGGGAGGGAGGGAGGGAGGGAGGGAGGGAGGGAGGAGAGAGAGAGAGATGGTTGATGGAGGCAAACCCGAAGAGAAGCTGAGATATGTTCCATATAGATGGTTTTAAAGTGATCGAAGTGGGCAAGGTTGACAAGAGAGAGATGGTTGTGGGTAGGACGGTTGTGTGATAATGAGAAAAGGGTATAGAGATTAAAGTGTAGTGTGATGTAACAATATTGAGTAGATAAAAATAAGGATGATGATAAGAATGAGAAAATGAAATGGTTATGAGCGTGGGATATAATGGCCATAAAATAGGAAATAGTAGTAGAAATAAAAATGCGATAGAAGTAGAAAAAATGTATCGATAGTGCAAAATGCATGCGGTAATTGTGGAATGGGCGCGGACTTCGAGCCCAAGGTGGAGAGAAGAAGACTAGTCCAGTGTTAATTAGGAGACAAGAAATAGCGTAAAACCTAACACGGTACACGCAGCTTCCGGATCGCGGACAAAAGCAAGCCGGCTCTAGCTAAAGGGAGGCAAGAGGCAAAGCCGATCTACCACGTGAGGTAAGTCGAAGGCAAAAAAGAGGAAGGCGAAGTATTTATGACGGGGTACCGGCCCGGTTAATAGCAGATATAACGAGAGCCGAGGCTTAATATTGCCAGATCCACCGAATAAATTAGCAGAGCTCGGCTTGCCTATGTGATGCCAATCATCCAAGAACGCATAAGATCTCCTCTGGTGAAAATCGATCCCTTGTAGAGACTAGAGATTATCTGAGAACAAAAAAGACAACTCAATTCGGATAAAAAACAGTGATCAAGAATGGGCAAACTCCCCTCGATAGGGAAATCCCAATCCGGAAAAGTTTAAAACAATCACGATTCGTGTTAGAAATCCATATCCAAAAACTCTCTCTGCATGCATCCGAATCCAATCATGCGTCATAGGGTTGTGCGCATGCATCCTAAGTTGTGGAAAAGCTATACCTTGGTAAGCTATACCGTACAACAACCCAATGGAGAAAGGAGAGAAGCCAAAACATACAGAAAAGCGATGAAGCCGCTGGTGCATGCGAGCTTCAACCACGCCTCACTTTAGCGCCCGACGGCTAGGCCAAGATCCAGTGAGATGGCGTGAATTTGCAAATCCCAATCTGCAAACATTCCAAAGACAAAACCATGAAAAGGACAAGGAAGACACGGAGCAATTCGATGGAAATAGGCAGATGTAAAAACTAGCTGGGAAAGGATAGATGTAAAGGGAAAGAGGACAGAGGAGGAAGAGGAGCAAGATGATGAAGGGAGGGAAGCAACGAGAATAGAAGAAGAGCTGCTGTGAGAAGACGTCGATAACCAGTCTGAAAGAGGAAATGGCCTTATATAGTAGCTCGTCCCTTCCCAGAATGACGGTCCGATGGCTCGGATCGATGCTAAACTTAAAAGCAACCAAAATCTACCTAAGAACAGAAATTTGGGCCTGATTGTATGACTTCAGGCTTTGAACAAAGAGAATATAAAAATAATAATTTGTCTTCTGAAGTATGCTTAAGACAAATGATCCACAAGCCATCCCACCCATAAGGTATTGAGATTTCTGGCTGGAACTTGGCCGCTGTGCACACCCAACAGAATTGGATTTTGCCTATACAAGCTCTGCTATTTGCCACAGACCTGGGTGACTACAAATCGCTTGCTTTTCCAGTAACAAATAGCTCCTGTTCTTTTGTTCTTTAGTTCCTTACAGTGAATCTCAGAAGCCTGGCTATGCTGGTAATGGCTATGCAGGAAGTTGGGATGGTAAGCGGTAGCCAGGTTAGGATCTGCAACAACGAAATCGTTACTCCTTCTGCATTTACAGCTAATGAACAAGTCCTTTACAAATCGATGGATATGGTGGCAGGATGGGAGTAGTGTACAGTCTGCTTGAATGAAGGATTTTGAGAATCGAGGTAAGCATCTGACAGAAATGCTGAGAATTATGTTCAGCCATTCTTCTGCTGATAAGGTTATTTACAGTATAAATTATGAGGCTCCAATTATGAGGTGGTCGTGGTATCACATTGCAAAGGAAGATGGAGATGCCGGACTCATAAAGGACTTTTAATATAACTAGTTATGGTGCCCGGCGTTGCCGGGCATATGTACAAATATAAGTTAATGCGAAGCATTTGGTTGGATGGAATGGTGATTTTAAAGAGAATGCACAAATTGAGCAACAATATGTAAAGCCAAAAGGATACTAAATGACATGGATTTTGATTGAATTGTGTTGTATATGAATCTGAAGGAACACATTAGGCATAATATGTTAACATAGGGAGGTTAAAACAGGCTGGAGAGGCCCTGGATTCCTCCTTTCTAACCCTCTTGGTTTTCACATTTAATTTTTTTCATGATCACTTATAATATCTTCCTCTGCTGCTTCCGAGGCTTAGGTACGCCATAATAAAGAGTTTCATGCCGATTTAATCGCCGTCCAAATTGTGATATAGACTTCTGGTGGTATGTGGTCTTTGAGATAGGCTTGATTATGTTATCTTGGATTCCATACCAATTTGAACATGCTCATTTGATGCAGTGCATGTCCCACATCAAATTAAGATATGTCATATAATAAAATGCTTGTTCAGATATTCCTCGTCAAGTATTAGTATACATGACATGTTTAAGATAACCTTATAAATAAGATATGTCATATAATAAAAAGCTTGTTCAAATATTCCTTGTTAAGATTTACTATAAATGACATATTTTTAGCTACAAATAGCTTACACAATTGTTTCGTGCCATTCATATATTCCTCATCATTCATATATTCCTCATCAAGTATGACTATGCATGATATATTTCTAGATATGAATAGGTTATGTTATCAATTGTTTCGTGCAAAATTGTGTGAGAATTTTAAAAAAAAAAGCATTTATCTTCTTATCATTATACGAAGATAAATTCAATTGTCAAAACCAGATATGCGGCACATTATGGATAGAGGGAAGAGGAGACAAACTAAAAGAAAAGCCACATCTGGGCATCTCCACTAAACCAAATAATCAGAATACAATGCTGAAGCCACATCTGGGCATCTCCACTAAACCAAATAATCAGAATACAATGCTGGTGGCAGTGAAACCATTATAGCCGGGATTAAAAACCTCTTAGCCCTTCGGGTTTTGAGGAAAAACCCTGACCATAATAGAGTCACTAACCAAATAGGGAACTAAACTGTACAAGTACAACAATAACTGAATAAACTGATCACACTAAAGAAGCACCGTGCGGGCTCTCTTCGCAAATAGCTGGGTTGCAAGTCTTCCAACAAACTCCAAACCATCGTAGTAGCCGCATCTCTGCAATAGATTGATAAAGCCAACAAGCTCCAAGTCAACTAGTAAATGCCAGAAGACACTCCACAACAAAAAATGAACTCCAAATAAGCAAATGGAACAAGGCCTCAGCAAAAACCTGCAAAACAAACCAAGACACTAGGGTCTCTTCTAAAACCTGGCACGAGGGCCATCCATCCTTGGCACGAGGGCCAAAAACTACACTCTCTAACAGCACCGGCGCGAGGGCCATAATGCCAATCCACAATCTCAAACAACAGCTGGCACGAGGGCCATAAGTCACAGCCAAGTACACTGGCACGAGGGCTCTTCCCATACTCTAGGCATCAAATGAGTAAATAACCAAATAGTTTATAGTTAGAAACAATGAGGAAGTAGCATGGAACAAGGAGACTAAAAGGTTTATACGCAATAAAGCAATGGAGCATGCAATGGAGAAGGAGGAGATCATCATAGAAGCAGTGAAGCATATAGACTTGGAAAACATCCCAAACAACAATAACTGTAAATCAATGCTGACACACTAATCATTGGCATGGTGCCCAAGACCTTGAAAGGCCTTTCACAAAATCCAACAAAGTATATGCAAGAGTGAGGGTGGGTGGGTGGGTGGGATGTGGGGAATCAAAGCCGAAGCGTGGAGATGAAGATGCTTGATGAAGGAAAAAAAGAAGACGAAGAGGTATAAAAGCACAGAAAACCTAAGCTGTCGGTGCCTAACTAACTAAATGAGATGCTTGGTTTTTGATAATTACATTTATCTTCTTATCATTATCGAAGATAAATTCAATTATCAAACCAGATATGCGGCACATTATGGATAGAGGGAAGAGGAGACAAACTAAAAGAAAAGCCACATCTGGGCATCTCCACTAAACCAAATAATCAGAATACAATGCTGAAGAACAGAGGCAGTAAAAACTAAGGTTAGTGATGTAGGAGGACGAGGCCAAATAGAAGTTCCATGGAGCTACTATCAGAAGGTCCCGAGCGAATGAATGAGAACCAACATTGTTGCTGAAGAGACGGATAGTTACAGATCTCATGACATTACGAAGGGGAACGGAAAAGAAGCAAAGTCCAAAGTGCGACCATATACAAAATGGATAGGTTATATTTGTAATAGTCATAGGGGTGGACAAGTTCCTAAGCACATATCAGGTGTGGTCAACTAAAAGGATGCTCTGCGTGTAGTGGATATCCAACAACCGTGAAAAACCAACAGAAGCAAGGTACTGACATAGGCAGCGGATTGGAATGGAAAAAAATATGTAGGCAACCACAAGCAGGCTAATATGGGCCAATTCAAAAAAGGCCAAGCATGCTAGTATCATCACAACTATCGTCAAATCTCTACAACTCCAAAAATAATGGAGAAACACCTCTTCCACTCAAGCAATCAAATGTCACTATTCAAGGCATTTCATAGATCTGAGGCATTCCAACTATTCTGAACCATAAATCTGCCAATAGCAATAAAACTCACATAATTAGTATTTAAAACCCTCAAGAACATTAGAGAAACTAAACACATTGGATAAAGGCAATATAATTCACGATAGCAAGTAGAGGCAAGATATTTAGCATGGGGAACAAAAAGTCAACATCATAACATACATAGGAAACTCATCATTACCTACTATTACCCCATATATAAAACCATATGAACCTGTGGACACCGAATACTACTGACAATGCAATAGAAGTAATATTGGCAAATAGAAGACATCCTGGTTCAAATTCTCTAGTTTTCAACCCAAAAATAATGACAAAAGTTAGAACCCAAAAGAAAGTTGAGAGAAAATAGAAACATTAAAGCAACAAAACGACCCATGGTAAAATTTAACAGAAGGGTTAAAAGAGGCTCTTATAGTATTAAGACTCTCATGAATATCAAAGTAGAGAAAAGACCATGATTCAGGCAAATATTTGCTACCAACTAGTGCATATCACTACACAAGCGTATCACGATTTTGATTCTGATAAATATGGACAGATAAGACCTAGTAAAACATGGACAAGATCAGATATGGCGATGCATGTGTAATCATAACCCTATTTTATACATAAAGGCTTGTCTTAAAGTTGCACTTTAAATGTGTTGACAGGACAAGATAAGATATGGCAATGCATGTGACACATAACAAATGTAAACATGATTCTCTAAATATGCAAGATCTGGCAACCTACCAAATTGAAACATCACGATATTTTATACAAGAAGGCTCGTCTTGAAGTTGCATTTAAAATTACTGTTGAGTAAGGTTGATTTGCATAAAAGGGCCAAGATTGCAAAAGCAATGTTGAATGTCTAAAACTAGAAACTATAGAATAGAATAGAATAGAATAGACATGCAACTTTAGGAAGAGCTATTCTAACTTCTTCCTCAACATCAAAGTTCAAAATCGCACATCAACCCCAAACGTTCCTCACTTAATAAGCAAACTTGCCAAGCATCTTGTAAGTATGTACCACAAGTAGACAAGTTGAGACAAGGTCAAGGAGGCTAGTCAAAGTGAAAGAAAAGGCAAAGGCACAAACATGTTAAATAGACAAGGTAGAAGATATCGCTACAACTCCAAATGACTTGCCACTTCCCCAACAGCTATAATATAGTCAAAAGTCTATAAAATTATATAGACAATGTATATGTTATGTTTCAATTAACTGCCATAATTTATGCACTTGCCATATGACTTGCCACTACTGCAACAGCTATAATATAGTCACAAGTCTATAATGTAGGTAGCAACAATTTAGTATGATTCGGTCATCAGTCTATAATGTAGGTAGCAACAATTCAGTATGATTCGGTCTGAATTCTAGGCTGAGCCCAACCAAGTTCGTCGCAAACCTTGTTGGATCTTGGCTCCAAAAGGCACCCAACAAAAGCAACTAGAGAGAACAAAATTAAGAGCAAGATACAAAAGTCAAATAGGAATAACATCCTCTAATACTAGAAGCCATCCTCAAATCAACATGCCAAGAGGTGCCAAAACGAGAAATGACAAGAAAACAGCTTTAAAAGAACCACAAACAACACAGTCAGAACTTTCCAAATTGCGGCTAGGTACAAAACTGCAGAAAATGAACTGGGAGGGCTAGGTAAAGACTGGAGAAAGTGAACTAGGGAGAACTGTCTGCACGAAGAACACAAATAAAGGCAACTACATAAGTAAGATATCTCATATCCGCTTGAAACACGGACTCAACCACTCCAATATCCCAGCTGTTCACACATCAAACATACTCAAAGCCATACTTAAAATGTGCTCGGGAAATAAAAAGGGAGGATCAATGTAGCTAATGCCCGTTAATGCAAACATCATAAGTGTGACAGAATAAGGGAAGCAGAAATTCTCAGTCCTAATTTTCTGTCTCAATTAGAGCTGAAACCACAATAATATTGAGAACTTAAGCCACAATAAAATTTTAGGAAAACTAGAAATGAAAGATTACTTATCTGGAAAGGGTTAGTCATCACCAACATGTCACCAACATCTCTGTTCTTCTTGCGCATAAAGCAATGAAATAGAAACATCTATGTTCTTCTTGCACATAAAGCATGAAATAGAACTGCATGAAGGATTCCTGGTCTGGATTGCAAGGAGCACATAGATGCAAACTCATATTGCATAGCATCCCTTTATCTGGAACTCTGGCACCAAACTATCCTTTTCTTTGCAATAAGTAGAAGTGCTGAAAATCACAAGTCCGTATAGATCTCTGAATAGATTGCTTGAACAAGAAAACAATGTCAAAAAATTCAGGACAAGAGTCTTGAGCGTGAGTGGAGATGTGCAAATAATGCCTAGTGCCACAGTAACCACAGCAACTGCTCCAAATCTGACAACCAGCAAAGAGATAAACACCCAACTTGAGAAAACTGCTGCACACACTAAAGAATCAGCCCTGAACTGGCCAATAGATCCTTGGAACAACCAAGCCTGATGCCAAACAAGTCTTCCAGCAAAGCAATGATTAACAAGAAACTTGAAAGATGAAAAAATAGAAAAGGCTTTGCACCACGGCTGGAAAAGAGACAGAACGGTTATGGGAAATAGAAGGGATCCAAAACTCGTTTGACCAGAAGGCAAACGGCTCTGAGAAACCACACATAAAAAATCTGGCAGGTTCGAATCAGAAACAAACAGTCGAAAAAAGGATAGACAGCAGGCTTTGTGATCGATCTGCTTCACTGCCACCATTGCTAGAGGAAAAAACTTAAAGGATAAACATGGTTGAAGCCTTTCAGACCGGAATAACAGAGCCGAAAATAATCTTTACAGGAAAATCTTTGATGGCCGTTGATAACCAGAGGCGAAATAAGATGCTTGAAGACTAGTGCTCGAGTCCATCCAACAACCCTGCAACAACTGCTCATAACTCCTTTGATATAGCCGAAGACAAAATGGAGCAGATAACGGGTTGAAGACAACCAAATCCTGCATAAACGCCACAAGCAGGCAAGAGAGCAACACAGAGGAAAGAATGGCAAACACATAAAGCAGGGATTGGAAGCAAGAAGGCTGCGGAATTAGGGTTGCAGGGCAGAAGGAAAATCCAGCCAAAGTTTTCGCAGGGCAGAAGGAAAATCTAGCCAAATTCTAACCAAGATGCCACGAACAAGAAGGACGAAACTCTAGCATGCAAGAAGAAAAGGAGGAAAGTGGGATGTGGGGAATCAAAGCCAGAAGCGTGGAGATGAAGATGCGCTGATGAAGGAAAAAGAAGGACTGAAGAGGTATAAAAACAGGAAAACCTAACTGTCAGGTGCGTAACTAACTAAATGGTACTGGTTTTTGACAATTACATATAGTGTGCCTCTGCCGGACTAATGGGGCTACACATTCTGCTTTTACAATGAATAAAACTATCCTATTAATTTGTGCAAAAGTAATACTATATTGAGAGCCTAGACTCCCAGGAATGCATGCATTACACTCCAAGCATTTGGATCCCATCCATAGAATGGGCATAGAAGCTTCATATGCTGGGGTCATCATGCACAAATAGAGATTTAAAGTTATACAACCTTAAGACTGATGTACATTTATCAACAACATATTAACAAAGCATACAGCTAGAAAAATCCATAAAGACCACCACTATGAAATGGAATTTTTATATCTCCATCGTATAAGAATCCTTGAACAATGGCAATTAAATAATAGAATAGAAGAACTTGTACATGAAAATGAAGTAGATCTTCAGTGAGAAGCCTGAGAACCTCCACAACAATGTAGATAATCTGGAAGCGCAAATGAAATGTGATGTGCAAACACAAAAGAAATTGGTGGAACTTTTAGAGTAATTATTGGCAGATCCAAGTTGGCTGCCTCTGATAAATTATAAACGTTAAAAGAAGAAATGATCTATGTGTATTACATATGTACTGAAAATGTTAAGTCCGTGGAGACCTGATGCTATTCTAGGAACAAAGTGTGGTCCGGAAGTAAAAGCGGTCATAAGAGTAGAAATAGACCCGATCCATCCAAAGGAGGGCGTGATTGTCAATGTTCTTCTATGCTTTTCTTGCATGAGTAGCACCATTGTACATGTGAAACCATGTTTGCTCAATAGCATGTTTTAAGCATCTATGGCCGAACAATTTAGTATATTGGCAGCATTAATAGAAGAGATAATGGGATCACAATAGATACTATGCCTAACATCCTCCTAAAACAAAGCCAACAATAACAAAGCCCCGGCATCTTTGCAAAGATTTCCACACGCTTTGCAATTACTACATTTTTTGCTATGTGCCCATGTTCAAATATCTATATAACATCGACTTAAGCCCTTCTAGCTCGGATACAACTCTACAAAATTTGAGAATATAACTCATCTTGAAATGGTATTCAAGCGAAGTGTCATAAGGATGGCAAATGTGCCACTATCTAGTAAAAATATGAAGGTTACCTTGTCACGGGTTTCTCGCCCCTAGGTACGTTGTGCTAAGTATTTTTGGTACTATAAGTTACCCCGACCCGGATACCAATCGCTACAAAATTTGAAGGCATAGATTGACTCTCTTAGCAAACTGCGCAGAACGAATGAAGGTTCTTGTTCGTTTAAAATATTAGCATATTGGACAACTCCAAGTCGCCTCAAATCTAAAAGATCGACAAATTTTCTGAGAATCCCCAAATTATTGAGTAGTTTCGAGAACATGCGGAATGACCTATGGCTTAAAAGAAGGCACGTGAAATAGACTTATCCGTTAGACTAACAATTGTGGATGTCGTAAAGCAAATTCAAACACCGCAAAACATGGAGGCAATCCGATTAGATTAGCTTGCACAATGACATGTACTTGATACTAAAACATTAACCCTAGTGGACTACAATCAGCTTTTTGTTGCTCTAGGCATTAGATGATACACAAATTGTTGCAACCGATTCTGTGTTAACGAGAGCGTAATTACATTTAGAATTGAAGATGGAATGCCATTTAAAGGACATATAGTAGCAAAACTCGAGAAAGATCAAACAGCAAACCTTGTTCATGTAACTTGCTTGTGAGATTTTGCCTCCACATGAATAATCTAAGCACATGGCGAGTCCCTAAGAAGGTAATTCAATGAGATACATTCTTATAGCATTTTAGAAAGAATGGAAGACTAAAATGACAACGATAAATTAATTAGGCGTCATTGGATGCAAAGAAATTTCCAAAGCATGAACCCAAGCCCTGAATCTATGCTTGAATCCTGCGATAGATGACAAACAAATTAGAGACAATTTGCCTTTGCCTATGATGCGAGATCGGCATCCATACCTTCTGTTTGTTCTTGTGGGGTGTAGTTTACCAAGATGGTGTAAAACATAGAGCACACGTGGTATTTTATGCATATCTCCAAATTCTGACCGCACATGATAAATGCATTCAACAATACACAATAACTTATTAATGAATCTAAGATAATGCTTTAATCCAAACTATGCTTGATTTAAAAGCATTTAATCCAAATCAACAATAGATTATTAGAAGAAACTTGAAGATCACCTCGGTACCAAAAAACGGAAAAAAAGGTCAGCCCCATTATGCTCAATGTTGTGTACAAAATCCGAAAATGACCTCGCTCTCTGCCCCGGATACAAACACATGACCGCAAGAAATTACCACATTGCAAAGCACCATTTCAAAATGAAATTGCAAATTAAGGATAGCATATACAAATACAAATCAATATAGTATCAAAACATGGAAGGAAAGGAAAATCAAGATCGCTCTCCCACTTACCCCGAAAATATCTTTGGACTGAACAATAGAGCACCATAGCCATCATATATATGTATATCGAAGAGCAGCAATTTATGCATGACAGGTCCAAATCGGCATGCAACATACGGAAAACCAAGCAATGAATGTTATTTACATTCAACAGTATATATTTTCCTCCATAAGCACCAGGAGAGCTCGGATATACCATTTATTTATGCCTCAGATATGAAGTAAAGATTATAACATGGGTAGTCTGCACACAAATGCATCTAAGACCTTTAAGATAGAAGAGTACCTTGAGGTTGCATCTTCATATGATTTTAGCATCACATTGATGCAGAAACATTCAAATAAGTCCATACGAACTCCAAAACTAAGAATGTCTGCTACATAATGTCCTACATCATGAAAATTGAACTTTTTGTTCATAGACATCAAAATCAAACCCTAGAAAAATATCTAGAGCATACATACCTTTCTTGCTTTGCCTTTGGAACTCGCTTTGCGGCATGGTCTATGTGTAAGTACATAAGTCCACAAAGCAATCGCTTTTGATGAGACCCACAAAAAGTCAAGAAACTTCTCATCATCGATTACCACAACATCCGAGTCCGAACTGTCGACTCAAATGATATGAGGCAATGGGAATGACATGCTGAGAAACATAGAAAACTCTCGAGACCGAAAGCAAGATCATTCGCTCCGGACAATTGCTCTAAATCCATGGAAACACCCATCCGGTGCATCGATCATCGCATGATCCCCAGAAATCATGGCATGCACGATGCTAAAGGGAAAAACCGCATCTTAGAAATCATATGAAACAAAAAATTTCTTGATTTTTGGATTATCAAAAAATGCACAAACTTGATTGAAAAGCCTGCATGACCTCAAATGGTGCATGCGGCTTGGGATCAGGCAGAAAAGATAGATAAAAGAAATCAAATCTCAACAACAGGGATGATTTTAGAAGCCAACCTAAAACAAATGTGGCAATCATGGCATACATGCCTAACGCCATTCTAATCCGGATTAAGGAGAGTCAAAAGAGGATAATCGAAAAATTCATGCTTGGGATTGGAAGGGCCGAAATCAGAAAGGGGCAAAATCGAAACCCAAATCAATGCCAAGGAAATTTTGCCCGATTTTTGGCAACTCGGAATTATTATCCGGCCGCCAAAGCCCTCGAAACCTTAGAAAATCAAATTAAGGAAAAATTCCAAAAAAATTTTGGAACCCCGGAAAAACCAAATTTAAACAATAGGATAGTGCAACTATCTCTGCTTTGGATGCCCAACGACAGAGCAGAATGAAAACAACTATGGGCAATGACGACGAGAACTAGAATTATTTTTGCGCAGAAAATACACATATAGAGGTAAATGGAGGGATCATCATTTTCCATTGTTTACTTTTTACATGCCATACCAATCCGACTTTGCAACTGTGGAGTTTTTTGCATATTCATATTCAACAATAAAATAGAAAGGACTTGATCTTTCTTAAACATTTCCATTGCCAATCCTCTGCATAAAGCTCTGATTATTGAGAATTTTGCAGCATTCATGGCTCTTGCGATGTGACACTCAATTGTTCCATTAAACTAAAAGGGCAGTTTTTGAAATTCTCTAGCATATACTTGGTATATTTAATGATTTTATGGCTATAAATTTAGGACTAAGAGAATTGCCATTGTTGCAATGTATTGGTTGACATGGCAGAATTAAGCCACACAACTCACTCAACATGAAAAATGCTTGGAGTAGACTTCAGTATATACTTGACAATATTTGGTTAATTGCAACCAGCACAGCTAGATGGAACTGTTTGAACTATGTGTAATCGACAATAAAAAAACAATATTATGAAATAGGAAGCATTCACATGCCAAGCTATTCAATAATAATAGGAAGTATCTATATGGACACCCAAGAAAGTATGCTAAAAGAAAAGATAGGCAATCCACATGTCCATCGAGATATCAAATAGAAAAGTATCAATACAAACCCCAATCCAAATAGTACCTTCTAGGATAATTTCTTGGTTACAAGTGATGATTCAACATCCATCTTTGACCATCAGCCTCATATTCTAAGCTCTAAGATAGAGCTTTGTCCTAAGAGAAGTGGAAACATTCCTTTTAAATTTAATTGTGCCTTGCTAAAGTCAAATCATTTCTGTGAGGATTTTCAAGGTTTTCTATGACAGTCTACCCAGAGTTAACAATATGAATTCTATGGCCAAGTTCTATGCTAATATCAAAGCTCTAAAAACTGAATAAAAATCTGGTTAAAGAATAAATATGAGCAAAGGAATGTGGAGAAAAACTCTTTCTTGCAGGAAATTAAAGGAATAAGACTTGGTTTGCAAACTGATCCCTTAAATATCAGCCTTCATCTTAAAGAAAGTGATCTAGAGAGGATTATTAAAAACATTGAAGAGATTGAAGCTAAAGGAGCTGCAATAAAATGCAAGCTTAAGTATCACAACAACATGGACTATGGCAATTCTAAGTTTCTCTTTAGAGTTGCCAAAAGTTGACTGACAAGGAATAATATTTCCTCTATCTAGATAGACCAAACTACAACATTGTGCAATAAAATGCAAGTTTAAGTATCACAACATGGACTATGTGTGGAAAAAGGCTTGATGTGGCGTCCCCTACTTTCATTATCACGGTGCCCGCCGCACAGTATACAAACAGGAGTTCATCCCGCCGCTCCACAGCCAATCTGGGGCCCTCCACATATCTGTGACGCCCTAGAGTCCACGGTGGGAAGAGTGAAGGGTCATTTACCCGAATCTCCCTCGGGGCCTACCTAGCTGTGAGCGTAAACATACATGTCGGTATACAATAACATCACATATCCACCTCGAAGAGGGTGGTCCATCACATCTGCATAGACAAAGATCGGCACAATACATATGGGAAATCCTACCCAAGGCTCGGACTCAAAGGGATGGTCGACGGCTTGGGTCTCTAGAGTTCATTGCGGGGGGAATTCATGGCAATGGATTTGGGGCATAAAATTTACATGGCTTAGGGTTGTCCACTCCATCCGCCCCTCTGTTGTGCACACTTTGCGGAGTAGGCTGAAAAGTGTTGGGACTGGAGCCAGCCGGGTGCATAGCCAAAGGGGCTCGTGCTCTTGGGAGTTATCTCCCATTTGCCCCAGATGGGGCGGGTAGGGATCACTCCCCTCGAGAGATCTACATCTTTGACTCAAGGTGACTAGCTTGAACTCACCTGGAAGGTCATATCCACCACCCAGTGTCGAGGCCCATGCCTTGCCCACCTTGGGTGGCAAGCCATTAGACCTAGTCACAATGATCCCCGGTAGGCCTTACACACCGGAGGATGGTTCAAAGTCGAAGAGCCGAGCCTCCTCCTTAGCGGTCGGCCCCTTCACCCACAAACTGGGTGTGGTTCTTGTGCCTGGCAGAAACTAGTAATGCACTAAGAGGGACTAGCTAGGAGCATCATCTACTAAGCTTTAAGTCTCTACCCCCTTCCCAATACAATGAGTCCACGAGAATACATCCGTCCATCATATCAACATAAGTAAATAAGAACTAATCTAATTCATAGAGTTAGGTTCTTTAGTTAGAGTCAATGTCGAGGGATACTTGGCTACTAAGGGTGATTTAATAGGCTAAACCTACTGGTTGAAGGCGGGAATAAGGTTTAGGCTATTCAATCGATAAATACTGCGATCTGGTTCACTCCTCTCGGTCGAAGGCGTCCATGTCACCGTTGCGGGATGCGATTGGAAGGATGATCTCGACAAAAGAGGCGCTTGGCGGATCATGGGAGTTGGAATTAACTCCTCGGTAGCCGAATCGGGCTTCCGGGAGGCGAAAGGAAAGTTAGGGTTTGGTGCCTTATGTAGGCTATCGATTTAGGTTTAGGAGTTTCCATAACCCTTGGTCTACCTATAATGGGTTAAAGGTCTAAAAGTGCACATTGCTAGAATATGCGCACCATTTAAGCTGCCCCTAGAAACCCTTGCTTAAAGTACATCGGTCAGCGTCGATTGGGGACGGCGATAATACGCGTGGCGGTAATGATGTGATATACGTCCTGGGGCCGGGTATCTTGTCTTTGGAAACGTCACATTCTCCACAACAAATGATGTTGTCGGCGACATCGTGGGTCCTCGCGCGGAATCTTCTAACTAACAATCATCCCGATGCATGCATACGATATACTACTATAATACTTACACATTTATTAAGATTACCTTAAGGTAATATTTTTAAATCATTATTATGCCATTACATTTATCAAATAACTTGTCAAATCGTAACTTCTATTAAAACAAGGTACTTATTAGTCTCCGTTATCACAACATTTAGTTTATCACAATTTAACACTTCCATATACAATTATTATTTAAGGTACTCTTCATTCATTTGCAACACATCCCAACAAAATTGTGTTGCAAGTCTTCACCTTATAAAATCCCCGTATTAATTTTACAATATCTATAATTACATACTTACTATCTTAATTATTAGAGTTACTCTAAGGTAATGTTTAAGACATTCTTGTACTATTTCATTATCAATTAACTTATGACTTCATAACTTAATCCACATAAGGTAATTATTAACCTTATTTAATACAACATTTAAGTTTATCAAAAGTTTATCAATTTCATACAAAATTTTACACTTCTAAGGTACTCTTCATTCCTTGCAACACATTATAACAAAATTTGTGTTGCAAGTCTTCGTAACTTCGACCTCCTTGCCCTCGGGGGCTCTATTGGCTTGCGGTGTGACACTACGTTAGTACCATTTTAATTATTAATAAAATTTTTGGTTATGTGGTGACCACCCCACCTATCTACATGAATGCATGGCTAATCTCCGGCGTGGGAAGAGGATGTTTCTTCCATCGTGGCGTGGAGACGGCGCCTATAATGCCTATATGGCGGCTCATGCCTACACCTTTAGTTGCCCGTGGAGGATAGGTCCTTCAGGTATATGGGTGAAGGCCGATTCCTCCTATCAAAGCATATATGGGGCTAGAGGTGCTTTTCCTATCAATGCATTCCTCAATGACCTCCTTTCTCGAGTGGCGTCTACTTCCGTGGACGACAGTAGACTTTGCAAAGCGGCACAGCGGTCATGCCTACATTGACATTACACCGTCCTAGAGATCACCGTGAAGTGATCTCATCATTCGGTAAATCGCGCATGCAACCCATACGGCATAGGTTGCATGCGTGGATAATCTTAACTACACATGAAACTAATCTAAACACAAATCGACATGCGGAGCCGAATTTTTTGCTGGCTCCTTTAATGCATGTGATTAACATAATTACCCTAAGGTAATATTTATGAATTAACATTATCATAGTACCGGATACATTGCTTCCGAAATGATTATATTTACTCTAATCTTTACAATATTTAACGATTTTTTAGATCGCTATTATTTTAAACAATAACCCGATTTTTGACCTATTGTTACATAGAAGGTTTTAATTATCATACACAAAATTAGATGTGCTTCTTATTCTCTTCCTTGGGTCCTGCATTACCCTTGGAAGTATATCCCTAAGATGCACTTAAGTATATCCAATTCTATTTTCTATCTATATTTATAAGGACCCAGAGGTCATATGGCTATCCTTGGAAGAAATTGCATCCTTTGCATGAAGGATTAATTAACATGCTACTTCACATTATCGTTGTTATTTAACTTATTTCCTATGATATATATCATTTACAACAATTTCTATCCAGTTATTAAGATCTATATTTAACTTATCTATAAGACACATTAAAAGTTTATAATGCATGCCAACACCTTACCTAAGGCTAGAACGCATCCACCCATTGAGCGGTCGAGTAATTTGAAGGCGACTTGGTGGTTTGCATTGCTCCCATAGTTTTGCTCCACTTCATTGGTGTAGATAGCTACTACGTCGGTCTCGCATGCGTTGAGGGCCTCCCGAGCCTAAGGTATCTATCTATTTTCACGGCTCTATTAAACCCCGGCCATTGCGGGTGAACTCTATTCCCAGTTAGGTCAATTCGATGCAAAAACGTTCAATCTGAGATTGAGCCCTCCCACTTTCTTGAAAAGAAAATGGTCACGCACCCCTTCAATGGCGTTGTACACAGCGTCATATTTATTCTCTCCCCTTAAGAGGTTATGCGGCTTCTTATTTAGCGCATTAATTTACTAGCCTTAGCTGACATATATAACCATCTAAGATGGATATACATATTATGTTATCATTTATTTCAATATAGCTATGGGTTACCTACTTAGATAGAACGATTCTAAACCACAAGGTTTTGTCATCATGACAATTCCTTTTTGTCTCAAAAGACTATTTGATTACTATAATTGTTATTTTAGATGTATCTTACATGTACTATTCTTTTATATTCTAGAGATTCCCCTTTCTTAGCTATTTAAACTCTTGGAATATTCCTACCAATCGAATTGATGTCATCGTAACAAGTTGGCGGACTTGTTAGATTACTTCTTTTCTTTAGGTTGGATTATTCTTTGGAGGTACTAGATTTATACATGGTCAACAATTATCCTAGTAATGATTCCTTCTTGGCGGGGATCAATCTCACCAAGTGGTTTCAATCGTTGGATGTGCGTTAACAATCGTATAATTATAGTTACTCCTATGCATTTCCTTCCCAATCTTGATGCTTAGCTCAATATTGGGGCATCCGCTGAGAATATGCGGAAATGCCTTCTAATCCCAATATGGATGTTACCGTCCATACATTTTAACCTACTAGGCATGGCCTTAGATCCTTGAGCTTGCTAGAAGCTCATCCACTTCGTTAACCTGCTTGAAGTAGCAAGGTAACGTTCTTAGAGTCGCTCGATGCTTGGTCTCCTTGACGGTGGCTCCTCTTTATGTAGAGGTTGACTTTGTTGGTTAGAAGCCTCTCATTGCTGGTGGCTTGATGGTGTCGTTGATCACTTGAAATCCTCCATGCAGCCTTTCAAAAGCCCTGAAGGTGGCGCCGTTGAAGAAGATCTTTCATCTTGAACTCTTTGTTTTGGCAGCTAAAGGGCGACTCGTATTCGATATTGTTTCTTGACTCCATCGGCGTCTCATACGCCGAGTCCTCTTGTAGATTATCGTGTTGCCCGAAGAGTGTTGACGATATTGATTGCTTCACCACACCAAAATTGCGACATCTCTTCCTTTGATCTGTTACGCTATGGGAGGAATAACAAGGGAACTATATATGCAAAGCATCTAACTTACATAATTACAATTACTACTAGAGCTATTAGGTCCCCTTGTGCCTCCCTTCGAGTTGCTGCGCCTACTCCTTGGCAATGTCATCGGTGTTCCTCCGGTGCAATGGTGTTGACGATCTATATCCTCCTATTTATGCGTTGGCTCGTTACTCGGGGTAATTTGTTGATATACTTGGGCCCTCCGATGTTTGTCGGCTATGGCACAACACGCTTTGCATCACATTCTAACTAAAGGTGTGCTGGTCGTTGATGCTTTGACATTTCGGTCTGCTTCCTGATCCTGTTTTTGGGCGGTAACTGTTCCCCCCTTCATGATACTTGAAGCTATTTGAAGGCGTCTCTTGAGGCTGTCGCGATTCCTTTGGCTATACTCCTACCAGGTTGTTTCTTCTTGATTGTTCTTTGAATCGTCCATCCTTGGGTTCACCAAGTTGCGTGTAAGTCAGCGTGCAAGTCATCGGCTTCGCCTCGCCTAGTTGCTTCTCCATCGAGCTTCCAAACTTCCTTGTTTGATCCCCTCGATCAAATGGCTTGGGCGTTGTCACGTTCCACGGTGCTATCTTTGTCTTCTTGTTGAGGTACCTTAAGGTGGCTTTGATTTGTGCTTTCGTCGGTTTTGATCCTCCTGTTGCCTCTAGGGGCTTCGTGGAAGAAGCGGTTGCTAGCACTTCTCCACTTTTCAGTTCGGCCTTTGTCCCTCTATGCATGTGGGGTCTCTCTGGCAAGTAAGGCATCATGGCTCTCCTCTCTCGATGGCTCCGTTGTCGGGATGATGGATCCTTATAATGTGCGCAGCTTTACCCTTGAGTTGAAGAAGCACGCCTTAGATATACTCTTGTGGTTGGATAGCCTGGCTGTTATCTTGAACTCTCTTTTTCTTGAAGGTGCTTCGGTTGCTATCCTTGTCGTTAAGGTGCCGAATGCTTCTACCTTGGGCATTTGATGTGCCCATGTCGGAGATGTGATTGGCTTCTTCTCTTCTAATTACTGGTAGGGAGTACCTCACGAAGCCATCACCTAGTTGTTGAAGGCATATTTCCCTCGTTTGATTGCCTTTTCGTAAGTGCATCTCCATCTAATACCCGTGTCATAGGGCATCACCCTATATTACCACAAGGTGGAGCTATGGTCGTCGAGATGTTGCCTTCTTAGTTGGCTCGTTGATGTGGTCGTTCCTCCTTCTATTGTTGAGGCCTTTCGTGTCATAAGTTCGTCAAGTGTTGTTGATTAATGCGGTGCCGTTGATCGCGGGTAGGATCACGGCCGTTGCGGTCGGGCATTCTTGAATGTCTTGAAGCTCTGAGATCGTGGTGGTAGGCATGCCTTGTCATTCCTCCATGAGGTTGAATTTCCGAGTCGCGACTCCATTGCTTGGGCTTTGCTCCATTCGAGGTGCATCTCTTGTGCTGGAAGTGTGATCATCTCCATTGCACCTATCATAGCTCCTTTTGGTCGCCTTTGTACCTGCTGGCTAGGTCGTCTCCTTTCGTCCTTTGGGTCCTATCCATTCGGTCTCGTACTCGCTTGGTGGCGTAGTAAGGTCGTCCTTCCTTTGGTTTCTAGGTGTTTTTGGGTAGGAATTCTTGTTGAGTGGGATATTCTCCTCCTTGATATCGTCTCCTCCCTCTCATGGTCTCCTACTTTTGGAACCGTGGGAAAGTTCTCCTATTTGGTGCAAGGGGGCTGGAAGCTTCATCACAGTCGCCCGTAAAGGTGCTTTGTGATTACCTAGTTTGGTTGCTCCTTTTGTTGGCGTTTCATGACATTAGCTTGGCTGAACGCAAGGTCGTGGTGGTCTTCCCTCCGGTTTCTATATGCTCACATTGTAGTATGACTTCTCTCCTCGACGGAAGATTATGCCCTCGGCCTACCTCGTGATGCTAATGCGGCATCGATGTCCTAACTTCTTCTGCATGTATTTTTGTTGCCTTGCGTTCTTCCATTTGAAACTCATGTGCGTCGAGTTGGTGAAGGCATTGAGATCCTCTTTACGATGTGAGCTCATGGGCGTGGTAGCAGAGGTTGACATCTAGAAAATTCTTGATGCGGCGGTTTACCAAATATCCTTCCATTTGATGAAGATTGATGATAGGTTGGTGGTGTCTGTTCTACTCGTTTGTCGGTTGAGGTGTTTGTCGTTGTGCTTCCCTCTCTTGAGATTACGCCTTTTGGTCTCCTCTCCTTATCAATGCGTACATGGTTGGGACCTTGATGTCTTCAAAGTTTAGCCTCTAAGCTCTTCGGTGGCTCTGTCCCACATGCCCTTAGAGCATGGCTTCATTATATCCTAGAATCTAAGGGTCTACTTGAAGGCTCTCCTACAACATTACAGGCTCTATAAAAAGCAAGATGGCTCGGCGGCATTGCGAAGACATATCTATAATCTACAAGTCTATGGACATTAGGACATGTGGTATGGCATGAAGCGAGGTTTGTTTTGCAAAACCTCCATGATGTTTGAGAGATACTCTAAGGTCCTAGCATAGTTGGTTTGGAGGAGTGAATGTCTACACATGGGTGACTTGGGTAGCTCTAGATTCTAGCTCCTTTCTAGGTATTACGGCAATAGGGAGTGTCAATGTGGCTATATAAGTCAAACTCTATTAGAAGGACACAAAAAATTAGGTCAAGGTTTATGCCTTGGGCATGAGGTGATGATGTACCAATGGTTGGACTTGAGTTTGCTATGATGAGGTCTAGATGACTTTACAAAAGGGGTGTTCTTGAGCACTTCTATCTAGGAGTAAGGCATCACTTGATTTAAAGCAATACTTGAGCTACTAATGGGGTATGCTTCTATTTACAAACAAACCACAGTTTGGAAAAACAATTCAAGGGTTTGAGCAATTTTGGTCATTTTGGGCTGGGTTTGACATTTCTAGCCCTAATTTGAGGTCATAAATGGATTCTAGGCTGTCTAACGGTCCTATTGCAGCAAAGTTCGGGGCGATTTGGAACTTTGTAGCTCAAGTTATGGAGGTTCAAAGTTTGGGTCTCAGTAGCGCGCCGTTCAAAATTTGGACTTTAGTTTTTGACCAGGCGCGAGCGTGTGAGACATCGATCATTTTGATCAAAACATGTCCAATTTGGGTAAACTAAGGGTGTGAGGGCTAGCGAGGACTCAACAAATCGGGCAGAATGGACCCCTTGCTTGGTGATTTGGAGCTTGTTTAGGCAATTTTGAGCGGAGTCTCGCAGGTGGCGCTTCGTTCAAGAACTAAACTTTAGTTTCTTGACCGACCTGTTTGTGTTTCTCCAGTCCCATTTGGATCAAAACATGTCAATGTAAGTGAACTAAGGGTGTAGGGCTAACTTGGAGACTCAACAACAGGGGAGAATGCGGCCCTTACTTGGTGCGATTTGGAGCTTGTTTTGGTCTAGTTTGGACATGGTCTAAGTAATACGAAGGTCTCCGTGGCGCTATCGTTCAAAAACTAAACTTTAGTTTCTTGACCGGTAGCGATGTGCGTGTGTGAGACATCACACTTTTGGTCCGAAAATGTCCTATTTTACTAAAAAACAAAACTACTACTTGTTAACTTCGCCTAATTAAGCAAGATTTGACACATAAACTACTCAAAATTATCTTGTATTAACAAATTTTTGATTATTTACAACATATCTAATGGGGATCCCCTAATTAAATTAGCTAATTGCATGTCCTTCCTCATGAGGGTTACTCGCTTTGAATGAGCATTGTAAGCAGCCGTAGTCTTCAAAATGTTGGACCGGCTGCGCTCTGTTTGCTTCTTGAACCTTGGTCTCCACGCTCTCGTCCTCGCCCTCTCCTCTTCTTGTATCTCCTTTGACCTCCTTGGCCTTTTGGTCGGTTCATTTTGTCGAGGAAGTCGGCGGTTTGTTTGGTGCGGCGCCATGTTGACGGAGGTCGGGCGCCCTAAAATCGCCTTAGCAAGGGGGCGATTTTTCCAAAGAGGAACGTTAGAAATGGGGGTCCCTAGGTCTACTTATAGATGTCCAATTAGAGTCCGGGTTTCTAAGAAAAAAAAGTTTAATTATACTACCTATATGTGAAGACAAAGACATTAATATTGGCCATTAAGCTTGGCTATTAATATTATTTAACATTATTAAAGCTTAAATCTAATTAAGAATCATATTTTAAACATAAGCGATGCCCGCCCTCGATTGGTTGTACGGGGGGTTCGGGGGGTTCAACCACGCGGGTGGGAGGTTTAATTCCGCTCTTTGTAGGGAATCCTTTTAAGATGAGGTTCAAATAGATTGAAAAGCTAGACTAATCTAGCTAATTCCTAGCTTAAAATTCGAGTTACCATGTTACTTTTTTTGAAATTTATCACAAGATGTTTTAGGATCAATGTCTCACAGGGTGCGCCCTGCTCAATTTTAAAGATGTTTTAGGATCAATGTCTCCTGGTGGCAGCCCATCAATGTCTCACGGGTCGCCACCGCTCAAAGAGACTAAAAGTCACAGTTCTTTTGACGATCAATGTCTCACGAGGTCACGCCCTGCTCAAAGACTAAAGTGCGGTTCTTGTGATCAATGTCTCACGAGGTGCATACGCTCAAAAAACTAAAAGATGCGGTTCTTTGACGGTACGTGAGACTCCCTACGAGGAGGTTTTGGCTCATTCTTTTAGTCTTATTAAGTTCCAATTCATAATTAAGTTCCAATTCTTAGCTGTTAGGCTGTGAGACCACCTTTGAGGAGGTTTTGGCTCATTCTTTTAGTTTTATTAAGTTCCAATTCACTTAATTGGTTCAATTCCTTAGCTTTGTTACTAGCTTAGCACAAACTACAAAAATGAGAAAAACATTTCCCACTTTTTTAGGTTTGAGGATCCTATCAAGATTAGTACTACTGGGAGCATGGTGATTGCTTTTGCTCTTGATCTCAAGAACATTGCTCCCGATACTCTTTGTAATCCCCTACTGCATTATCACGGTGCCTTGCAGGTATACAACGGAGTTCATCCCACTTGCAGTATCACGGTACACTGGGGCCCTCCACATATCTGCGTGGCCTTTAAGTCCCACGGTGGGAAGAATGAAGGGGTCATTTACCCAAATCTCCTCAGGCCTACCCTTGCGGAGCGTAAACATACATGTCGGTGTACAATAACATCACATATCCACCTCGAAGGGTGGTCCATCACATCTGCATAGACAAAGATCAGCACAATACATATGGAAATCCTGCAAGGCTCGGACTCAAAGGGATGGCTGGCGGCAGGTCTCGAGTTCATTCTTGAGGCAGCAATTCATGGTCCAATGGATTTGGTGGCATAAGGCTATAGCTTAGGGTTATCCCTCCCATCGCCCCTCTGGCTGCACACTTCGCAGTAGGCTGAAAAGTGTTGGGACTGACATGGCCATGGGGTGCATAGCCAAAGGGGCTCACGTCTGCCAGGGCCCCACATCTCCCCGGCCAGATGGGGCAGGTGAGATCCTCCTCCAGAGATCTACATCTTTGACTCAAAGGTGACTAGAGGGCCTTTGCCCTTATTCGACTTGAACTCCTTTGGAAGGTCATATCCACCACCCCAGTGTCGAGCCCATGCCTTGCCTTGCCCATTGGCAAGCCATTAGACCTAGTCACAATGATCCCGGTGAGGGCCTTACACACACGGAGGATGGTTTCAAGAGTCGAACACTCCAGCCTCCTCCCTTAGCCCGATGCCCCTTCACCCCAACAGGTGTGGTTCTTGTGCACAGGGGCTAAAACTAGTAATGCACTAAGAGGGACTAGCTAGGAGCATCATCTACTAAGCTTTAAGTCTCTACCCCCTTCCCAATACAATGAGTCCTGAGAATCACATCCGGTCCATCATATCAACATAAGTAAAATAAGAACTTTGGTTAGAGTCAATCTCGGGATCGCTTTTGGCTACTAAAGGGTGATTTAATAGGCTAAACCTACTGGTTCGAAGGCTGGAATAAGGTTTAGGCTATTCAATCGACCAAATACCCTGATCCTGGTTCCTCCTCTGATCCGAAGCGTCCCATGTCTACATTACGCCGGGATCGCGTCCCGGAAGGATGATCCCGACAAAATACAGGCGCCTTTGGTCGTGGGAGTTGGAATTGACTCTCAGGCGAATAGTCGGGGCTGCGGAAGTGCGTGGTGAAAAGGGAAAGTTAGGGTTTGGTGCCTTATGTAGGCTGTCCGGTTAGGTTAGGGTTTCCATGACCCTTGGTCTACCTTTAATGGGTTAAAAGGGTCTAAAGTCTTGCTTACATTGCTAAATTATGCTTGCCCATTGCAAAACCCGACCCCTAAAGAGCGCCCTTGCTTGCCATTACACATGCATTACCGCGTCGAGTTGGGGCGATAATCAGCGTAATGATTGCAATCCGAGTATACGTCACGGGACCATTATCTTTGTCTTTGGAATATCACACTTGAGGAGATGGCACATGATGTTGATGTGACAAATAATGATGTAGCAAGGATTTTTCTTTTTTGATAGTTGTTGACTAAGCAACTTTTTGGTGACAAACCATACTTGGTGACAAGGGTATGATGTGACCTGGCCATGATGAGGTGGCAATGACTTGGACTCCAATGATCCCGATGGCACTATACAGTCATGACCTCTACGGTATATATAAGCTAGATATATCTATAGGCTAGATTGTCTTTACATTATGTACGTCTTTAAGCTAGATATAGGCTAGTATCAAAGGGACAATTTGTTAATTACCATCTTAAATGGTGTACTTAGTTCAACATTCCTATGAAGAAAAATTTGTACAACTTCAATTCAATTCTACTCAATTCTATTCCTAGATAATCTTAAATGAATTGATATAACAAGATGCTTAAAAGTTTTGGTCGGACAATAAGTATAGAGCATGGCTCGAAAAATAATTCAAGCTCTACCAGATAGTTTACGTTTATATAAAACAAGAAATTTATCGCGGCGGCCAAGGCCGCCGCGAACATTTCTCTTTCTCAACCCTATGTGTGTATAGAAGTGACTCGGGCATGTTGGATATACCAGTTGCATAAAATTATTCAAAGAAATATCTGCACATATATTGAAAAAGAAAAGGATAGTGTTACTCCAAGGGATAGTACTTGGTCCAATCCAAGAACCAAATGGATATTGGATAACTAAGATTCTGTCTGAGTAATGATGCTCATGTGGCAAGGCTACATATGCGATTAAGAAGACCATAACTAAGGCAATCAAAGTGTTTGCACTAACAAAAGCTCGTGGATATGGATGCATTCCTGGGTTTTTCCGTTTATTGCAACTCTAGCAAGCATTGCTATGTTGAATCAGAAACCCCCAGTGTTGGCTGAGAAATAGAAAGGCCCATAGACAAATGGTGAAAGGTCCATAGACAAATGGTGAACAATTTGTATCATTTGATCTTTCCAGTCTGCTTGCAAAGTAAGACACACATTTTTCAAGTAGGGATTATTGTACATAGCACTCAAAGCATAACGATATTTAAATGACCTCTTAAAATTCTCTCTGTTTGATGCTGCAGTTTATTTGTTTATGGCACCTATTAAAAATCTCTTAGTTTCTACTGAGAATAACACTGCAATTGAGTGAATGAAACAAACCTAATTGGATCCTCAAAGCTTTTCAACGATTCTAGCAAAGACTTCTGATCTTTTGCATTTGTTTCCATCTGGAAGCTTAAGAAAAATTAAGCGCAATGCAAATGAATTTGTTCTATTAGATATCGAAACATTTGAAGGATCAATATGATGTTACAAATTTCCATTAAATAAGGATGCCATCATGACATAAATAGAAGTAAGCTCTGAATAGACGTCAAAACTGAGAACCTGTCAGAAATCGAACTTATGCATCCCAAAGCTTGGATTCCATGGAATTCTCGCTTCCTGCACAATCCCCTGTTTCCATCCTCTTCCTCTGTTTCCACATTCTCTCTGCCATAGCAAAGCCCGTGCAAGAAGACAAAGCTTGGCAAGCAAATCTTTGCTTGCAAATCTAACAAAGCCCTGTGCAAGTCTAACTATGGCAAAGCCCCTTTCTGCATTGGCAAACCGTGAAGATCGTTGAAGGAAGGGCAGGCTATTTTGCACGGGACATTCGGCGGTCGGAAACAAAGGAAATCGTCTAAAGTTTCTTCTAGCCGGTTAACAATCATCTCTTTCCATCCTACGTTTTTCTGCCGAGAGCGTCCTCTGTTTAGAAAGCCGAGCCAAGCTTGAATCGAGAGCTGTTCCGGACCAAGGCGGGGCCGAGCTTGAATCCGTAGCATGAATCCATAGATTTTCCATTGTAAAGTGTGTCGGCTGAAATGGCGAAATGGCAGAGGGTATCGTGAGAAAAAAAATCATTTATTTGCAGGATGTTGAAATATAGGAGAATCATGCGGATGCATCGAGAGAGAAGGAGCCAAGCATCTCGAAGTCATGTCGAATAGGGCTCGGGACCCACGCCCGGCGGAGAACAAGAGCTCACATCATGATAGGCGCAGGAAAACAGGGGAAGAAGGTATCTACCACTGATCCAAGAAGGCCTTCATATAGTGCATGAAGTCGGCGGAGATCTGGCCAAGGAACAATGAGTAATGATGTAACGGCTCTCTCCTCCACGTCATATATTCCAATACCCCCACTCAAAGGGATGCCGAAATGCAATGAAGGCTCCCTTTGAATCAAGAGTCCTTCAGCTGCAACAAGCGCCCACTCATAGTTGGGACCGACCTAGGTCGGCCCCAAAATCGGCGTCAGGAGCCTAGGGTGAAGTCGGGCCTAATCCGACCGCCAGGGGCCGGACTGGTGTAAAAAACCTAAAAAAGATTGCCTTTTTTTTATCTATTGCATCGGTAGGCCGCGAATCTCACTGGAATGCAGACCATTTTCGACCAAATTTGGGCAGCCAAATTCCTTCCTGAGTATTTCCACTCTCTGTTTCAATGAATGCAATGCAGGCCATAGCCAAATCGAGCTCCAGGTAAGGTTTCTTCTACATGTTTTTTCGTTTATAGTCTGGGAGCGTAAAATAAAATGTGTTTGGATGCTTGTTTGGCAATAAAGATGCCAGCTGATCTTAGTTCTCAGCCAAAACATCACCAACAGATCTTGGTTTTTAGTAAAACAGACTCAACAGGTAATATTTCCGCCATTTTTATGATCTTGTGTCGTTTCATTCAAATGCCCATGTCTGCTTTTTTATTCTTTCCCATATTTTATGTTACTAAAGTTCTTGGTCCAGACGTCTTTATCAGGGATTCTCAATGCTGGATTCTCAATGCTGGTAAGGTAAGTGAATCAATAATCTATGTTTGGATACAATTTTTGCAGGAATAGTTTTGAGGCCATTCTTGCACTTCTGTATTACATCTAATTCCATCTTATGGCTGTTTTCAGTTGGCCTACAAATTCTTGGCAGACAACTATATGCAAAGCTAAATATATGGATCTGTGGTGTGGTTCTAACTAGAAAGGTAATCACTTTCCTGCTTGATCATAGTCTCACTGCCTTTTGTTCATGCACCTATAATGTTTACACATAGAGACAGACTATTGCCATGTATGAAACTGCTATTGCCATGTATGAAACTGCTGGGTTAGATGATTTGTTCAATAATTATATTTGTGCTTGGTCTATTAATCACAGAAATTTACTCTCATATTTTAGATTGTGTAAAACATAAACAGTGGACACTATTTGCAAGGTGCTAACTCAAGCAGACCCAGATACTTGTCGCCAATGTTTCTGCTGTAGGGATTAAGCTTGAAACAATGGATTGGAAAAGGTAATTTAAGAATTGAGTAGTTCTTATTTCTTGTATTATTATAATTTGGATGTTCCTAAGTTGTTTAAGCTCTAGTCTTCTTTCTATCTTGCTATTTATTCAGAAGTAACGGTTTTTGAAGATGTATTACATGTTGTTTACAAATTATCTGCAGGAAAATAAAAGCTTTAATTTTGGCAGAATAGGTCGGTAGGTCGGCGAAAAATCCCCACCTAGGTCGGCCTTGTCCCACCTAGGTCGGCAGGTCGGCCAGGTCGGTGGGTCGGCCCAACTATGCCCCCACTCGATAGTATGCCAAAAGCATCAAGCTGATTAGCTTTGCTCCACCACCTCACCATCTGTTCATTGTTGGCCTTATGTAGAAATGATTATCATCAGAAATCTCTTTCAATCTGCATTCCAATCTTCATACGGGCAGAGACATCCACCCAACAAGAGAAGTCCAAGCTTGGCACAAATGAGAAATCTTTTTCCACGGGAGGAACAAAATGCATATAAGACTCCATGTCATCTCCACGTCATGTCTCAAATAAAAGCCTTTCCCACTAATATGTATGCGACATGTCCTTAATATATAAGACACCTCTTATATTTTATGTTTTTCCACTGCACTGCATAAAAACGAAGAACAACAAAAACACCAAGATCTCTGTGGAAGAACAGCAAGAACACAAAGATCTCTGGACAAATCAGATAGATCTGGATGTGAATCTGAGGAAAATGGGAAGAATGGCCTTCGGGATTGAAGAAAAAGCCAGAAGTTCCAGAATTTTTAGAGAATTTTCAGAGCTGTTAATCTTCCCATCAGAACTGCAATTTCAGAACTGTTTAATTCCGCAGAGATCTTCATGTAGCCTGATTTCACATTCTGCAGAGATCTTCATGTAGCCTGAGTTCTGCAGAGATCTTCGTGTAGCCCGAGTGCAATTCTGCAGAGATCTTATGAGCCCGAGGAGTGATCGGTGACGACTTGGCATTGTGTATGACTTGAATTTATCGCCGCTTGAGATTTTACGAAAAATAAGCTCCTCAAAGCACATTAAGTCTTCAATTGAAAGTTCTCGGGTTCTTGCAAATCCTGTTAGAAATGAGCCCGAGGCCCTGAATAGAGATGGAGGCGGTTCTTGAACAGGAAGATTGATCATTTTCGAGAATTGCCTTTCCTTGCCGGTGGTGAGACTTGATACCCGGGCTCCGCCGAGAAGTTGGCGGATTGAGCTGAAGTGGCGAGAATACCAGCTTCTTGGCGCCCGCTTCAGCTCCACTAAAAATTCTTTTTAAGGCATCCTTCTTCAGCGACAAGAAGAATCTCATTAACTGCATTTTGCAGCATAGAGAATTTGTATGAGGGTTTCCAGGAAGAAAATAAGACATCAAAATTGTACGGAATGCAATTGGGACATGTCACAAAAGCATCCGTGGAAAAGCTATCGAGTCTTATTTTCTTAGGTGTACCAATCAAACTCTAAGAAATTTAGGACAAGCTTGCCATGGAAAAAGGGCCTAATGATGTAACGGCTCTCTCCTCCACGTCATATATTCCAACAGCAGAGCCTTCTTTTGCAGGCGTCAAGCAAAAGAAGAGGGTATCTCTTACCTCTACAAAGAGGAACTGAAGAGGTCGAATCTAACCTGGATTTTTCTACGGACTCCCAGAAAAGTGTCTCATCTTCGAAATCTCAATAGCATATTTCTCACCACAGATGGCTCATGTACACCATATAAAGATTCAAAAATTTCAGTTCCTAATTTCAGGATTGACTGAGCAAAGCTTTTATCTGGTTCGTATCCCAAAGAATACCATAGCTAAAGAATACCATAGCTGTTGCTGCCATTCTCGAGATAAGTCTCAAACAGCTTTCATGGCCTGGGCCCATCAAATCACATTACCCTGGATTGAATTAGTTGCAAAGACTGTAATTGGTCTCATCAACTCTCCAACAATGTACAGAGAAGTAAGGAGGAAAAATGATTAATAAGGCTCTCTCAATCCATATACTATACACGAATGAAGCAACTGGGTCTATCTTTGTATAATGGTACGCTAGACCCTTATAACATGAATGAAAATTCTGAGACACCATAGATGTAGGCCGGATGGATCAAGGGAAAGAATAGAGCTGGTTGAGTATGAGACACGGGGCTCAGCCATGGTGCATTGCTAACGTGGCCTGAGAATAAGAAATTGGTGGCGGCATATTCGCACCATGGTTAGGCATTGCTCTTGCAAAATGTACAAACTGGGAATTGTGAATAGCTGAAGGAATGGGCCCTGAAGAAGTCACTGTTGGTGCAATGGGCTGCATCATCGGGTTCATGTAAGTACATACCCACACCTGGAGAACTCATAGGTGATGACATATTATTTGCTTGACCTGTAATGGATGGGTGACTCTGTTGCCTGGCCTCCCCATTGTTGTTAACATTAGTTATGTCATGGATGCTAGTCCGTCTCTTATCCTTGTTGATGGAGTTTAGCCGAATAAAATATTTCTGTGCATGAATGGCTACTTGTGTTGGTGTTCGAGAAATCACAAAATTCTTGGAAATACTCCGCCAATGGCCCTTGCCCAGTAAAAAGCACAATCTGCATTCCAGAGGATTTGGAGTGCTGCCAAATAAGATCCAGCATACGATGATTTAATCCATTGTTTCTTCTCTTCTTTCAGGTTGTATAGGGATGCAATTGCATCCTCTACATGGAGAAAAACCTGCCCAAGCTCTGTATAAAATGGAAGATCAGTATGCGCTTGAATCATGTCCATTAATTACTTTCTTAATTTGTACAATCTCGAGTTCTTCGTCGAAACCATAGCCATGGAAAATGCGAGCTCTTCCAAGGTTCCGGCAGCCCAGGAGCTCGATCTTCACATTTTTAAATGTCAAGCAAGAGATAAGCATTCTGCGGCAGTCCGAAGCAAACCACATGGAGACATTGCCTTCAAAAAATTAAAATTCGAAGGAAGGAAAGCAGACAGAGGAGGAGCTCGGATGAGCTCTTCAGATTTCTTAATCTCGCCATGGAGTTCCTTTCCGCTTCTGTGCGCCAAAAGTGGCTATGGCAATGGCACCTAAGCTGCTTCTGCAAAAACCGCTTATGCAAAAATCGCAACAGAAGGGGCACGATCAAATTATATACGCCTGAATCTGGTTAGGGTCCCAAGAAATGGAAACCTCCCAAATTTTCGTTCTTGGAAACCTCCCCAGCTTTCCATGAAGCCTGGGGAGGTTTCCAATTCTGCTAACTTGGGGAGGTTTCCATAGAAGCCCCAAAATCTATTTTAGTTTATGATATTTTTTGATCTACGTTAACAGCCATTCATAATGATCCTAAAGTTAATGTCTACGGCTAGAACTAATCCTTTTCTATTTTCGTATGCAATTCTATTTCTGCTGCATGCTTTCTTTTTTTCAGGGCATTCTTGAAGCCATAGCAGGAGCGTCGAATTTTGAAGAGCGGTACAACAATTTCGATTCCCATTCCGATTTTGAATACCAGTGCCAGGTTTTGAAGACTAGTTGCGATTCTGATTTTGAAGACCAGTTGTTTGTTGAAGGAGAGCTTGGATTTTGAAGATTGGCCAAAGAAAAGTTCAAAAAGAGTACTCAAGGTGTATAGTCAGGCCGAATGATCCTTCCTTCTTATTCTTAGCAGAGAGGCGAAGCTTATTTATTCTTTTAGTTTGAGCAAAACTTTTCCAATTGAGCAACTTTTCTTTTTCGAGGATTGAAGTTTTGTTTGTGAGAAGTGGGCAGTAGGAGCCCCATTTCCTATTTGAAGACACCGCCTCTTATTTCTGATTTCCATGCTGATTCACAGGCCGATTTGAAGACCAGTGCCGATTTTGAAGACCAGTCTGTTGTTTGTTGAAGGGAGCTTTGGATTTTGAAGACCAACTGCCTATTTTGAAGACGGATTTTGCAACAGTAGTTCTTGTACACCTTTCTGCAAAGCCTCTGTTGTCTGAGTTACGCTCTACCGGCTTTCTGCTTGTACTATTCTCGGCAGGGCACATCTCCGCATTGCGATTAGTGGAGGAGCTTGCATTTCTGTCTGGAGGCCCTTTTCTTTTACCGGTCCACCATAGCCTCCTCCTTTTTACCATTCTAGGTAGCGGAACATTCAACCGACATGCTATTCTCATTCCTGCATTTTGTTTCTTTTTAACGCCATGTAAATGCGATTTTTTTTTGTTAGGATTGTGGGCAAGAAGGGTGCAGAGACCATGTAAATGCTGATTTTCACGCTGATTCACTGACCAAGGCTGATTCACGAGACCATGTTTTTCAGCTTGGTTTAGTCCGCCAATTCATAGTTGCGGAGATCGAAAGGTTTTTCAAGAACTAGTTTCAGATTTACAAGCCCGGTTTTCCAAAGGCCCAAGGAGAATTTGAAACATTTTTATATATTGTTCCGAATTTAGGCAATGTGGTTCTTGATTTTGTTGCAAGTTTGAGTTCTTACTTGTGTAAAATATTGTTATCTTCTATTATTTCTTTCTTAAAAATGAGATAGCAGATTTGTTTGAAGATTTATTTGTAAGTGATCATCCGGTCATCACAGTCAAGAGCTCAAGAAACTTTCCCACTAGAGTGGCTGGTGTTCTTCTTCTGTAAACAGGGTTTTCTTTTTTTGAGAAACCTTCCAAAATTTGTTATAGAGAGAAACCTTCCAAAATTTGTTATAGAGGAATTACCTATTCTTGTTTTCTGAGAAACCTTTCCAAAGTTGTAATGCAAGAGAATTATCCATTCTTGTAATTTTTATGAATAGTTATGTTTTGCTACAGCATTTTTCTCAACATTGTTTATCTCAATCCCAAATGAATAGTGCTTTCCACAAGTTCCAACAACTCTAAATGAATATTTTGTCTTGTCTGATTTTGTTGCAATGGGTAATGTCCTTCTTTCTCTCATTTTGTATTTGTGTCAAAACAAAGATCTAAAGTACTAGTTTATCCTGAACTCGTGATTGCAAATTGATGCTTGAGGACTTCCTATTCTCATTATATGTTTTATTGAGTTCAATCTATCTTTATCATGGTAGTTATAAAATCATAGTTGCAATTTGGTAAACGAGGAATTCCGTTCTCTTAATCTATTTTGTGTTTAAGTATGCCTCTTCATTTAGTATTCGTCAACATTTTATAATATTCATGCTTCTTCCTCTTATGTCTTACCTTGGTATGGATAGGGAGGGCCAGCCTCGAGAGGCCGAGGGTGAGGTGCCACCACCACCATATGCACCACAGACTAGGACGTTTGCGCCTGACGGGTAAGTGTCGTGTACCTAGGATCTTAGAGTTCGTCATGCATATATTTTTTAGAATATAATGTTAGGTACATAGACTTAATGTGCTCCACGGATGTTGGAGGATCAGACGGTTGTTGACAACCATCCCTGGGTTGCCAACAAGATCAGAGGATAGGTGGTTTTGTGTGCACGAGGGTTGTTCACATACCCTTAGCCGTAGAGAGGGTTATATGGGCTTGTTGTTGAATGGTGCGCAGAAGCACCAGAAGACCAAGCATCCTGAGCTTCCTTGGGTTGCTCGTCGGCCGGGTGCACGGAGGATACAGCCACTTGATCTTGAGGATGAGGCTGCACAGGAGAGGGAGGGAGAGGGAGCTCAAGGGATGGACAAAGCAGGTGCGCTAGGCGAGTATCTTGTCCGCCAGGGATAGTCATTCATGGGCAGGCTACGAGGAGCAGTGTCGTGGCCGAGTGGGAGAGGAACACGAGGGTGTACTCTCCTCAGGAGTTAGCTCAGAGATACCCACAGGGGGGCTCACAGTGGATAGCAGACCGTATTCAGGCTCTAGTGCAGATACGAGACGAGGATGCAGAGGCTCGTTTTCGTGAGACCCAGAGTAGACTCTTGGCCCGTGATGGCCATATCGATGCAGAGGAGGGAGAGGCTCCACACGAGAGACATGCATGGCAGGTTGAGGATTTACACGGGAGAGATGGAGTAGTAGTTGGAGCAGCAGTCAATGCCGCATGTGAGCCTGGTGGGATTGATTTGGGAGCCACGGTGGATCTTGCATCACACGTAGGGATAGGGCTTGAGACACGTCCATTTGATTCTTGCACCTCCACTGTCCCACCCGTTGATGTAGACCTCCACATCGGGACGCTGCCCAGTGAGGTTGAGGGCCCTTCATTACCCACTTCCCGTATTCCCATTCTACCGTTTACCCTTCGTACCACCTCCCTCCCTGACTTTCCTCCTAGACCACCTTCCCATGCAACATCTTCACATGTCCCTCCACCTTCCACGGCCCCCATAGCTAGTCCACCTCACCGTCCTCCGATCTTACCATTCACCCTCAAAACCTGCAGCATTGTCAACATTATCAAAAGCGAAATCACTTACAGTTGCTTCTGAATCATATAGGGACGAATCAGTGGAGATATCGTCTTCAACTCCCTCATACACGTTACGCTCCAAATCCATGAGATAAATAACAACATCAAAGGAATGAAAGATGAAATAGTCGATGGGAATCACGGCGAACGGATGAATCCATGGATGAAGGAAGAACTCGTAGGGATGATTTACTTGAAGAAAAACTTGGATGAATTAAACCTCCCCTAGTTTCTTTGGAAAGTTGGGAAGGTTTCCATAAAATATTAAAAAAAATAAAAAATAGTCATTAATGTTGGCAACCACCGATGGACTGCAATGCACGAGGACCGAGATGCACGGGGGCGTCTTGGTCTTTGTGCAAATTTAGAGAGCCTTTTCTTTTTTTCTTTTATTGGAAACCTCCCCACCTTTCCATGGAAACCTCCCTGATTTTCTTAATTGAAACCTCCCGAGGTCATCCAAGAAGGCTCGGGAGGTTTCCAAGAAAAAAAGGTGGGGAGGTTTCCACGGAAACCTCCCCTGTTTTCTAATATGGATAAAGTTGGGAGGTTTGCAGGGAAAGTTGGGAGGTTTCCGGGAAAGTTGGGGAGGTTTCCATGGAAAGTTGGGGAGGTTTCCATTGGAACCCAACCCAAATCGGGCGTAGAAAAAACCATCGGAAGGGGCAAGGTTGTCCGCCGCACCATCCGCCCGCCTTACCAAACTTCTAACAGATCAAATGCTTCTGATGATACGTGGCATCTATATAATGAAAAGGATTGTGGCCGAGAAAAAATAGAAGTGCAGAACAAAAAAAAAAGAAAAATGGGAGACTCGATTATATATGTGTGGATAATTACTTATATATGTGTGGATAATTACAGGATATAAGTATACTTTGTATTCCATATACTATAAAATAATTATGGGATAAGTATACTGGTAATTACAGGATCAGTATACTGGACCGGCAATTTTTAAATTAGACCAGGCACTAAAAATCTAGATCAGCAATTTTTAAATTACACCAGACTAACAAAGGGGCTCACCAAGTTGATGTAGAGATAAGGATGTTTTTGGTGGCCCATTAAATAATACAAGTACTTTATCGCGGCGGCCAAGGCCGCCGCGAACATTTTTCTTGTTCCAACCCTCTTTGGATTTATCATAAGTTTCAGACCTTGTTTAGTAATGGATTTGTGACAATTCGAAGTGGGCAAAATAAAAGGCAATCTTGAAGTAATTGCACATACATCATTTAACACCACGTTGTATAGAATGGAAAAAACCCTATTCTGACCTTGTTGTTTGTTTGACCAAGTATATTTAGAGTTTGAGGATGGAATGTAATTCAACAAATGATCATCTAAAAGGAATCTCAATTTTTCCTCTCAATAGTAGATAAATTTAACTGATTGCCGATTTTTGAGGTCCCAAGAAGGTGTATTATTAAAGTCACCCCCATAATCCAAGTGTCAATTGTTTGAGAAGAAATTCAATTATTGATTTCAAGCCAGATCCCCTCTCTAATTTTGGATTAGTCGAGGCATAGAAGGGCTATTGGCAATGGCTTATATTGTTCCAGATAATACACAAGCCACCAGAAGTGTCAGTTGCCTTGATCCAAATGGCCAAATGAAAGCATTCAAAGTTTGGAAATATGAGCTCTTGAAGGATATGAGCATGATAGGATCTAAGTTGAGAAATTGCAGGCTTTCTGTTGACATGACCTTCTATCCCTAGGGCAGAGATACGGAAACTTAGAATTGACTTCTTATCTTCCTCTTGGAATTGTGCCTCGTGTTAGCAGCAGGAGCATTTCCTATCTGCAAGGCTTTTTTGAAGAAGCCTTGGATTGAATATTGGAAGAAGGATTAGCATCTAAACTGGTATTAGGTATGAGAAAATCATGGAGTCACAACAAAATTTAGAGTCACAACAATCATGGAGAACAGCATCCAAATTTATTTGTGAGATATTTTGATCATGAAAATCAATTGGATTAAGAACTTGCCTGGATTTAGAAGAATCCTTGTAAATTGTATGCTCGTCATGACCTTGGAATTCTAGAGTTAAGGGAATCACATCCTCTACCATAGTTTCAACACCTTTTTTCGGTTCACAATTTCTGTCCTGAAATACATTCATAAGATCTATCACATCATGATCTTGACTAAGGTCTCCATTTTCTTTATCTCCTTCAGTATTGATTGAATATCTGTCACTGGCAAAATTTGTCAACACGTCATTTTTTGAACCATTCTCTACAACTATCTCTGTGCTTTCAACAATGTCAGCTGCAATTGGACTCTGCCAATGCCAAATTTTGCCTGTCAACTTTGTCTATCTTAGAAATTTTCAAATCAGAGAGTTGAAAAGCAATTTTGTGGGAAATATTTGTTACGTAGGCCAGCGGAGAAGAGATATCATTGAGAATGATAGGTGAGTCAGAAAGGTCAATAAGGTCAGGAAGTTTATGACTAGCTGATGAGTCCAAGATTGAAGGAGGAAGATTAACATTCTATGAAGTAACAGATGGAGGTAAACTGACACATGGATTTGGAACAATATCTGTTTCCTCAGCATCTGCACAAAAGTCATCAAAATTACTAGCCAAAACCTGGTAATTGTTCACATAATTCTGCTTGAAGATAGCCATTATTCTATCTTCTAGGTTGCATAAGTCTTCAACAATGTTATTATCCTTTTTTATCATTTTGAGTAATCTTGTTTGACTTATTTTCTTTTAATAATAAATACTCATTCCTGTTCATGAGTGAACCATGCAATTGGCTAGAATTATTCAATGGTGGAATAATTCTAATACCTTTGTTTCCAGAGTTTACATATGGAGAAAATTGTCTCTGCTGTCTTTCATGATGGTCTTCAGAGTTTGGCTCAAATCAAACTCTTGTTTTCACTTAAGCATCCTTCTGTTATGCTCAATGCTATTGACACTTATAGGCTTGAAAGCCATGGATTGATTGGCCTTAATATGTGGCATCTGTTGAACACAATCCTTAGGGGCTTCTTTAGGAATTGAAACCTTTGCATCTACAAAAGAGCCTCTGTTCAATACTTTTATGCCTGTTTGTGGATTTACCAACAAAGATTGACTGGATTCTTGAGTATGTGAGTCAAAAATGTCCTTTGTATTTTCCTTATCTCTAACAGCTTTTTTCTTCCGAATCCTTTTAGCACTACCATTAATATTTTGCTATTGACATGTAACGGGCCCATGGAGACTGTTCGAGTGGATCTTGGTGTCGCGTTCCCAAGACACCAGCATAAATGGATAGAAGCGACTATCCATAAACATCTAGACGGTTTTATCCAGTTGGTTAAGGGCATGTCGCTTAGGAATGTTGCATTTGGTACCAGAGCAGGAATCGAGTTCGAGTCTCCATAGGGGCAAATATGACCCGGAATACCGTTGGACGGTAGGTCATGACTTGGTCTTGGACACCATGGGTTGGTGTGATCTATGGTTTTTGATGCTCGAGGACGAGCATAGTTCTAGTCGGAGATTGTAACGGATCCATGGAGACTGCTCGAGTGGATCTGGGTATTTGCGTTCTCGAGACACCGACATAAGTGGGTAGAAGTGACTACTCATAAACGTTTAGATGGTTTTGCCCAGTTGGCTAAGGGCATGTCAGTTAAGAACGTTATATTTAGTATCAGAGTCGAGTTCAAATCTCCATGGGAGCAAATTATGACCCGGAATACCATTGGACAGTAGGTCATGACTTGGTCTTGGACAGTGGTGTATGGTTTGTGATGCTTAAGGACGGGCATAGTTCTAGTGGAAGGGATTGTAACGGGCCTATGGAGACCGCTCTGGATCTTGGTATTGCGTTCTCGAGACACCGGCATAAAAGGGTAGAAGCGATTACTCATAAACATCTAGGCGCTTTTGCCCAGTTGGTTAAGGGCGTATCAATTAGGAACGTTACATGACATGTCTACTAAATAACTGGATCTTTGGTTGCTGATGATGTAGCTGTATTTGATGGAGCTGGTGTGTCTTTGGTTACAAAATCATAATGGTTACTGATTTTGCCCAAAGAATTGACTTGAATAACATGCTGATCTTTAATTAATTTATTTTTGCCCTCTAACTGTTTGGCAAATTCTTCATAGCTAATGTTTCTACCATGTCTCAAATTTCATAGATGATAAATATATGGCAAACCAATCCATCTCAAATATAGAATAGACTCAGGGTAAAAAAAAAATGTCTATAAATGGAATGGCGGTTGGTATTTGGTGAAATCAACTTGGACAAAGCATTTAGGTGGCTTGTAAAGAGAGTATTCAAAAGCAATATAAGTTCCCAGAGAATTGAAAATTATTGCAAAGCAGTCTTCATTCTAGTAGATGGGGCTAAGCTCGCTCTTAGACACAGAAGCAATACAGGAGTTGTCAAAATCTGAAAGTGGTAAATTAGGACACCACTTTAAGAAAGAGAGATGAAAGGTATTGCATGTGAAATTTCTAGACTTTAGGCGAAATAAGGCAATTCTTGGGTTATCACATTCAACCATAAGGTATGGATAATTTAGCCAATAGATAGAGCTTATGGAAACTCCTTTGTGCATTTTTAGTAGTTGGTCCCAAAGTTTGTCAATTTTTAGCTCTATCGAGTCGACCCTCATCATAATAGCAAGATTTGACAAAGATTGAATTTTAGAAGCAATTGAGGGTTTAAAGTAATACCTTTGAAAAGAACAATGGTAGGAAGGATTGTTCACATGAAGTTGTCAAGTTCATTGGCCAAGTCACGGTTTGACCATAAAATATCTTTGGGTCCATTGCAGGGATGATGTGATATGGGTCTGGATTGGTCAAGTTGTCCCAAACTGGAGGATAGCTTGAAAAATGGAAAAATTCTTTTGGCAAAACCGAAATATCAGTAAAATCGCCAAATTTGGGTACATCAAAAGGATTTTTAAGGAAAGAAATTAACTGAGAAAGTAGAGCGCCCCTTTGGAATGAAAATAAGTGTTCGTGAACTAATGAAGATTTTTTAGAGACTCAGCTTTTAGGTTTTGCGAATGATTTTGACTTATAGACTTGGTCATAATGAAAAAGCTCAGGTAGAAGCAACAAGGGGAAAAAATAGGAGGAAAGGGGAAGGCAAAAGGCCGCAAAGCAAGGAAATGAAGAAAATTAAATGGAAGGAGAAAAGGATGAGATAAGGAGGTTTATTTACATAAGAGAGAATTGGAATGCCATCTATTTAACATCGAATTACAATCAAGACATAACAGAGTTAAATCGAATTCAAATTTCAAGATTTCAAGGAGAATTCCCATCATTCGAACCGCAATTTTGCTCATTGTATACTTCCACAAACAATTTGCAGTCTAAACACTCACAATTGACACGAAAAATTCCTGAAGCAGCAATGTATTTGGAACCAACGAATTCTTCAAGCCAAGAATCAATGATTTATGTCTCAAATTCAATAGTGTTAAGTACAAAAGTGTATTCAGGAGTGAAGAGATTGTCAGGGAAAATTTGCTTGGAGACTAAGCAGTTCTAAGGATCACAGAAAAACTTGCAAAAACCACAAGTCAATCTTGTCTTCTGCCTGTTGTGAAGATTTTGGGATCCATTTAGAGCTCCTGTTGTCCGTATTCAAGTCGCTAGCCTCGACAAGGCTAGCAATAAGATTATAGAAATCTGGAACCAAAGAGTGAAATTTTTGAATTTTCAGCTTTGTTTCAGCCCAGAAAAGTAGTTGAATCGAAAAAGCGAGAAAAGGATAAAAAAATCAAGAAAAATGGCGCTCCTCATTTTTTACCTTTGAACCTAAATTATGAGGTGTTTAACAAGGTGGAAATATGCCTTTTCAGGGATATTAAAACCCTCTTCATCCTTCTTCTCCTTTTTCTTTTCCATGTATTTCTGAACTAGTAACAACAAAATACATACATCTATTTTCTACTATGGCCCATCATCCGTTTGATAGCAGAGCCTTGCAAGTTTGCAGATTTGGACTCACAAGAAAATTTGTGCAGGTGGAATGAGGCTGAAACTTGAGCATCTGACTGGAAAAGATTCATATAGTGATGAAGCAACTAGTTGTTCCATTGTAGTCTCGTATTGTTGATAATAACAGAAGGTTCATGTGCATATAAAGAAGAGTAGTTTAAATGTTGTTGATTGTGCGGGAGTTTCATAGAAGAGTAGATGCAATAAAAGTGAAGGTTGTTGACACAATTGGTGCTGATACTGCGTTTATAGGGAGCTTGTTATTGAATTGGGCTGTATGATTGTGCGAGGCAAGGTTCTATTCTATCTTTTCTTCTATTCTGCAGCTGCCCTCATTATCATCTTCCAGTACCTTATTACCTTGTGTCTATTTGTTTGGGTATCATCTCTTATTTCCTAGTTCTGGCCATTCTTGCTCTCTTCGACTTTAGATTGTTCTCTGCTCTTCCCACGAAGGCGATATAGTGTGCCCTTCCTATAGAGGTGCAAATTCTGATTTCCTTTAGGTCAATGTAATTCATAGCATTTGAACTTCTTTGGAATTGAGGGAATTATTGCTTCCATGCATTTGTGAGGCAACCAGTCTATGTTTACCTAAGTAATTAGCTAAACATAAAGTAATTAGCTTGTAAACATTTATAGTTGCAGATAGATGTGAAGCTAAAAGAAGTGATGTTCATATATTCTTGTTGGGCCTGTCCTCTTTTATAGTTGGCTAACTTGTACTTGTAGATAAGAAACATGTAAGATTAACTTCTATGCTCTTTAGTTAATCATCACCAGTGGCCTGGCTGAGTAAGTAAAATGGAAACATAATTGTAATAGTTACATCAACCACATTGTCATTATTGAAGATCCTCAATGCTGCTTGGCATTAAACCTCCATGTCTTGAACATAGCATCATGATTGATCATATTGGAATGCTGCGTCTCAAGTGAAACTACTTGCCATGGCCCAACGTGGCATCTAACATAGCACTATGGAGTGTTTCTAATACCTTGCCATCCTTGTAACTCCTAGATATATCAAGGTGAACTCTCAACCTGACATTTCGTGCTCTCAAGTAGCCGAGAGAAGATGGCCTGGCAAGTTTGCGCCACGGAGATGTTATCCACACCTTGAACCCATAAAACCATATGTGTTATGTTGAGTGACTTCACATCACAACACACTCGTGCAAAAGAGGCGAACGTTAGACGTTCTCAATTGGTGCCCTTTAAAGTTGAGGTAGCTATCTGATATTTGAAACAACCAAAGCTTGTTGTTGAGTTTCTGGATGGCATTTGCAAGCCCCATCATCCCTCTCCTTTGTCAGAACATAACAAAGTTACTTCTCAGCCCATGAACTTACAAGCAGGATCCTTGAGAATATGGATGCATTTGTATGGGAAAACATGCCTTACATTATGGATGCACAATCACCTTGGGAAATCAATAGTCAAGATTTGCATTTAGCACCTGGATATGATCCTCCACAAGATGCACGTGCATAAAAGATAGATTAGAAATCTTAGACACCATTGCTTCTACAAACTCTGGTGTCTTCAAACTTTTCACTCTAGATGGTTGCAGGAGCTATTCGACTATATTGAAAATGCCAGACTGCCATTCTATCTTAGAGAGAATAGCTCCATGCTTCATCGTATCCACACTAATTCTTATTCTCACAGTCTGAATGAAAACAATAACTATGTGTAGTTACTATTATGAAGATGTTAAGATGGAGGCACATCAACTGGAAAGTTTCGGAGAGAAATGACAGCACAGTACCACTTCTAAATGTGCATAGCTGTGAGAATTTAATAAAATGCTGCAAGATATACGACAGAATGGCCAAAAGGATGTAGTTAAGAGCGTATAAAGTGACAATGGAGCGCCCTAGGATTTTTGTCGGAGGCTGCTTGATGTTTTTGTTCATACCTTGAGCTACCGACCTTAGGTTCAAGTGTTTTTTGGCTCATTGGAAAGCTGATTCGAAGCTCTTTCGCATTGTAGGTTTTAGGTTCCAGTTGACAGCTGTTTCGGCCCTGACAGTTTAGGCCCCTTTGAAAAGAAACGGTGCCAACTTCCAAATTGCCTACAAAATCTCCTGTATCCATGCTGATGCAGGGGGCAAATTTGGCATGCATGTTAACCCTCTGACTCTTGGCAAGAGCGTCTTTCAAGAAGGTGATTTTCCTACACTGGCACCCTGTGCTAATGCACTGAATAATATAAGTGCTTTGAATGGTGTTAATGCCTTTGTGGACAGTGCCTCGGACCCCCTGGTGCCAATTCTAATGAAGATCAGCCCCGTGCACTTCCTTGAAGGTCCTTAACTCCCAAAGTAAATTCTAGCAGGGAGCATTTTAGTGATTGGATCAAGAAAGACTTGTCATCAACTACTTCTGCAGTTCCTGTTGCTACAACTATTAATGTGATGATTCAAGATAATAAGAAAGATCTCAGTAACCTCTTAGATGAGATAAGGGCAAACGAGACTCAGTTGGAGCTTCAATTACCTCCCGTAGAAGTTTTTTATCAGCTTAAAATATGTAAGAATACTCTTCAAGCATCTAGGTACAATGTGGTTGAGATTGATCATGATTTGCACAAGAAATGTATTGGTAATTTGATGTCATTTAGTGCGGTTGGTCAATATACGGGAGCATTTCTGGATACTAGGAAGCTTGGTTATTGGTTAACTGGCTATCTTCAGAGAATAGGATTACCACCTTATCGAACTTTAAAGATGATGGATCTTCTTGATTGTTTTTAATGATGCTGATGCTGTCGAGCAACTGGTGGAATGTGGTGTGGACCCAATGTGGAGTGATTATATTTTGTATCAGCTCTACTCGCCTAGATTTGCTCCTGGTACAACTCATGATCTTAAGATGCCATGTTGGGTTTCTATTCCTAATCTTCCTCCTGATCTATTAGTGCCAGAGTTACTTATCAGTATTGCTAATAGTCTAGGTACTCATTTGGCCCATTCTATTGTTGATGGAGCTAACATTTGTGTCTCTCTTCCTTTTGGTCGTGGTCTTCCTGACTGTATGGTTGTGAAAAGTGGCCTATCTTTCTGAAGTATGCCTTGCAATTGCTCAATGGTCCTCAGTTTGCTGACTTATTTCCTTAACTTGCTCTATTTGCAAATTTTCGTGCTAAGAGAGATCGCCTACAATGGTCCCTTCTTCCTCTGTGCCTCCGCCAACGCTACTGATACCTCTGTTGTTGCTATTCCATCTGCTGCTAAAACCTCTACCCTATAGAAAACTGTGCATACTCCCACTTTTGATGAGGATGCTCGGGCCAAATTACAGAAGATCTAGGAGATGCAAGAGCGGCAAGAAAGTGTTCAGGAGCATCATGAAAATGCCCAAAAGGGATGGCAAAATGTGAATTGGAAAAGAGTTGCACGCAATAAGGCTAGTCAACATGCCTCTAATGTCATGAATGAGTCTGATACTTTATATGGAAGGGTGGAGCATAGATGAATAAAATAATGCGGGGGTAGAGCAGAGAGGAGGCTCTCCCTCACCAAATGCTAAACAAAACAATGGAATAGTGGAACAGAGAGGAGGCTCCCCCTTGCCAATTTCCAAGACGAGATCGGCTGACCTCCCTTCAGAATCTTGCAAGATGGACATGGTTGATGCTAGCTCTATTGGAATGGAGGTGGAACATAATAGTTAGGGCACATGAACCTTTTGTCATGGAATGTGAAGGGAGTGGCTTCTTCCCCAAGTAAAAGGAGCAGGTTATCTTTTTAATTGTCTAAGTTTTCTACTACCTTTTATTGCCTTCAAGAGCATAAATGCCGCCGAGGTGATGTACATAAAGTAGCTAATATGTTTGGATGTGACTATAATGTCGTGGTGTCTGTTGCTGATGCATCTAAGGCTGCTGACTATTACTCAAACAGATAGGTTTGGGCGATGGATAATAATCAAGTGGAAAGATAAGGGCCAAGAATGGGGTTTGATAAATGTCTATGTTCATAATAGACCTTGCCAGCGTGGTGCTTTGTGAGCAGAACAATCGTTATGCCTTTTACACGATTGCCAGTTTATAGAGATTGATGGTGATCAGTCCTTCACGTGGTATAATGGTTGGACAGGAGTTGGCAGAGCTTATACAAAACATGATAGAGGATACTTTAATACTTTGCATCTACTTTTTTCTAGTATATTTTCGTCACTCGAATCTTCTGGATAGCTCCGTGTCTGATCATAATCCGCAACTCTTATCCAATAATGTAGCTAATTGTCGTAGACCTACTCGAACTTACTTTAAGCTTAATTGCAAGTACTTGGAGAATGATGAGTTCAAGATGGATTGTAATTGAGTGTGTTCTCGGGCCATCTCACCTCGTAGGGCATCTCTGGGATTGTTGCAGCATTGTCGACAGTGAAATCATTTGCAAAAAAATGGGGGAGAGTCAGAGCTGCTGAAGCTAGAGGTCTCTTCACTGGATTGTACCAGGAATTAAAACAACTTCGTGATTGTGGCCCTACTAGTAGAATTAGAGAAAAGGAGTTACTATCTCAGATCAAAGCTATAGAAACTGTAAAAGCTACTGAAGCCAAGGTGAAGGCAGGGTTGCAATGGTTCAATGATGGAGATATCTATACTCGATTCTTTTTTGCCACTACAAGAAGAAGGAAACTTGCCACTTCTATATATTCTTTGGTGTTGCCAGATGGCTCTCTTATCTCTGATCCTGTGCATCTTAATCAGTATCTTCATCATCACTTTTCTACATTCTTTGCACGACGTCCATTGCCCTTTCAAGAGGACATGCAATCGACTGTATTGATTAAGGTACGTCACATTAATTCTGAAAAGCAGAGGTTGCTTCTTGAGTCTAATATTGTGAAGGAGGATTTAAAAGGAGCTGTGGATCTCTTAGAAACGGACAAATGCCCTGGTCTAGATGGCTTCCCTATTGAATTTTTTCAGAAGTGCTGAAACTTGTTGGAGGATGATGTATAGGATGCCTTCTGTGAGTATCAGAGATTTAGGTGCCTTGATAAGATTTTGAACACGGGTTGTATCTCCCTGATTCCAAAGAGCAAGGAACCCAAGACCATTTCTGACTGGCGACTTATTACATTGCTTTCCTCTGTGTACAAGATTTTTGCTAAGACATTGGCAGAAAAAGTTTGAGACATTTTGGCTGACTCTACCTCATCAACACAATCTAGCTTTCTCCCTCGTCATTGTATTCTCAAGAACGTAGCTGTTATATACGAGGGAATATATTGGGCCTAGTTACAAGGTCATAGAGCGGTGTATCTTAAGCTTCATTTTGCTAAAACCTACGGTAGTGTTGATTGGGGTTTCTTGGAGAAGTGTCTTCTTGCTCTTGGGTCCATAGAGTCATTTATAAGAAATATCATGAAGCTTTATATGTCAGCAAGGTCTAATGTACTATTTCAAAGCAAGCCATTTGATATTTTTGTAGTGGGTAAAGGAATTCGGCAAGCTTGTCCTTTAGCACTTGCTCTTCACAATTGTGGCAGAAGTATTATCCCAACTTTTCTCGATGGCTATCCAAGATGGCATCATTCAAGGTCTGCCAATGGACGATGGTTCTCAAGAGGTATGTAATCAATATGCTGATGGCACTTTCTTGTTCCTAATTATCGAAGCTGAGAATTTTCATGATGCTAAGCTATTGTTAGACACATTCTTAGCATCAGGAGTTCTTGTGGGTTGGCAAAAGTGTATAGCTTTGTGGATGTTGGACAATCCCATCCCATCCCTCCCTGTATTTTGGACTATCCATGGAAGATTCTTCTGCATGGCAATACCACAAAGTTGCTTGGTATCTTTGTCGGAATTCACATTTCTGCTTTAGATGTTTGAGATGAAATTATTACACGGTTGCAAAAGCACTTATTTTCATAGAATACAGCTAAACTATCCATGCCCGAAAGGATCACTGTGGCTAAATGTGTTTTTTGTAATACTCATATCTACATGGCATCTACTCTATTAGCTTCTCAGTGTAACATGGAGGTGGCGTCCCCCTACTCATATCACGATGCCCGCACTGTGAGTATACAAAGGAGTTCATCCCCGCACCCAGCTCCCATCGGAGTCTGTGGCCCTCCACATATCACCCGCGGACCGTCCCTGGAGTCCACGGTGGGAAGAGTGAAGGGGTCATTTTACCCGTCTCCTCGGTGGCCTACCTAGCCGCGAAGCGTAAACATACACGTCCCAAGAACATAACATCATATATCCACCTCGAAGGGTGGCACATCAACATCCATGATAGACAAAGATCAAAGACAATACAAAGGAAGTTCTACCCAAGGCTCGGACTCCGGGGATGGTGACAAGCTTGGGTCTCAGAGTTCAAAGGGCATAAACATGACAATGGATTGGGCTGGCATAAGAACATGGCTTAGGGTTGTCCACTCCATCCGCCCCTCTCCATTGCACACTTTGCGAGTAGGTTGAAAAGTGTTGGGACTGACAGTAGCCTCGCCGGGTGCATAGCCAAAGGGGCTATTCTGGGTTACATCTCCCCGGCCCCGGATGGGGCAGGTAGGGATCACTCCCTCCAGATCTACATGCCGACCCAAGGTCACTAGAGGGCCACTTGCCCTTATTCGACTTAACCCACCGGAAGGTGAACACCACCCCACGGGTGTCGAGCCCATGCCTTGCCCGCTTTTCGGTGGCAAGCCATTAGACCTAGTCACTCGATCCCGGTAGACTTTACACGCCCGGAGGGATCGGTCAAGGGTCCAACACTTAACCTCATTCTAAGCCGGTCCGGTCCCTTCACCCACAACCAGGTGGGCTCCGCATTACAAAAGGCGAAATCTAGTAATGCACTAAGAGGGACTAGCTAGGAGCATCATCTACTAAGCTTTAAGTCTCTACCCCCTTCCCAATATAATGAGTCCAAGAATAAAATTAGTCCATCATATGAACATAAGTAATAAGAACTAATCTAACACATAGAGTTAGGTTCATTAGTTAGAGTCAGTGTCAGGATCTACTTGGCTACTAAGGGCGATTTAATAGGCTAAACCTACTGGTTCGAAGGCTGGAATAAGGTTTAGGCTATTCAATCGACCAAATACCTGATCCCTGGTTCACTCCTCTTGATCCGAAGGCGTCCATGTCTCTGTTCTCCTTTGGGATGCGGTCGGAAGGATGATCTGACACGCTGGGGCGCACGGGCAGATCGTGGAAGTTGGAATTGACTCCTCGGCGCGGAATCCTGAGCTCCTAAGCCGTGGTGCTAAAAAGGGAATGTTAGGGTTTGGTGCCTTATGAAGGCTATCGCTTAGGTTTAGGGTTTCCATGACCCTTGGTCTACCTTTAATGGGTTAAAGGTTCAAAGGTGCGGCGATTGCTAAGTAAGCGCACCTTTGCAAGTTGCCCCCAGGGCGCCCTTGCTTGGGTACGCGTCGACATCGTCGATTGACGGCGGTATCTGCGTTTGCCGGCATGATCACGGTATCGCCTTGAGACCAGATATCGTGATCGAACGCCACATTCTCCCCACCTGAATTGATTGATCCCGCAGATCTTGGGTCTCCCCACCTTGGGATCTTCTTAACCCGCAATCAACCCGATGCATACCATATACTTATTATTATAGTTATATATTTTCGTAGGATTACCTCAAGGTAATATTTATAGAACAATATTATTCAATTCAATAGTTATCACTTATGTCATTATAACAATAACTCCTAATGTTTCAGTCTATTATATTATATATACAATTATTGCTCGAGGTACTCTTTATTCCTTGCAACACATTATAACAACATTGTGTTGCAAGTCTTCGTAGTTCGACCTCGTGGCCCTCCGGAGCACTCTATTGGCCTGCAGGTCAACACTACGTTAGTACCATAATTATTAATAAAATTTTGGTTATATGGTGACCACCCCACCTATCTACATGAATGCATGGCTAATCTCCGGCGTAGGAAGATGATGTTTCTTCCATCGTGGCCGAGGAGACAGCATCCTATCATGCCTATATGGCGCTCATGCCTACACCTTTAGTGGCCCAACGTGGAGGATAGAGTCCTTCTCGTATATGGAGTGTGAAGGATAGAGTCCTCCCCGTAGGCATTGGCTAGAGGTGCTTTCCCTATCAATGCATTTCTCAATGACCTCCTTTCTCTCGAGGTCGTCTACTTCCGTGGGACAGAAGTAGACTTTCCAAGCGGAACCGCGGTCATGCCTACATTGACATTACACCACGTCCTAGAGATTACCGTAGTAATCTCATCATCGGTAACAACGCATGCAACCCTTACCTCATAGGTTGCATGCGTAGATTATACTTAATTAGGCAAGCTGTTAATCTACACAAATCGACATGCACCGGTAGGATTTCTTCGAGATGACCTTGCCGTCCCATTGCTCCAGCAAACCGTGGGTACTTTGTTTTTCCGGATCTCTTTTAAGTACCCATGTCGCGTCTTCCACTTCCCGCAAGTGTTTCCACTTGACCAAGTATTGGAGAAACCGACCTCCTTGTTTTCTTTGAATGCTTTATCAAGAATTAGCTCGAACTATTTCCAACCCGCTTCTTGTCATCATTTCCAACATCGTTGGAGTGTCCAAAACTTTTCCGGATTGGGAGTATGCTTCTTATTGAGACTCACGTGGAAGACTTTGTGGATCTTTAAGTGTGCTGGCAAGTCTAACTTGTAGGATTGGTTACCCACTCTTTGGACTATTCTGAAGGGTCCAGCCCACCTTGGAGCAAGCTTCTTGCAATTTCCGATCGCGGAGTTTCGCACCGCTTCACTTTGATCTTGAGCCATACGCCCTTCCAACTTGGAATTCCACGTCCGTCCGGTGTTTGTCGGCAATGCTCTTCTCGACTCCTTTGCTGCTAGAAGGTATCCTCGAACTTCTTCCACAAGCTGCTGATGTCGCTTCAACATCCGCCGCGAAACTTCCACTTTTGACACGGGATTGTGCCAAGTGTCTCGAGTTAGGCATTGGTAGCCATAGTTGATCATGAACGGCAACATTTGGGATGATTCATGCTTGGTGCTATTGTATGCAAACTCCACCAAGTGAATAAATTCCTCCCACATACCTTGCTTGTTCCAGACATAGTTTCGGAGCATGTCTTCCAATATTCTGTTGACACGCCCGTTTGCCCATCCGGTCCGTGGATGATAGGCCGAGCTCATGGATAACCGTTCCAATCGTTAGAAGAGATCCTGCTTTAAGGCACCGATGAACTTCGGATCTCGGTCGGAGATAATTTCCCGGCATGCCATGGAGTCTGAAGATCTCTTTGGTGAAGAGCTTTGCCGTATCCATAGCGGTGTCCGTGATCCTGCAAGGCACAAAGTGGGCCATCTTCGACAATTTGTCGACCACGACCATCAAGGCATCCTTACCTCTTCACCGCCCTTGGCATCCTTGTTATAAAGTCCATCCGACGACCTCCCACTTAGCATTTGGTACCGCTTAATGGTTCCAAATCCCCGTATTCGAAGGCATTTCGCTTTTTGTTTGTTGGCATAGTCGGCCTCCTTGATGTAGCGGGCTATCCTTCTTCATTCCCGCCAATAGTAGCTGCACGACTTTAAAGTATGTCTTCATGAATCCTGGCATTGGCGGCTATTGGGCTATTGGGCTGTTGTGGGTGTCGTGGAGGATCAACTTCCTTACTCCGGATGATTCCTGCACGCACAACTTGTTCTTACTTCGGTATAGGAGGTTACCTTCCTTCTTAAAATTTTTGAAGGTTTCCCTCTCCTTATCATTCTTGCTTCCTTGCACAAGCTTGCCCACACTTCCTTGAAGTCCACATCTGTTGGCAAGGTTTCTTCTATCTTTTTCCAAAATCGCTGAAGAGCGCCGAGATTGTGTTGCGGTGCACTCGTTTGTGATGGATGCCTTGAAAGCGATCTGCTACCACATTAAACTTTTGGGTTTTAGACTATCTCAAAGTCGCACTCCTCGAGAAATTCCATCCACCTTCTCACTTTTCAGATTGAGATGTGGTTGCGTGAATCATCTTGGAGGCTCACGGTGATCCGGTGTCCAACTGGAACTTCCTCCTAAGAGGTAATACCTCCGGATTCTCAACGCCGACAACCGCTAGCAGCTCTTGGTCATCGTCGTAACGCTTAGCGTTTGGTCGTTCATCTTCCTTGAATTAAATGCGGCTATTACCGCTCTTCTTGCATGAGCACCGCGACTTTTGTGGCTATCTTACTTCGCGTCCCGCCCACTAACTTGTCCTTTTCCTGATTCGGCGAGGGTCAGGCCGGGGGCGGTTGTCAAAGCTTCCTTCAGCACTCAAATCTGGCAGGCTTTCTTTGAGCCAATGGTCTGCCCAATTTTTTGACTTTCTCTCGCCTTTGTCAAATTAAATGCGGTGGGGCTGCTATCTTTATGGGTTCTTCACAAACTTCCGTAATACCGCTAGGCCAAGGAAACTTCCGACCTCATGGACGTTCTTTGGTGCGGCCATTGATTATTGCTTCAATCTTGGCGGGTCAGCTGAGATTCCTTCTCATGAAATCACATGACCGAGGTATTCCACCTTTCTGTTGCGGTGGCTTCCGACAACCATGCATAACTGATGCCTTCTTAACTTCTCGAACACCTTTCTTACGTGTTGTACATGTTCTTCAAATGCATTTCTTTGTACACCGAGAATATCGTCAAGAATACTATCGCAAAGGTGTCCAAGTATTCTTTGAAAATGTCGCTCATGAGTCTCATGAACGTAGGCTGGGGCGTTGGATAGCCCAAAATGGCATTAATTGAATTCGTAATGCCCATACCGTTCCGAAAGCCGCTTTGTGGATGTCCTCTTCCTTTATTCTGATCTGGGTGATAACCTCGATCTTTAGGTCGATCTTGGAGAAGACCTTTGCCCCTTGGAGCTGATCCATCAAGTCGCCTGATCCGGGGAGGCGCGATTTGTTCTTGATGGTGTGCTTGTTCAATTGTCTCGTAATCTATGCACATCCTCAAGCTTCCATCCTTCTTCTTGACAAAGAGAATGGGTGCCCCAAATGGTGAGACGCTTAGGCCCGATGAAGCCTAGATCGAGCAATTCTTGTAACTGCTTCTTTAGCTCAGAACTTCATGTGTGGTCATTCTATATGGGGCCTTGCTCGTTGGCTTGGTCCCCTGGTTCGGTGCTATCTCACACTCTACTCCCCTCAGTAAGGAGGAAGCTTCGATCTCATCCGAAAAGATCGTGGAACGTCGGATCAAGTTGGCGATTTGCTTGGGCAACTTGCTGAGCACTTTGTCTTCTTTGCTTCCCTCAGGCTTCGGGTTCCTCAACCTCGAGTTTGAAGATGTATGCTACCCGCTCTCTCTCTTTATAGACTTGAGCAGACTTCTTAATGCACATACACCGCATGATGGGAGTAACTTCTTTACCTGTGATCTCAATGGCTTTGCCGTCGGCCGTTGGGAAGGTCACCTTCCGCTTTCCACAATCAATGATGGCCCCGCTGGTCAAGGTACTCCATTCCAATGATCAAGTCATATTTGCCAATGCCCATTACCGGCCGCCCCATCACGGATATTAATCCTGGCGTGTCGATGTCGAAGTTGATCTTTTTCCACCAGTATGTCTTATTGCTCCGCTTGCCAAGATTGCGGGTCTTGGTTTGGACTTTAAGGGTTTTCAATTTCAACATTTCAACCATCCTCGGTGATGCGGTTATGGCTACTTAGGAGTCTATCAAGACTATGAAAGACTTGGCCTTTGCCTTCCCTATTGTGGAGATTACCTTATCTTTGGGTCTGCGCACATTACGTATCTATAGCGGCGAAGATGTGGCACTCACCAGATATGTAATCGCGTGCCTCCTCCCGTCCTCGTCGTAGTGTCCCATCCGGGCCCAGATGCAATACTGAGCTCATAACAAATGGGCAGTTAAGATTCGTTGGATGGTGGCTGGAAACATCTAAAGCGAGCTGCTTCTCTATGCATTCCTGCCTTTTCTCCTTGGGCATCGCTGTAGTAAGAAGGACCGTCTTGCTTTAAAGAGTAGTTGGAACCTTCTTGTTTGTCCTTGAAGGATACTTGCTTACTTTCCCGCTGTTTCCAGTTTGGTTGCTATTGTATGGGGACTTTCTTTGGACTTGGGCTGGCTGCTCTAGGGACTATAGCTCCACGTTGCTTTCCCTCTATCGATAGTTGGTAGCCTAAGGCTGTTCCGGTCCCGATCCTTACAAACTAATTGCTTTGGATTCACTGTCTCTACGGTTCGGTAGCTTGTTCGGCCTCTTTTAGGACTTCGAATCGAGGTCGATTGATTTGAGGTCTACGTGCTAGGGGACCTCCTTCTCTTACTCCTTCTCTTGTCTTTCCCCGACTTCCGGGGTGTCGTTTGTGGCCCGGATGATGCTTGGGCTGCTAGTAGGGCCTTTATCTGGTCCAGCTCTGTTCGCATCTGCGACATCTCCTCTTCTGGGGTCATCGGACCATATCCTTCGAACAGGTTCCTTTGAAGGGGTTGCCTGTCAGGGGTCTCTTCATCCCTGTTGGGCCTTCTGTTTTGCTCGACCGTTCGTTGTTCCCTATCTGCATACACAATTGGTCATGGTTGTACGGTTAGTTTTAATTGTTCTCTTGTATTGTATGTGTTGTTGGTATAGCCAGGGAACAAAAATACATCAACAAAACATTTAAAGTGCAAAAGAAGTTAGATTCATATTATATAATATGTTAATACAAAAAAGGCTTCGGGATCAAGATTTCTAACTATTCTTGATATCGCGGTAGGATGGATTATCCTCTAGGAACTTCTTCACTTGGTTGTTCCCCTTTGAATGACCTAAGTTCCTAAGGACGTTGACTCAAGATCCACCCAAAAAGCTCTCGCCAACTCTTCTATCGGCGGAGGTATAGGCGGCCATCCTTGCCGATCTTCCACGTCATATCTGTAAGGTATCCGAAGTCAAGGCATCCATGTTACTGCTCTCTTCACCGGGATGGCATACTTTCGGTGTTGGGAGCTAGCCATGTCAAAGCGGATGCAATTAGCATCGATACTCTTTCCCACGGGGGTGAATTTCGGTGAAGGCTTATTCTTCCATCCATCGGGGAAGGTAATGCGACTGTCATTGCTTGATGGGTTAAGCACCGGCCTCCAGCTCGCAAATCGGGGCCCGCATAGTCATCAACCTCCACCGCGTGGTGAGCTCCACGTAGTCTCGATTTGTTGAAGCTCTCGAGGTCGAACTTCGCCCTCTTCTCCCGGGGAGGCGTTATTAGAAGAGCTTGCCGTTAAGATGTTCGGGAGCGTGGCGGATCCCCATCATTTCTGTAGAGCAAGGAACTCCTCCTCCGTCCGGTGGTTGCCTGCCTCCATAATGCGATGTTGCTGTAGGCTTGGATATCGGAGGTCGACTCTCCCGTGTAAGTGTCGGCTTCCCTTACTTGGAGTGGGAAGTCGGAAGTTCCTCGGACGATGAAGTCGTCCAAGTCTGTTCGCCGGAGTTGGTGCAGCAACTCGTCAGGTCGATACTCCCTTTCCCTGCACTCCGGGAGGTTCTGGATGTCGCTTAAGAGCAAGTACTCTTCGCCCTCGACGATGATGGGGGCTAGGCTTGTGATGCCTAGCCCAAGGGGTGGCGCGATCCTAAGAGTTTGCCGGCTTCTTTCGAAGTCTTGCAACTCTTGTTCTGCTAGCCGCTGCTCTTCCGCTGGGTCGAGCTCGACGTAGTCCTCATCCTCTTCTTCTGACTCCTCGTCTTCTTCTTTTCCCTCTTGCTCCTGTTCGTACTGCGTAAGGAGCTGTTGTTCTGCTGCTGTGGCTAATGGGTCCACGTCCATGGGGGGAATGGAGGTTTCTCCCATGGGGTTCTCGGCACGATGGGTAAGGAAAATGGCTAAGGCAGTATTGAAAGAGAAGTACTTGGTCCTGTTGACAGTCAGGACCATTGGCACGGGCATGCGCTGGGCCTTGTTTGTGAGGTACTTGGCAATGTTCGGAACATCGTCTAAGGCTGCTTGAAGGGATTGCCTGGGGACAAAGTAGCCTATGCAAGGGGGGAGCTGCACTAGAGATGGCCCTACCCTAGCTTGAAATTCATGCGGGGACTCGCTATAGGTGGGGTTGCGTGCAAGGTTGCTTGGACATCTATCTCCCTTCCGGAAGACACGGAAAAATCTCATCGATGTCAGCCTGGCAAAGATGAGCGCCGGGCGCTGTACCATCTGCTGAAATCAGAGGTTGCCATGAGTTTAATGAGGAAGAGAGTAGCAAACGGTTGCAAGAGCGCCTCAGGGAGCTGGAAAATCGGCTAAGGGGGCAGGAGCAAAGTTGTAGGGTGCTATGTGTAAAATAAGGGTCTATTTATAGAAAAGGGGAAAACCCTAATTTTTGGGTGACTTGGAAAATTCTTGGGGTTGGGCAATTCTAGCCTATACTGAGGTCAAAATGGGAATTTGAAGACTAATTTAAGGGTTTGGGCATGACTGGTCCAAAAACTAAACTTTAGTTTCTTGACCAGGCGCGACGTGTGAGACATCAGTCCCATTTTGATCAAAACATGTCCAATTTAGGTAAAATAAGGGTGTAAGGTGATGGACTCCTCAATCAGGTAGAATTGACCCCTTTATTTGGTCAATTTTGGAGCTGTCTTGGGCAATTACAAGGTCTCAGTCTAGCCTAGCGCCTGGATTCAAAAACTAAAGTTTAGTTTCTTGACCCGCGACCGAATTGAGACATCACACCTTCGATCCACGCAAATGTCCTATTTTATTAAAACAAAAACTAAAACACGCTAATTTGTCCTAATTAAACAGTTCGGGCATGTGAAGTACTCAAAATTGATTTATATTACAAAATTTTTCGATTATTCACAAAATGTTTAATGGCGTTCTCCTTAATGCGACTAGCAAGATACATGTCTTGCCTCATAAAGGGTTAGTTTTTGCATGAACAGTGCAAGGCTGTTGAGTCTTCAAAATGTTGCACTATCTTCTGCTTTCCCGCTTCTGCAATGCCGGCGAACATCTCATCTGACCCTCATGTCGGTCTTGAAATCCGGTGCATCACTTCTCTAACTAGCTAGGCCGAAGCGAGGGGAATCAGGAGGAGCGTGGCTACTTATTTGGAAGTGCTTAGAATCTCCGTAGTGCTCTTCGCTCGGTCTCCTTTCCCCGGTGAGCTCCTTCTTGGCTGACTTTTTAGGGACCTTGGGCTTGGGTGGTGGCGGCCTTAAGGTCACGGCCCTTTGTTGGATGGCCCCCCTCGATGGCTCTAACTCTATTCTCACAGTAGTAGGAGTTGTAAGCCTCCCACTCCTTCATGTAGGCCTCGTGCTCCCCATCTTTCTCTCATAGATCTTTGATGGGGTTGGTGACATAGGACTCGGGCAGGCGGGGTTGCTTCTTCTGTCCCATTTTTGGATAAGGAGGGGCTTACGCACTTTGTCCTTTGCTCATGTTGGCTGCTACTGCTCAATGGTAACTTTTTCGAACAGGGGTTTGGAAGAACTTCCACCCTCGGTGTTGGGGATGCAATCCTCGTCGAGGAGTCATGCAGGGAGGAGTTCGGGTGGTCAAAGGACGTCCGTTCGATAATCACAACCTGGGGTTGGGCTTCCCTCACCTGGGGACTTCCTTGAGCTTCCTTGGGCTCCCCACCCATTTCCTTTCTTCTGCTTCGAGCTCCTCGGCGGCTCTCTCGCCTCCTCCTCTTCCCTCTTCCTCTTCTTTTGTTCCCTTTTCCTTTTCGGCGTTCATACTTTCACGATAAGCGGCGAGTCTACTTCCTCCGCCGGCTCAAGCCTTGGCTCGCTCTGCTTCTTTGCTCCTCCCTTCTTTTCGAATCCGGGCTTCGATTTGCTCTTCAATGGTGGGCTCCGAGTCGGTAGTCTCTGCTCCTCACGAGCCTTGGTCCTTTGTTCTCGCTGCGCTCCCTCATCTTCTTCTTCAATTATCTCCGTCCCTGTTTCTAAGTGCACCTCTTCTTTGGTGCGGCCGGTCTCCCCCTCCTCATTCCGCGTCTTTGCTTCTCTGGCGGGATCCTTCTTTATTGTGCTCATTCGAGGGTTCTCCCTCAAAAAGAAGATTGACCGGTTGGGGTCAAGAAGGCGCCTGAAGCATCGCGCCGAATCGTCTTGGAATCAAGGGCGCCGGGTCGATTCGCCGGGCGGGCTTTCCTCGCCGTCTGTTTGGTCCGCGCATGTTTGACGGTTCGACAATCGGATATCGGGCAAAAGATGCCTTTAGGGAGCGGAGCTAATTTCTACTTCTATTGAACGCATGCAAATGAGGGGGTCATTCTATTTAACATGCTAAGGCACCTATTTAATTAAAACTTAGACTTATTTCAGACTTTTTCTACTTATTGGTCTCATAGGTAGCGCCATGTTCAAAACTAAAGTTTAGTTTTTGCACGGTACCGACTGTGAGATCTTATACATTTGTAAAGTAATTTTACATTAATTTAAACATGCTATTCCAACTAATTCCTACCTTGGAACTAGCCTTACCATATTACTTCACAAATTCATCAAGTTTAGTGTAGCCTGTTCGATGTTCGATTGTGTAGCTACCGCTCAAAAAACTAAAGTGCGCTTTGACCAAAGCGAAATGTGAGACATCCTTGCCGAGGAGGTTTTGGCTCATTCTTTTTAGTATTATTAAGTTCCAATTCACCTAATCAGTTATTAGCTTAGTATGTAAACTACAAAAATGAGAAAAAATTTTCCACTTTTTTCGAAAAGGCTTGAGGATCCATCAAGTTAGTAGTATCATCGAGCATGGTTAGTGCTCGCCTGGTCCCAAGAACATAGCTCCGATACCATTGTGACGCCCCCTACTCATATACGATGCCCGCACCGTATACAACAGAGTTCATCCCCGCACTCAGCCTCCATACCGATACAGGGTTCTCCACATATCACCTGACCGCCCTGGAGTCCACAGTGGGAAGAGTGCGAAGGGTTATTTTACCCCGCTTCCCGGCCTACCTAATGCTGGGCGTAGCCATACACGCCAAAGAATATAATGATCATATATCCACCCTCGAAGGGTGGTACATCAACATCTCGGTGACAGACAAAGATCACATAATACAAAGGAAGTTCCTACCCAAGGCTCGGGACCTGCCAGGATGACCCATGCTTGGGTCTCCCGAGTTCAAGTTATGCATGTAAAATACATAATGGATTGGGCCTGCATAAGAACATGGCTTGTGGTTGTCCACCCATCCGCCCCTCCTCAGGCACACTTTGGTGCAGAAAGCTATGCTGTTGGGACTGACCCAGGGCTCCGCCGGCATAGCCAAGGGCTATTCCCCGGGTTACACTTCCCGGGGCCCGATGTAAGGTAGGGATCACTCCCTCCAGATCTAATGCGGCCGGACCCAAGGCTTGTCACCAGAGGGCCATCGCCCTTTATTCGACTTAACCCATGGAAGGTGAATTCACCCCACTCTGTGTCGAGCCCATGCCTTGCCCGCACTCACAAGTGCTTTCATTAGACCTAGTCACTCCGATCCCCTAGACTTTACACGCCAGAGGGGATCTGGCCAAGGGCCGTAACACCTAACCTTTCATTCTAAGCCAGTCAGTCCCTGGGTCCCTTCACCCACAACTGTGTGGGCTCCTCAGACAATGTGCCGAAATCTAGTAATGCACTAAGAGGGACTAGCTAGGAGCATCTACTAAGCTTTAAGTCTCACCCCTTCCCAATATAATGAGTCCATGTATCACGTCCGCCCATCATATGAAACATAAGTAATAAGAACTAATCTAACACATAGAGTTAGGTTCATTAGTTAGAGCTTGTCGATCTATCATATTACTATGGGCGCATTTAATAGGCTAAACCTACCGGTTCAAGGCTGGAATAAGGTTTGTGGGGCTATTCAATCACTCAAATACCTGATCCCTGGTTCACCTCTCTTGATCCCAAGGCGCCCATGTCTCTCGCTCTCCCTTTGGGATGCGGGCCGGAAGGGATGATTCGACATCGGGCGCACGCAGATCGTGGAAGTTGGAATTGACTCCCTCGCCGAATCTGAGCTCTAAGCCTGCAGGTGCTAAAAAGGGAATAAAAGCATAGGGTTTGCGCCTTATGAAGGCTATCGCTAGTTTAGGGTTTCATGACCCTTGGTCTACCTTTTAATGGTTAAAGGTCTAAAGGTGCTGATTATAAGTGTGCGCACCTTTGCAAAAGTTGCCTCTAGGCGCCCTTGCTTGGGTACACGCCGGGCGCATGTCGATTGATCTACAGCTATGGATTTGCCGCTAGCGACGTATAATGCCTTCTTTGTGACCGTGATATCATCGCATCGAACGCCACATTCTCCAGTTCTGATGTCGCCCGCGTCTTGGTCTCCCACCTTGGGATCTTCTTAACCTTAACTAACTTGATGCATACCATATAAATTTATTATTATAGAGCAATACGTAACTGAACGAAGTACACAA